>VWPW01031451.1:172227-221098 GCA_013389825.1 Crypturellus undulatus
TTCGGCCGCTGCCCTGAGGCGCGGCCGCCATTTTGGGTTGCGGTTCGGGAGCGGCAGCTCCGTCTTCCCTCTCTTTCCTTCCCTCTCTTTCGTCTTTTCTAACTCCTTCCCGCCGCTGCCGCTTAGCCCAG
This sequence comes from Crypturellus undulatus, assembly GCA_013389825.1. NCBI lineage: Eukaryota > Metazoa > Chordata > Aves > Tinamiformes > Tinamidae > Crypturellus > Crypturellus undulatus. The sequence goes on from VWPW01031451.1 coordinate 172,359, forward strand.
CACTCGCTTAGCCAAAAGTCCGCATCGAGACCATTCTTCGTCCCATTGGGTTTTGTATTCCATGAGCCGAGGGGGTGTCGCGGTACCTGCTGCCTCAGGACTGCTCTGTCTCCCCCATCCTACTGCAACTTACAGTTTGTTTAAGGCAAGAACAACAAATTAGGAAAGTGTCCCAAAGGTGGCCGCGGGGTGGGCCCCTGAGGGTATGTTTGCTCTGCTGGTGGCAGGCAGTGAGTCAAGAGCTGCCTCCTTCACTATTACCCTCCTTGCTCCCAGGACTGTGGGGAGAGCAGGCCGCTGTCCACCAGCAAAATTTGACCAAATGTTGAGTGAAACGGGGGTGGAATGAGCTCTTGGGGCTGTTAAAAAGTGGCCTCTGCTTTGGCACCCAGACTTTTATCCAATCTGATGTGTTTTATCTAGAATTGAGTTCTAAGGTGTCTTGATTTTGAAAGGAGGAAGAAGTAGTGTGCAGGAAACAGCCACAGGTGTCTTGTCAGCCTCCTGAGAGACTGGGTAAGCTCTCTGGAAGAATCGTGTGCAGCCCCATCTGCAGGAGTGCTGCAGTTAATGTTCCTTGCCAGTCCTTACGCACTCAGCAACTGTGGACCAAGCCCACAAGCAAGAACCAGTGGGCATATTTCTCATAAAGAGCAGCACTGGGAGCAAAATGCTTTTCAGTAAGATGGGGTTTCATGGTTCTTAACCAGCCTCTTAGCATGATGATAAAGGTAGGCTGTACTGGGTCAGAAATAAGTTGCTGTTGTCTTTTGGACCCTGCTATCTCGGACGGGCCCGTGTGTTACCAGTTGGTGGTGACACTCAGGTTTTGTGGCAGTGAGTTTTGGCCCACAGCAGTTGCTGTAGTTCATTCGCAGGTGGTGTAGCTGGACCGCGTTCCCAAACTAGTGGCGAGCTTTCATCAAACAGGCTTCTCACATTTAGGTATAATTACGAGAGAGCGTTTCACACATTTGTTAATTCCCTGCTTCCTTCCAGGGTGCTTTATAACAAGTGATACCTATGTCTTATGCAAACTGTGGGGAATTAGAAATGGTTGTTCCTGAGTTAGTGTTGAACGCTCTGGCAAAGGGAGTGGTATTATGAAAATTCCACAGTGGTGCTTTGCTTGAATATAGCCCAAGGCACTTTGTTTACACCAAAATGAGGAGCTTGAAGTATGTCTTTATTTTAGTAAATCCAAGTTAACAAAATGTCTTAGGAATTCAGATCTGGTAAACTATTGCCTGCTGACAGTGGCTCTTCCAGAACACGACACTTTGACTAAGTGGTTATTTTTGAGGAAAAAAAGCTCAGGGTAGTACCTCTTCCTTCCAGTCGTCCATAATTTTAGAAAAAAAAAATACTATCCTAATTGTTTAAGCTAACTTTGCTCATTTTGATTAAAAGGAGATAAGAAACATTCAGACAAATAGGTATGCTTGCAGAGGAAAGGGGTTGGTAAGCTCTCTAACTTGATCCAGAAAAGAATACAAGCAATGATGGAAGTTGCAGTCTCTCAAGCAGATATAGGTAAGACAGAGATTTATGAATATCAGAAGAGAGAGCTTGATTTGAGTTTTGTGCTCAAGAAAACACAGGGGTGTTGATCTCCCAGACTCTGGGAGACTGGATGTTTGGTCTCTAGGAGGTTTTTCAGAGCAGGAGTCTCCATTCCTAGATAGAGTTGTAATCAAGCCTGCAAGGGACAAAAGTCACAGAGTCACCACAGCCATGTTGATTGCATAAGTCAATGTGGGTAGGGTCAGTCAGGATTAATTAATCCAGGTGGCATTCCATATAGCCATACCTAGCTGTCTGTCAATACATAAACTTGTTCAAAGCTGACTTTAGTACAGCTACCCCTCTAGGAATACAGGATGTTAAAACAGAACAATCATCTCAATATCATACTTCAATTTTTCAAATTTGTTGTACTTTTAAGTTTTTTTCTTACTTCAAAAGTCCTATTAAACAAGAACAAAATAAATATGTAAAAACTAGAAATATATGAATTCTGAGAAATTTTATCAGCTTCCTCGGTTTTATTTCAGCTAAATAAAATTGCCAAATAATTTGTTATCACTCTTAGAAGGGAATGCACTTGCTATTTCAGTAAATATTAAGTAAAATATTTTTCATTGCCAAATGGGATTTTTTTTTTGCTGTGGCTTTTGTTACTATGAGTTACTATTATAACCTATTTATACCTGAACAGTTCCAGTTAACTGAAGAGAAACTTCCTACTTTTCGCTTTAATTTTCAAGGATATGTTAAACTTGCTTCTTTTCATGATTAAGACTTGCATTATATGTTTCACTGGGATAATTAAATTCCTTCATCTTTTTTATTTAGTCAGCTTTGAAATTGTCCTAGATGAACATACCTTTTGTAATGTCATAGTTGATAAGATGGAAATAATATTACACTGGCAGCTGTGTACTGGTACTTTTTGCTGAACCACAGCTTGTTACATGTTACGGGTATGAAAACCAGAGAGACCTAAAAATAACAAAGATTTATCTCATAACTATTGCAAAAGATGTGAAAATTCAGGATGCAGCACTACAAATCTGTTTCTGTGACTGGCTCATGCAGATAGTACCTTTAAATTTGAGCTCCATCAGAGCAAGTTATGTACTGAAAGAAGAAAAAGATGAGAATTTTAAAAGGCCATTAGCTTTGCAACTTTATCTAAAAATATAATCAGAAACATTGAGAAGTTACCGTTACAATATAGCATGAAGTCATTGGGCACAGAATTAAAAGCTGACAGGTATTTTCCAGATCTACAAATATCTTGCTGACTGGTTGTAACGTCACTTCCTTTGAGAAGAGATCTCAGTGTCCTTGAGAAACATCTCTGCAGAGTGGATTTCTTTTTGGTTTTGTTTCAAGGTTTTGTGGCTCCAAAAGGTTTTCTTTGTGAAGCAGTATCATAAAGCAGAATTGAGGTTTTGGCTCTATGAACCATAGTTATGTATAATGAAATGGGACAAGGTACTAGGGGTAAAAGTCCTGACAATATCCTGAGATAAGAAATAGGTTATGAAAGTTAAAAAGTATATGTGTAATACCATGTTTAAGACCCAACTAAATAGTTATCTATGAAAAGGAGAGAAAAAAAGTTCCCTCATAACATTTTTTCTTGACTACTATTTTTTTTTGTCTTTTCTAACTCAAAATCTGTGCTCATCCCATCTCGACCACGTCCTGCCCTCACGGCCTAGCATATGGTTTGGGAAGGTTGGAATTGGTAAGACAGCACATTTTTTTTTGTGACCAAAAGTGACTCACTATTGAATAGTGACCTCTAATGAAGTCATCTCTCTTTTGACCCTCCCTCTACATTCTCGGAAAAAAAGTTCACAGAGACAAGGGAGTGAGCAGTATCTCATTTTATGAGTAACGGTTTGAAAATAGCTGAGAATCACTGAGTTAGTGTTCCTTGGAGACTATTCTGTCAAATCCAGATCTGTCTTAAAATCACATTACTGCTTGCATTGTCAAATCTAACATAACGTTTTGGTGCGTATGTATGAAATATAAGAACATGCTTAGTTCTTATTAAATTATGTATGTTCAGAGGAATACTAGCCTTCAGGAGCCTTTGATCTGCATTTCTGGCTTGGTATCATCTGAAGAATAATTTATAGTGTGACTTCAGTGAAGACATAATCAGAGATTAATCAAGTGCATTTTGTTTAACTGTGGTCTAATTAATCTGTTTAGCTCTCGGTGGGACAATTATCAAGTTGTTTTCTTACTGGCTTGATTTTTACCTCAAATCTGCTGTGCTGATCTCCCAGTGCTTGGATGTCTAGTTTTGAAGAGCAGACCAGTTCCCTTCTGAATTCTTGATCTTGTTGTGTTGGGCTGTCTTAACAACAACAACAAGAAAAGCTGACATTTTGATTATAAATTAGTCTTTCCTAAAAGAGTATGGTTTGACTAAATATAGGTGCCCACAACATAATAAATTATGTATAGTATGCAAATTAAGTTGGTATGTTAATCTTCAAACCTCCCATGATATTACAATACAAAGCTGTGGTATCTTTTTTTCTATTTTTGCATATTTATCAGCTTGGAAGATAAAAAGAAATAAGATTCTGCACTGATTTTATACCTTCCAGCAATAAAAAAAAAATGACACTGAAAGCTGGCTTAACGGCTGGTTAAGTTACTGTTAGTGTTTCTAAATTATTTGATTGTGGCACCTGAACATAAAGTTTTTAAGAGGATCCACACAAGTCAGGATAGCTTGAGATTGTTGTAATTTGTGCAGGATTTGAGCTGCTTCTGCCTGGCAAGGTACAGGAGCTACAAATGAGTTACCATTTGATGAGGAAGAATTTTTCTTCACAATGCAAATTTCCAGTTGATCTCAGCAGATGATTTGGTCACTTTTCAAAGTTTTTGAGACAGAGAGTATCTGCATGGGCATGATGCTCCATTTTAGGAAGATTCTGGCCTGCACAACAGCTGCAACATAGGATATTCTGACTTATGGCAGTGGTCATCTGGATCTCTGCAAAAAAATGCAGAATATGTACATCTGAAATGCCTTTTAGCCACTGTTATCCCCTTTGTATGGATCACGGCTTGTGTGTCTTCTACGGAGTTTCTGCAATACTGATTCTGCTATTTTAGTATTCCAGATCATTGCATGAGCCTCCTTCATCTCAGATGCTGACATAACCGGCTAACTTAACTTATGCCCTGGTCTCTATGTCCCTGGGCAGTATATTTTACTTGTCACAAAACTGTCTGCTCTGCAGTCCTGCAGCCTCTCTTTTCCAGCAACTTTTCCTTGGGGCTGGAGCAGGTGCCAGTGTGAGAGCTCAGCGTGGTCTGGGAAGCTCCTGTTCACAGGAAACACTCAGAAAGTGAAGTTCTTGTCATTTTAAAATCCCTTTACTCTCTCAGTCTGGCATAAAAGTTGTGCTTTAGAAAGCTTGTCTAAACAAAAGCTAAACACTGAACCTCAAAATATTTTTAAATACTTTATTTCTTCAGCCAAAAAATACCATTATACAGTTGATTGGCATTCATGTATGTATATGTAGACGAATAATTCACATTTACAAAAGCGTAACTTATTTTTTCATTTGTATTTTTTGCACCTGATTAATCAGTGAGAGAGTGTTTAGTTATAAAGTTTTCTTGATAATCTGTTTAAAGTAAATACGTGGATTGAACTGAAACCTTTTGGTAATATATTTTCCTCTAAATATTCATTTATGTGAAATGAGTTAACTGAGAACGCTTTTTCATACCTAGTAAACCTATCTCCTCAGTATAAAAATACATAAAGCTGAGAAGATTTGTGTTGCACGTAGAAAAATTCTCATTAATCCTGGAGCTTATCCGCCTTTTCAGACTCAAAATGGAATAGCTAGTATTAAAAAAAAGTGGACCACTGGACTGCTGGTAGGATGTTTTATAATAATCTTTCGTCTGGTATGCAAACACAGCTACTTGTTTTCATTTTACAGAGAGCATCCAGGTCAGGAATTCAACTCTGCTTGGCTGCACACTGAAACGTGTATCAAATAATACCTAAACTTAAACTGGGATGAGCCATGATTAACAGTCCACTTAAAAAAGGCATGCAAAACCAACACAAATAACAAATGATCAACTTCTGTGGAACAGAGGTTTTACTTTAAGAAGAACATAATTATAAGAAAACATACTAAGTAGGATAAGGATGAATTTAAAAAGCTCCATGACTTGGGCCATATCAAGCAGCTAAAGCTTTTGTGTGCTTGTTTTCACTGTTCTTCGAAGTGCTTTGCTGTAACTTGTTAGTATAAAAAGCCCCTTCTAGAAAGAGCTGGAAATGTTCATAGAGTTTTCCGAGCGAGGTATAATGAGTGCAGAGGCAAGTCAGCCCAGGACCCTCCGCGTGAGCGCGAGCACTGTCATACCGTGCAGCAGTAGGTCATGAGCAGCAAATGCCACCCTCACATTTCAGACTTAGGTCACTGAAGCGACGACAACCGCCGGCTGGTTTCGGGGGAGCCAGCTTGAATCATACGTTAGCAATATACAGTGGGGTTTTAAGGTTAAGTATAGGAGCAAAATGGATTTTTATTCTCTGAATGCCACTTTCCCGTTTTGTCTCCTCTTACGTCAGTGTGTTAGAACCATTCTTCCATTTTTTTGGAACTGCCATTAAGCAGTTGCTGCATCCAGGATGTCACCCTTTAGTACGGCGCTTGCTTTTCGGTGAGCCTCTCAATCCTTTCTTCTGTTCTTTGCTTATTTTACCTATTTGAACTGCTTGAGCCAGATCATATTTTTTTTCTCTTAAAAAGTGCATATGCGAAATTGTCATTCTTTTCTGAGCTGTTGCTGTTAGCTGATTCTTAACTAGTTGCTTAAATTTTCTTTACCCAATTTCAGGCCACTTTGCAATAGTGTATGTCAGGTTTTGAAGCAACTACCATAAATCCAGTAGATTTCATGCTGTCATCATCTTAACTGTCTCAGGAGGGACATTCTCTTGTGAATTGGGCACTGCATAGTTCATTTCTGCTGTATTCAAGAGATATTCCCCGAGTTTCCCCTTTATTTTCCAAACTCTTAGCTGCACTGTATTTTAGTGGGGTTTTTTTGTGTGTGTGTCTAGAAAAACCTTTTCATATTTATGTTTTTGTACTTAGTGAGGCTCAAAAAAAGTCACATTCCAGAAGTGTGGTTGTTAATACCGAACTGTAGCATAGTTGCTAAGTAATGAGCTGCACATAATTGAAAAAAATAATTAGAAATATACTAAAATGCCCGAAACTTCATGGGATTCAACATATTTCTATTTATAACCCTTCAATCATGTTGTACAAGACTGAAATAACAGAGAGATGTTCTTGAACTTAGTCTCAGTGCAGGCTCATATCAAATGTTGGTAAAGTCAAAGACCCGTTGATGTCACTATGCCAATTTAGTTTTATTGCTCTCAGTCATTTAGCACTGGTCCTTACCCAGCTTTCTTTCCTGTTCTTATTTAGGCCCCAAATATCATAGGTGCCTTGAGGATCTCCTTGCCTCCACTTCTGTTGCCTGTTTGAATTTAAAACACTTCATCTTGGGCAGTTCTGTTTTAGTTAAAGGCTCTAGCTATTTTCTCTTTTCGTTTTATGGAAGCTACTGGGTGATAAGTTATAAGATAATGCACAGTATTCTTTCTTCAAAAGGAGAGACTGCAAAAACAGATGGTACAAATTAGAGGTAGTTCCTCCAACTTCAGTGGTGGTTTGCTGATTCACATCAGCTGAACATCTGCTCCTGTGATTAGAAAATAAACATAGGACTCCCACATGACTGCAGACACTAAGCAGCAGGCAGTCATGTTAAAATTTATGATCCACAGTTTTAAAGCTGTTTCGGAAACAGTACATGAGCCTAGCTCTGACCTCGATTATTCTGATTTAATATAACTATTTATTATAACCTGTGATTTTTCTTAATTTACATTGTTGATTTTCTACACTTTGGCCTATACACGTTGTTTTTGATGCATTAGATCAGGACATTTGAAAACAACCTGATAGATGATGAAATGACCCTTGCCAAAAGGTTTCTTGATAAAAGAGCTTGAGTTGATCACAAACTATATCAGCTGCAAACTTAGAATAGGGATTTGGAGTTCTTTAGGATGCACTTTTATGCCTTTTTTATTAACCACTTTGTCTGTCAAGTAGAACACATTCCTATTAAATACCAGAAAAGATTTTTCATTTGAGATGGAAAGTGAGCAAATAGTTGATGAAATGAGCCATTTCAGTGTTCCAGGCAAAATTAAAGAATATGTTGTTCCATGCCAAAAAAAAAAAAAAAAAAAAAATCCTTCTTAAGAAGCCCCTGGAACAGAGTTATCCTCTGGTAGCTTCACTGATGGTAACTCAGAAGAAATATTTTCTGTTGCAGACAGTTCTCTGTGATTCTAGCTTGCTTTTAGGTGAGGTCCATAATGTTTTTAGAAGGAGAGGAAAATTTAGTAGTCTGGTAGTAGGATTGGGAAGACTGAAAACTGGAAAACTATCCTGTTTGAACACTGTCTGCAATAAAAACCTGTCACTTGCCATCTTTTCCTTAGCTTTTCAAATGTAAAAATGGTCCTCAGAGCTGTATTTTAAAAATTAATATATATAAAATATGCTTAGATAATTAAATACTAATGTGAAGTATTAGGTAATATAAGTTTCAATTTGCATGGAGAAACACTAATTGGATCACAAAGCTAGAGACTTAATGGGAATATCTAAAATTTAAGATATCCTATTTCTGGCTGTTAACGCTGCCAGTGGACAGAATTTACATATAAAGTGTCATCAAATCCAAGGTGCATTTTTTATGCCAAAAAATGTAAATGTCTGAATGCAGATTGCTGTTGTCGATGCTATGTTTCAGTCTAATTTTGGAAGGAAACTGAAATATGCAACTGAATAGAGGTTTTCAAAAGGCTGAAGGATCACAGTTGAGAGGTACAGTATATTAACTGTGCATATCTCTTTGTTATAATGTAATGAAGAAAATGAGTGATTCTTAGCACTAGACCTAAAAGGTCATCTCTCCTAAAGGTTTGTGACTGCATTCTCATTGATTTTCTGATATCTGGTACAGGGGAATATTCTTGTTTCAGCTTTTCTTTTTGGGGAGGGAGGGAAATAATGGCCATGTGATTTTCCTACAATTACATCTAGAGTCTTAGTAACTTCAAGAACTGTCTACCTTTGTCAGATTTTATCGATGTTTACTCCAAAGTTGAAAACTATTAGGAAAGCATAGAAAAGAATGATACAGAGGGTATGATTTTCTAAGAAAAATTACTAAAAAGGAGGGCGAACATTAAATTTCACAAACCTACTGGGAAGTGTTTCCTAGTAGCCTTAGGAAAGCAACACTTTTCTGAAGGCAGATCTTCTGTAAGGTACCCTGTGAATTGTCCAAGCATTATAATGCATAAAAGTTAAATACATCCATGGTAAAATTAAAAATATTTATGCTAGTGTTTCCTATAATTTTCTTTTTTTTTTTTTTTGTTAAGAAAAATAACTTTGACAAGAATCAGAACACTGTAAGTTAAAGATGCATAATGAAATTTTAAACCTATCTAGTGGGTGCAGTTACTTCTATTTTCATTGACCATAGGGAGTTCGGGGGATGTCTTCAATTTTCTAGACTTGATTGCTCATCAGTTAAATACTGAACATGTCATTATGTTTTGGGAATGGACAGCATCTTTCACATACACCAGATTATGATTTTAATGTAGGGTAAAGTAAATGAAGGAAATAAATTGTTAGAAATTGTTTATTTGGAGGCAAATTGAGTAAGAGCAAAAAAGAACACGGAACTACAGAAAAAGTAGTTTCTGCTTTTACATAACTGTTCTTTCTTTTCAGACATTGCCATCTGGGATAAACAGCCTTTTGAGATGGTTGGAACTGAAATGCAAGATTCACCTAGATCAACTTTTTTTTTATTTTAATGGTCATTATTTTATATTAAAGTCTGCTTTTAGTTATAAACTATGATTCAGGGTTCTTAAAGATCACTGCATACTTGAGTATGAAAACTAATTGTAAGATGAAGGGCATTTCCAATTTAAAAACATATTATAAGGATTTAATCTAATAACCTAGAGAATAACTAAAAAAAAAAAAAAAAAAGTGAGAGAGAAGGAGGAGGGGAAATCTCTCACAGCCAGGAAGAGAAACAAGAAGGCTTTTTGTTTTTTGTTTTTTTCAGGGCTGCACCTGTGCTCCCACAGTACCTTTCCCAGAGTAGTTATGTAGCATTTACATGGATCTGCTCAACCCCTCATTGATTGTTCCTCCTTAAGATGCTCTGGGTGCTGCTGACCGGAGCACACTTTAATTAGGGTCATGTGCTGCACACTAATTGTTTGTTAAGATAAGGTAAGCAAATTATTGGGTAGCATTTACTGCATATTTAAATGGCTATTTTCTGCTTTATTTTCCCCTAGTATAAACTAAAGGTAGGAAAAGGAGAAGTGAATCCCATGGTGCTGGCAATAGCTTGCTGTGAGGACTCACCGTAAGGACAAAAGCAGGATCGTGAGTGTGACAGCCCAAGGGGGGACAACAGCGTGAGCGTCAGGAAATGCTGCCCTCCAGCTGGGGCAGAGGAAGGACCCCAGCCTTGTGCAGGTCAGTTGTACAGAGCGTTGCCATGCTGGGTAGGCTGGGATGATTCAGAAAAGAAAAAGGGAAGGTCGGAGGCTGTAGTGCTGTGGTGTCTTCATCACAATTAGGAACTTCTTCAAGATGGGATGCTATTAGCAGAGGAACTGCAGATACTGATTCAGCTATGGGTCATCTAGAAAAATGTTGTCTCTTTTTTATTTAATCAAAGAATGGAATACCCATGTATTGGGTAGGAAAATGTCAGAAATGATTTTTTCAAAATAATGTCTTTTGGGAAATCCTTCCTCCCCCCAAAATTTTTTGAATATTTCATTGCATAGATGTTCATGCTGAATTAGCATACTTAAATTTTAAGTTACTGAAAACAGCACTAATTTGGGTAAGATGAATAAAGCATCAAAGTGCCTTTTCCTGTTGAAACACAATTCCTTAAAGAAACATCAGCTCAGACATGAGTCACTGATAGGGGCTCATTCCCTGCAGGATGGCATCTCCCCTAATGCAGGATCTATATTGCTCTTAAGAGTGTGTTGGAGTCCTATGAGTTACAGAATTTATAGTCCAGCCAAGGTAACCAGCCTGACTCACCATAAAGCAGAATTTTGCCACTGTGGATCATAAGGCTACTTATTTTCTATTCAGCAGTATTTTTTCCAGTGGAATTCAAAACAACAAAAAAGGCCATTTTCCCTGCTCTACATATGGGGAAACTGAGGCAAGGAGAGTATAAGTTACTCAGGGACATAACAAAGGGTAGTTGGAAAGCCTGGAGTAACTATGAGGTTTCCCGAGCCCTAGACCTATGCTCTGAACACTTAAATATTTAGAATAGGGCATTTGGTTTAGTTAAGGAAATGGTTAGTTAAAAAAGCGGAAAGGAAATGGTAAGTTAAGAAATCAAACAACTAGATTCTGAAAAGCTGATGAATTTAATTGTAGACATCACTGAAACTTTGAATTCCAGTGAAAGCAATTTGAAGCTTTTATTCCACAGAATGCTGTAATTTTGAATTACTCATCCTAATGTGGAATGAAAACCAGTGTGAATATTTATTAACTGCAATATATCGAATATGCCACAAGATGTCTCAAGCTGAAATACTAAAACACATACTTTGTTACGATATTATTTAGATAAGGGTTATCAATATTTGGTTTGAGTTTTCTGTAGTATTGGGTACTTTTTATTACCATCTGACAAAGAAAATTGTATACCTACTTACCCATAGTATAGAGAATAAAATATTTTAAATGGTCAGTGAAGCCACTGGTTCCTTGGAAAATGCTAATATTCAAGAAGTAAAGGTTTAGTTTATAGCCTTTACTAAATAGGTGATCTCTAAGAACTATGAATATTTTCCTATGTGGATTAAATGAAAGAGCTTTTTTTATTATTTTGTAAACAATTTTAGCTACTGTATTTGATTTCCATAACATTTAATTTTAATAAAATGTTACATATTTTAATTATTCATACTTGGGATTATTATTGTTTAAAATTGCTGTTAGGAGTCAGGCAGTTATTTGTATAGCATTGTTTTTAAGAGTACATTGACTATTAAAATCCAGCAGTGGATCCCTGGGCATGAGACCTGACAGGCTTGTACAAAGATGAGGAGCCTGCACTCATTTGCTTACAAAATGGAATACGTTTTTTTTCCTGAATCAAAATGAGATCAGGGTCTGTTGCATAAATTTATGATGATCCTAAACAAAATTAGACCTTTTTAGAATTATGAATGCTAAGAAAATGTTGAGAAACTAACGGTCTTCTGTGATTAATGTGTGTGCTCTAGATAAAGTAACTGCAAACTATTGACTGAGGCACAGTTACCCTTTAACAGTCAAGGACAGTTGTTAGGGAGATTAGCCTTTCTCTAAATCAATGAGGTAGTCGCTTATACTCCCCAGGTGTGTTTTCTAAAAATAAAGAACACACAAGGCAAAGGTTTCAGAGCTAGATGATTAATTTAAGATCACAAAACTATTTATTTTAGCAGATATTCTGTGAGATTTAGGTTGCTGTAAGCACTAGTATAACATCTAGAAACCTTTCTCATCAGTATATGAAGCACAGAACAATAAGATGATCTTTGCACCAGAGAATGCACAGTCTAAGGCAAAAAGGCAACAAATGAATAAAGAAGGAGAGTACAAGGAAATAATAAAAGAATGCTCAGGAGAAGATGTAGTTAGGGGCCTCTTCATAAAACATATAACAATGTATAGCAACTGTAGTCAGGATTGTTGCATACATCATGGGAAAGGAGTGCTTTAAGGAAGGAGCTGAAGGAAAACAAATGATTTGGTAAATGTTTGTGGACAATTGCTTCCAGGTATAAAGCGCCAGCAGGAAAGCAAGCACAAAAGCACTCGATGAAAATCTAATAAAAAAGACCATGGAAACCAGCATGACCATTCTGGTAATCAGCGAAGGAGAGGGCAAGTGAGAACAGCTCTGCTGTGCAGACACAGCTGCCAATGTGTAAGTGGGGAGGAGGGAGGGACAGAGGGGAGACACAGGACATGGGGAGCTGTCCCCTGGTGACAGCTTGACTTAACATTAGATGCTGCACAATGTGAAACTGCACTGCAAATAGACCATGGACCAGTGTGAGTATTGCAAAAATATTCATCACAGCTAAGAAAGAGATAATTGTAGAGGCCAGTACACAAAATAATGCACAGTGTGTTGAAATCATATATATTCAAAGAAATATTTTCAGCCACGTTACTGTTTTATGGGTACGTATTTGCAAATGGAACCTGCAGTACAATACGTGTTTTGTATGTAGGACCTCCATCCACAAGAGTTTACAGCCTGAATTGCAGAGACTTAACTAATCTAGACTTGGTGATCTGATGAAGCATATATCTAGACTCTGCAAGTCTGTGCTTCAAAGCACAGTGTAGAATAGCAATGCTTGAGCTAATTTTAAATGTAAAAAGTCTTAGTTGTTGCAGCACAGAACTTAGCATGGGTGATGTACTTTGCCAAGAAAGCCCATTTAAAATGCTTTTATATACATGCAGTGCTTCAGAATTGCTGGCTTTACGTGTACCAGGCTTAGAGCTTATGTTTTAAATAGAAAAATCTATTGTTTGAGTTAATTTTCAGAAAGGAGAAGGAGGTGGAAACGGAGGCATTTTAAGTAATTTACACAGCTGTAGAAGCTCACATTACCTAATGTTGTAAAAGCTTTGCCCTGCCGTTATACTCATGTGAACACTCGTATACTTACATATTCCTATCCAAAGGGAATATGTTCCTTCATTTTTGTTTGATTCACGGAGTATTCAATTACTGAGAGCTGTCTCCAAAGGGAAGGGTGGAGTGTTCACTGTCTGAATATGCAATGGATTCTTGTGCTTCTCCTCACCTTCCCTTAAAACAGCCTTAAACTTACTGGGTTTATTATGGGAATTCTTATTAGCTCCACGACAGCTATTTCAAAGCTGAGAAAGCTCATCATGAGCTTATGCTGCAGTTATCTTATCAGTGAATGATCAGGAAGACCAACCCCATGCTCCAGATTCGTCAGCATTTAAACTGCCGTACCCGGACACGTCCCAGTGGATAGCCTCAAATGGCGGCAGGACACAACATGCCTCACAGATCCTGCCCTCTCTGTATTTCAAAATCTCTGATATGTGCCATTAATTTATACATGGATGCCTGCTCGGTCAGCAGAAATAAACAGGTACAGCCAAGCACGTGTAGGAAATATTAGCCGACACTGAAGGGCTCATCAAGTTTAGCCACAATGATTTTACAGCTTTTATTGAGATTGCACAAGACTGCCAATATGCGTCAATCAGAAGTGCAAGAAACACTAGATTATGACTGTTCGTCACTAGTTTGTGGCTGAGGTGTGATTGCTTAGGAAATTAAGTGAGAGAAACTGACCAAAAACAGGCAATTGTCCAGGAATGAATGATGCCTTCAATACAATGGATTGTATTTTTAGCTCAAGTAAAATTCCACCTTGTTATGAAAAGAAACATAAAGGTAATTTTGCTCATGATATTGTTCAGCCAAGAAGGTAAAAGTTCTAAGTCTCTACCCAGCAAGATTAAGTTGTAGAATGCCTTTTAAACTCCCTTCCTATGATTTTAACATGTAACAAATATATGATGGGACCGGATGCCAGGCAATTTCTAGGCTTCCAATCAAACTGCCTGGGAGAGAGCATGAGGGCAGGGACGCAGGGCTGTGCTCCTTACCAGCACTTGTGACAAGTGGCCTTCCTTCAAGATGACCCCTGCGTGGCTGTGGGCCTGCCGCAAAGCCGCTGCAGGGATGCTCTGCTCTTTGCTCTTGCAAAATGTGGCCAGAAGTTCCACTTTCCTGGCATCTTCCTACCTGCACAAGGTGCCTTTTGGAGACCCTTCACAAAACATGATAAGCGCTCAGAGAGATGCTTTGCTTCAAGCACAAGGGAAGATGAAAGGAAGTTTTGTTACAGTGAATTCTCTGTCTGCTAACTCCTCATCCTAAAGAAGCCTCCAATTAAGTTATTTATTCATAAAATACAGGAAAAAAAAAAAAAAAAAAAGTACTTCCAGCAGCATCAGCAGAACCATTTAAGTCTGGATTTTCTGGATTTATGGCTGCTTGCTGCCTTTATTTTGACTAAAATGGAACATTTATCTCCCAGGGGATTAATCTCTGGTACCTTATCAGCCTTCCCTTCAATGAGGGCACCAGTATGGTCACCTTTTTCTATCTCACTGCTTTTCTTAACTAAACTTGTAATTCTTTTGAGAATCCCTCTTTCTGCCCAAATGGATTGATATTTAAAGCTGAAAAGTTATCAGAAAAGTAGGGGTCTAGATGGACAGATAACATGGCCAAAGTGACATTTATTTTGCACACCAGGCTCTTAGAAAAAACAGTATTTAATGCATGATATTCTGCAGAGTAAAGGGAATAATTTTACTTCCTTTGAAATATAATGGAAAAAAAATCTTCAATTTGAGTATCATTTCATCTAATTTGAGAACATGAAGAAGGAATTGTGTGCCTGAAAGCTTATTCACTTTTTAGCTATATTAGCTAGTCTGTTATAATATATTATTTCTCCCTTCAAAACTTGCTTCTTGTCTAATTAGAGATCCTGGTGCATTTTCATTAAATCTCCTAAGGAGTATTTCTCCCTGAGGAAGTCCTGAGGCCAATGAACTGGATTCAGATTTATAATAGATACATGATTAGATTAAACTAGGGAGAATTAAATATGTAACATGCAAAATGTTTATAAATGTATTAATTTAAAATACTACATTATTTAACATTGAATTATTGGGATTAGAAAAAATAATGTTCCCATTTCTCAGTCTGTTGCAGACTGTCTATTTTTTTATCTTTTTGTGGACAGATATTTTGTATTAACCCTAAATCGTCACACTGGGCAATGACAAGTCTGAATACTTGCTCTGCATTTAGAAATGTAGTCTCAACATGACGTAGCATCTAGCCCACGGTTATTTACTGTCAACATTAGTAACTTCTGTTGAGAAATCCTCCTTTGTTTATTATTTCAGCAAATGCACCTGATGATTTTTCATCTTTGAATAATACATGCATGAAACAACAGAGCATGTCTTTTCGGCTTTCTGCTTCACCCTTCTATAACTTGAAATTCCTGCTTTTTACTAGTAAGAATTACCTGTAATTGTCTCATGAATTACTGGGCATGTAGCTTTTGTCACAGGAGAAAGGCACACACAAGCTGACCTGTGCCCCAACTTTTTATGGGAGCATAAGTGGCAAGGACCTGCTGAGGCACTGAGTGATTAAATGATTAAATGGTCAAAGATTGCAGTGCATTTAGAGGAAAAAAACAAGTACAGCTACCTGAGCAATCATCCGAACCGCTGTAGCATTCCCCCCTCTGCACAGCTTGCTCAAGAAGGCAAAAATAAATAGTCTGCGTTTGTTGGGAGTGTTTAGCCAGTAATTAGGTGGTCTCTTCTCTCACTTTTAAAAGAGCAGGCTCTATTAACTTTTTAGCCTTTGCATTTAAACTGTTTTTGATGGTTGATACAATTCAATTAGTCTTGTTCTAGTTAGCAATCTATTGTTGTCTTAATGGCATTGAGAATACTAATTCACACTTAAATGAATCAGGAAATTTGAATAGAAAGGTTCATTTGGAAAAATTTCTAAAAATTACAGTAATAAGATTACTTTTTACTTTGGATTTAACAAGAACAAAATTTACCAGCAACAATCTCAGGTGGCTTCAGTAAAGGCAGGATGCAGTCCCTCAAGATCAATAAAAAACTTAGGGAGCAGCCTGCATCCCTACTCTTCCCACTTTGCTGGGCTGCTCCCGTGCTGGCTTCCCTAGCGCTGCTGGTGGCTAGTGACAGCACCCGACACTGGGGATGCATGGATCAACACCAAAGTTGCACCTCACAAATAACACATGAACTATTGTTTTTTTTCTGTGTCTTGGTGAAGACTTGATCCTGATTGTGAAAATCAGTATGGAGGAATAGGTTCTAAAACGCAGTACATTTGCACTTGCCATACATTTGAAACAAGTATTTCAGATTCATAGGTTCACAGGTACATAGCTAAAAGTTCAAGCTCTAAAATAACTGTATTTTTTTTACATGAGAAGTACATCCTCAGAGCACAACAACATTGAAAATGATATTTTATCCCTTGCTTTTCTTGCTGAATTAACCCCTTTTCTTAGCTACTGAGCTTTTGATAAGACATTTAAGCATTTAAGCCCTGCTCACCTATTTTGTTTCCACTTGCTGAAATTCAGACGCTCGAATCTGCCTTTTTTTACCATCCAACTGCCACATTCCAGCACTGAATAACCCCAGGCATGTTGTTGATAATTAAAGTACTGCAGAATAGTATATCAGGAGCATACGTATGAAGAACAATATAAAAGTGCTTTATAAGTATTTATTTAGAGTTTCTCCAAAAATGTTCATATTTAGTCTGTGCAACAACATATGTCAATTAACAGTCACCAGAATTTGATAGGAATTCTTAAAGTTTTTCATTTTGCTTAAAAATTGTAGACGTATCCTTTGATTTTCTGTGGATTTTTGCAAATGCAGTTACTCTTTTTAGAGCTTCTGACAAGCCTTCTCCCGTGATGGCACAACAGGGTTGTACATACCAATTTCTGTCACTGCAGTACTTCTTCATGTGGAATCTCCTGGTTACTTCCTCAGCATTCAAAGCTCCAGGCAAATCCTGCTTGTTTGCTAGCAAAACTACTGGTACATTTTTTATAAATTCACTCCTTAAAACACTTTCAAGTTCTTTCTTTGATTCTTCCATCCGTCGATGATCAGCGCTATCCACAACGTACAGAAGCCCATCTGTATCTTCCAGGAAACTGCCCCAAAGCTGCCTCATTTTTTGTTGTCCTCCAACATCCCAAAAGGTTAATGTAAAATCTTTCTGCGTTTCAATCATGTCAACATTAAAGCCAATTGTTGGAATTGTTAGAAAATCATCATTGTACTTTAACCTGTACAGCAGTGAAGATTTTCCCGCAGAATCAAGTCCTAACATCAATATGTTGCCTTGTTTGACTCTGGAGTCCTTGGTGTGGTGGAGGCCCATTTGTGCTGTGGTTTTGTATTAAGCCCTCAGCGATGGTATTCAGTCTTCTGTGAAGTCAATTTTCGTCACTAAGCCTTCTTTCTTCCTCCGTCTGATGAAGCGCAACGCATAAGGAAGAGGAAGAAGCAGCCTTGTGCTATGAAAAATAAACAAAAAGCTCTGTATAAATACATTCTGGCTTTTATCAACTCGATAAAAAGCAAATGATATTTATGAAGGTGTAACGTTCAGTGCCAAGCCTGTGGGTGGAACGACTGTGAGTAATGCACCGATTGGTCACAGAGCCCAAAGGTTGCAGTCTTGGAGCGTGTTTGAACAGTGAACCATAGTTAAACGATCATCCTCTAAAATTTAAGAACTGTTCGTCTGTTATAAAACTCTGCATGCTGAACTAGCAGTGGTCTGGTTGTACACAGTCGTCGAGGGGAATTCTTAAAGGTTTGTCCTTAATTAACAATCCATGAAATGACAAAGTACATGGATTTATCAGTGTTTCGTCTCCCAGCAACAGATTAATCTCAAGTGGTTTCTAATATAAATCCGTATAGATTCATGGACTCAGTCAACCATAGCAGAACCTGATTTAAGCCTTTTCCTGCTCTAAAGGTGGTTAACGTTTCCTTCCTGCGTATCCTGTGGCAGGCAGGCTGCTTTAACTGTGCTATTGGAGGTGGAAACTAGGTGAGTTGTTAGGTTTTTAGGAAAATGTTTGTTACCTGCACTTTGCACATTGGAGATTGAATAACAGGCCTTACAATCTGGTAATTGCTGAGATCCAGCTACCTGAATTTTAAAATGCCTGTTAGTGTCATTATGATCTATTCTCTGTTGCTTGCTGATACTATGACCAGGATCTTACCAGACAGTATTAAGAAAAGGGGAAGTAACTGAGTCTGAATCCACGGATCATTTTTGGCAACATCTGAAATAACAGAATGATGAAGAGGAGGAAGTGATAATTGAGCCTAATATTACTTAATACGCACTGACTCCCAGTTCTTTTTGGCAGCTAGTAGATCCATGTAGGGTTAGTATAATGCAGACTGATGATTTTTGCCATACTTATTTGCCCTTGCATTCAGATGCAGTAGTAGTTACTCTTGCCACTTGTCTTTGCTCCAGTACTGACATAAAGAGCAAAAACATGCAAAGGCTACTGGGCAAGTGAACGGCTCCCGGATAGGGCAGTCATTTTGCTAGTTATGGCACTGTATAACATGTATGGAATATGTGGAATATGTATAGGATTTCTTTCAAGAGAAGATCGTGATATATTAAACCATGGAGAAAAGTGTTTGCCTCTTTATAAATAATGTATATGAATGAATTGAAAGATGGGGAGACAGGAAGCTATGCAAAACACATTGTTAGCTCAGTCAAATGAATCATAATTCCCTGCAAAATAGCCTGTCATTTCCCTTGAAATATGGTTATTTTGGTAAAGGGCAAAACTTCCCTTCTGCACAAGCTGTGATGGAATGGGTGGGTTATCTGTATCTTGCCTAGTGCTGTGGTCTAAGGATGACTTACATTTCTCTCATGTTTATGTTTGCCTCAACTTTTTTTGGTATTTATGGTCTCAACTATTACTGTATTAAACCAGGATATCACTTCAAAGCAGCTCATTAAGCAATATCTGACTACAGATAGGACAGCTAATTTCTGAAAACACAGTTTTTGCAGTTTTTAACTGTACCCAAGTCAAGCATCAGTTACCTGGTTCAGAAACAGAGTTTGTCTTTCCAGTAATAATAACTTTAATACTAATGGCCTCAGCCCGCAGCAGGCAGGTCTCTGAGCTGCCATTTGCGAGGCCGACTCACTCCTTGCACTAAATTCGCAGTTGCTGAACAGAAACCTTCCTGCAGGCCAGACGTAAACCCAAATGATAGGAGGGGAGCAGGGAAGCAAATCCATGCGGTACTGAGGACAGCATCCTTCTTGGCTGCTCTGATGCGCTCCCACGGGGACACATCTCCCAGCAAGTCACATGCAGCCTTTACCTGTGGACACATCAAGTGAAACTTGAGGAATAAATTTGCAGCAAACTGTTCTCAGGCATACAGCAGGCCGGGTGGTTCAAACCACGAGGACTGATCTGCATTTGCAGAAGACAAGCGTTTGAGAAAAGGAGAAACTACCTTTGACTTGTCCAAAGGTGAGTTTGCTTAGTTGGGGTGAGGCTCTTTTGCTTGCTGGTTGTTTTGTCGTTGTTTGCTGTTTGTATTTGGTTAAAAAAACAAAACTTAGTAATAAAATTGGGGCAGCTGGTTTGCCGCAAATACAATCCAAACTCAGGGAGGACACAGACCATGCTTGGGGGAAAGCCGAAGCGTAGTTTATACCCCCGAGACCTGTGGCGGGCCCTGAGGAGGAGCAGAAGCCTTTCTCCCTCTCTGCTAGCCCCAATGGGCACTTTGTATCCTGCCAGGCGCTTGTCCTGCTTCGGCATCTGCCCTCGCCGAAGCGCTCAGCCAGGGCTCCCTACGGGGCAGCGACCGTTGGGTCCGTGAGGCGCGCGGCGCAGCGACCGTTGGGCGCGTGAGGCGCGCGGTGCCGCCGCTCGCCCGGCACTGCCCGACCCGGCCCGGCCCGGCCCTTTCCGTCCCCACCCGTGCCAGCAGCCCGGAGGAGGCGGCGCCGCGCAGCACGGTAATGGCGCTCGGGCGGGCGGCGGCGGTTGTGGCCGCCGCGGGTGCTGCCACACGGGGCCGCGGAGGCGGCAAGCGGGGGCTATGCGGGCGCTATGCGGGATCCCTCCAGGGCTCCCTCCGCCGGCACCGGGGCGGCTCTTTTAACGCGCATTTAACACCGAGGCGGGATGCGGGTGAGGCCGCTGCAAACGCGCGGTCACGGGAAAGGATGGCGGCAAAGGCGGCAGAGATGCGGGTTGCCTCGTGCCAAACGCTTAAACACCTTCTAGGCAAAAGGGTAACAGCACGGGCCCTTGAGCAGTAAAGGTAAAAGCACTGGCTTAAGTCGTGTGTGAGCAGCGTTCAGAGCACTGTTTGCAGAGTTTCTGGAATATTTGGCTTTGGCTGGGATATCCTAAATAAAACTCACAATTATTTTAAGAACTCGGTGTAGTTGAAAAGCCTTGCTGTTAAATAATTTTGACTCCTACTTTTCACTGATCTATTAAAAGGCAAAACTAAATGACAGTAAAGGAGAGTGAAAGGACTTGGAGTTTTTTCTTTCTTTTTTTTTTTTTTGCTCCTGTGTTAGAATAAACTGATTTATAAAGAGCCTGGATTTTTTTTTCTCATCCATTGTTTTTTTCTTTATTTTTCACAGGAATTGAACATTGAGCTTAGAATGACATATATGTCCAGATGCATAGGTTAGAATGATACTGTTTCAGAAACCTACTGTATGAATACAAAATATTCTATTACCATGTTTTTATTCTTTTAATATAAAAAATGAGAAGACTTTAACTCTGCTTTATGTAATCTCAGCAGGGGGCAGCAGATTTTTTAATTCTACATTTTGAGTTATTTTTTCCGTAGTTATTCCA
Organism: Crypturellus undulatus; assembly: GCA_013389825.1. Taxonomy (NCBI): domain Eukaryota; kingdom Metazoa; phylum Chordata; class Aves; order Tinamiformes; family Tinamidae; genus Crypturellus; species Crypturellus undulatus. Next base: position 193,651 of record VWPW01031451.1, read on the forward strand.
CACGTACTGGAAAATTGCCTAGAAAAGAAAATGGAGATTGATTGGACAATTTGAAGTGATAGCAAGTCATTTTTAAAGGTTATTTAAAGTATTTTTTACAGTATTATTGTATTAATATTCGTTAAACTTAGTTAATCTCATAGCCTAGCATCTTGAAAAATACCTCTATCTCCTATTGCTAGCAATGCATATGAAGAAAATGAGGGACCAAGTACTTTGATACCTTTCAAAATGATTTGTGGCTATTTGAAAGATAAAAAAAAAGATTTAATTTCTGTTTGTATACATCTATCATTACAAATTTATATATAAGTATTTTAATCTTTAAATTAAATCACCCACCAGTAGAATTTAATGATTATGACAGTTTACCACCTTTTTCCTCACAAGAATGTCTACATTAGATATTACTCTGACTATAGCAGAATATGAAGAATGCATCTGAAATTACAATAGAGTATGTCCGGTGCATCTTGCCTTAAATGTGATTGTCTTAAAATTGATCTGTTTGATCTGTCAGCATAACCTCAAACTTAAATTTGAGTCCTACCAGCAAATTGTGAACTAGCAAGCAAATGAAACTATTTATCTGAATACAAGGTTTGAACTGTTTTTGCTCCCTGCTGCCTCTTTTATCATATGACAGTAGAAAAAAAAAAGTATAAAAGTAGTAGAGAACCTGTTGTTGGCCCATCTGCAATTTCTGCAACTTTACCACCTCCTAGCAAAATTACTAAGCGACCTATCAAACTGCATCAGCTCTTTGGAGAACTCTTTGGTTTTATGGATTTGGAATAGACAAAAGAGATGGGGCTCTTTGTTACCTGCTGTGGTTAGGATTTCTCATTTTATTATTATCTGTGTGTACGTGAAGCCCAAACGCTGTGCTTAATGAGTTTGGAAGATGACTACCCTTTCTGTAAGTTCTCAGAACTGCCCTAAGTAGGTAGTGTTTCGGAGTATAATTTCTACTACTTTGCCATTATAAGAGCTCTATTTTGGTGAACCTGCGCCAGTTGCAAACAGTTTAGCTTATCACAGAGCTACATTGGGGAATGTATCTTTATGTAACCAGAAAGTGATGCGTGCATTGTTGATCATCCATCTTTTTTTGAGCAATCTAATCCTACCGTTTGGTGCTTATTACATGCGATTGCTGCTGCTGCCCTCTGCTGTGTGAATGGCCACTCATTGTCTGTTGGAATAAACAACTCATTTACTGGTTTCCATTCTTCTGTTTTCTTGCCTTCGCAGCTGCATAATCAGCAGATTGGTAGTTGTTGAAATTTCACATGTGCAAGAATTGCCGGTTGCTGTATTTCCAAAATGGTAAGACAATTTAGCAGTGGTGTTTCTGAGAGCAAGATGGTGGAGAGGCTGAAAAGGATAGTGGGGATTTATGGGACAGAACAACAGCATTTGTGGGAACTAGACCTTAAACTTTTATGTTTTTATAGTAGGGTTTCAACTCCTTAGGAATTACAGAGCATAGTACCAAATATTTTATAATGCTTGTTCTGGATTCCAGGTAGTGCAGACTTTTCACGAAGGTCTCATAGCTCTAAGATAGTGTTTTGTATTGTGTGGGCAAAGAATTTGAATTGCTTATTTATCACCTTCACATATTTTTTGCTGCTTGTTAGGTTGGGCATTGGTCTGTAATTCTGTTATTCATATTGTCATTGTATTAGACTTTCTGACAATAAGTAATTGAAATCTTTATTATAAGACTTTTTTTGTTTCAAAGCATCAAGAACTGATCAAACTTTGATATATTTTTAAGGTGGTCATCAAACTCTGGGAAATATTATTTAAATATAATTCAGTACATAAACACTGGTATATAACTTAGGTTATTTTCTTCTCATACGTATTTTGCATATATTGTTCAATAAAAAATGCCTTGATATCTTCTCTTTTTTTCACCCCATAAAACTGGGAAGTAAATATGTTTGGATCCCATCTAAGAAAGGAAATCCTTTTGAGTGTTTTGTAGTTGTAATCAGCTTCCCTGTGACAGTGCCTCAGATAGTTTCCTCTATACTTCCAAATTTTACTTTTATTTTGCTTATATATATTTAATCCATGTGGAGGTAAGAGAATTGACAAACACAAAAAAATCTTTTAAGTGTTTTATGGACTGTGGAAAAATCATCAATTATTTTTAGAAGTTCCTGATGAAAGTCACTTGCTCATCTATAATGGTATGAGATACCTCCAATGAATAATTGAGTCCTGTTAGCCTTATTCTTTTGAAGAGGGAGATTAGTGTGAATTTTTTTCTGTTTAATAGCTATTTGTGTAAAAGAGTCATAATCCACTGTGAGTGATGCATGATGTATCACCGACAATAAATACGGTCCAAATACTTGATCATCTATTTAAGGTCAAATTGTATGCAGAAATACAAGGCTGGAGGGCTCTAGCAACTTTCTTTGCAACTTAAATATATAAAAAATAGGTAGGAGGATTTTGTAGTGATTTGTTTATTTAAATGAGAATCTTAGAAGAATTTGCAAAGCTTATTTAAGGCTAGGGCCTCATCTACTGCAGTGGATTTGCTGCTGCTCCCATTGTGTCAATGCAAAACTACTGAGATAAAATTGGTTGCCATGTCGCTTTACTAAATCACTTGATTTAATAAGCACGAAATAGAAAATAATTACATGTTGTATAATGTTGTGCATTGTAGAAACAGCCATTTCTTTGGGCACTGTAATAGCTCGGTCTGTCTGACAAGGTACGTTTATGTCTGCAGTGATGAAATAGCTTGGGATTGTGTGCAAGGAAGTTATTTCTTCTCTTCCCAACATGTATTCAGCCGGTTCAGAAGCTGCAGCTAGATGTACGACTCTGGTCAGCCTTTCAACGAGGAAAGATTTATTTGCCTGTACTCTTATTATCTGCTTGCCTTACTGGTTTGTTCTAGTTTATATAAACTACTGCTTTCCTTGAAATAAATTACAAAATTTTCAAGTCTCTGAACGACTATTTGTTGAGGACTTGGTAGCTGCTAGATTTTGTGTATTATCTTCCTTCCTCATGTTTTAAATGAGTTTTAGACATCATGCTGAGAGCCTTCAACTTTCTCCAGGATCAAAATGTCCTATTTTTGATCCTTTGTAGAGATCAGGTTTATGTAGGGGAAATTCCCAACATGAAAGCTATAGTATTTCAGTCTCTACCATATTCAGTAGCAGCTCAGTATTCTACTCATGATTGTTTTAAAGTTATAGTATGGATTAGTGGATGCAGGATACAATATGCATTAGCTGAACCAAGGATTCTTGGATTTATTTTTACTATAGAAGACTTTGAGCTACCATTTAGGCTGAGAAGAAGATAATGTGTGAATAAAAGCATTCTGAATATTGTTCTCTCATTTGTTTTTCAGTAAGACGTGTGCTTCTGAACTTGTGATCCAGATTTTGAAGGTCACTGACATTTGACTTCTACAAATTACTTACTGCCTAGTTTGTTAATGTCATGTATATGAGACAGTTAAAATGGATTTTTTTGTTCCTCCTTTTATTTTCTGTCATAGCAATATGGTATATAACTCTTTCCACAAACACCACGATTGAGCATACAAACTCAATGTATTTTTATGAGTATGAACCAGTTTACAAGCAACGCTACCTCTTCACTTTGCGCGAACGCTTGAAATGCGAAGACATAAATCCGTTTCTAGTCATCTTGGTATCGTCAGAACCTAAGAATGTGAAGTCAAGGCAGGCCATAAGAGTAACGTGGGGATCTAAAAACTTCTGGTGGGGACAACGAGTTCTAACCCTTTTCTTACTAGGACAGGAAGTTCACAGAGAAGACGATGCTGTAGTGCTGTCAGTTGAAGATGAAAACATTCTCTATGGTGACATAATCCGCCAAGATTTTATGGACACTTACGACAATCTTACCTTGAAAACGATCATGGCGTTTAGATGGACAACTGAATTTTGTTCAAATACTAGATTCCTCATGAAGACCGATGATGATGTTTTCATCAACACTGGTAATTTAGTAAAATTTCTCCTAAAGCTAAATTCCTCAGAAAATATTTTTACTGGTTATCCTCTTATAGATAATTTTGCCTACAGAGGCTTTTACAAAAAAACATATATCTCTTATGATGAGTATCCTTTCAGATTGTTTCCTCCATACTGTAGTGGCATGGGTTATATATTGGATGGGAAGCTTGCCCTGAGGATCTATGAAATGATGAGTCATATCAAACCTATTAAATTTGAAGATGTTTATGTTGGAATTTGCCTAAGTATACTTAAAGTGAACATCAGTATTCCAGAAGATAAGCAACAATTCTTTCTGTATAAAATTGGCTTTGATATTTGTAAGTATAGACACTTAATTGCAGTACATGGTATTACATCAAGTGAAATAATCAGGTTTTGGCAAGTTTTGTCATCAGATTCTTCACTCAATTGCCTTTGATATGAATCACCTTAAACCTTTGCATTTCAGTGTAAAAATGTTTAAGATTTAGGGAAAAATGAAACAAAAACTACATTTTTAGATATGACTGACTGAAAGAGAGCTACATTTCACTGAGGCCTTGTAATAGCCTTAAATGAGAATTTCAGGTATTCACAAAACACCTTCCATGTATGTATCCTGTGCATGTAGGATAATTTGGAATGCTCCATCCTGACTCCCTCTGACGCTTTTCCATGCATTTTGCTGTAACCATTAGCTTTTTACCTCAATCTCCTGGGATCTATGAAATCCCACCCACAAATGCTGCTTCTGAGAGACCAGCTTTGCTGGTGCTTTCCAAGTCTCTAACTGACAGGGCCTTTTTTTGCTGCTATTTTGCAAACCATCTTCCTTTGCTACGCTCAAAAACATGTTTGTTCTCTGCTCAGTATGACACTTAAACTACCTTCTTATTGAAGTGTATCACCTCGGTGATGCTTCTGAGTGTTACAAGACTTTGGAACATTGGGTCTTACTGATATCTGCCACATCTTATGGGGAATTCTGAAAAACATAGTGGACACTGTGTGTGTTTGTATGTATCTATAAAATAGAATGTTTTGATGTCTTGAGCAGTGTTAGTAGTCACAGAGTTTGAAGGCCAGTTGCAGAATGGTCTGCATGCTTAGTTCATATATTATCTCTGAACATAGCAAAATCATACATATGTGTGTCTGCTGGTGCATCCTAAGAGGTATTGCAGCCCATGCAGGGAAAACAGAAACAGACATACTTAAATTGTGATTTTTTAATAGCTTTTTCTAAAGTAATTTTCTTTTTTCAGATTTTACAATTAAAGAATGAAAGTCTAGGAATCTTAAAGAAGACAAATGCAATTATATCTGTAAAGATGGATATTTTAATAACTTTATTCATATCAGCAAGGCTAAGTTTTCAGCAGTTTACACTTCTAATGGACAACGATACAGAATCTCTAACTGCATTAACATAATTATTCTTGACACATCTACTACACACTGACGATACTAGAGTTACTGCTGTACATCTGGAATGACAGAGCACTGCCACCTTATTTGTACTAAAGCTAATATGTTATATTTACATTTGGCTGTCTTTCAGATAGATATAGGTAGTCTCTTAGAGACAAATTAGAAGAAATGAGAAACCTCTACTACTAAGATTGAGGTTTCACGTTTTTTGTTACAATGTGGTTGTGGTCTGTATTGAATTTTGATGCCTTTTCAATAACTGCACACAGTTCTATAATGGAATTACCGGACACATTGTTTAACTGTAACAGTGAGGTTCTAGGGGAGAACACCGTCAAAACAACCACTTCAGATTTCACTGCTTATGAAGGTGTGTTAGGAGGGTCAAAATTTTCCAATCATTTTTTGTTGTTACCAAACTAAGGAGCTATACAGTATTGCATAATTGAGAAAGTAATGTTATTGTAGCTTGAAAAGAGAGGTAAAACTACAACTATTCTTATGGTTTTAGGAACTGTCATGTCATTTGATTATTTCAGTGTTGTGGTCAGACCTGAGAGCTCTGTGAAAAATGGTTAACCTCTGATTGTATATATATTTTTTTCCTTTTTTATTATTTTTTCTTAAGCCTGCCATGATAAATGTTTGGATATAATTTTATTTGGAAATAAGTAACAAGAACACTGAAACTACATCAGAGTTTGTATTGCTTTTTCAAAAAATGATAGACTACGTAATTTTCAAAAACGGGGTATATAAAGCAGACAGTGCTCCTGCTGAGTAAATACTGAGTATCGCAGAAAAATTGCTGTGCGTTACTGCAATAAAAATGCAACTGTTGCTGAACAAGCTAGTTTTATATTTGCGTCCCAGAATGATAACATTGATCCTAGATTACAAGGCTTTTGTTTCCACAGATGTAGGTTTATACACAGTGATCTGTTTATGCCACTTGAAATTGTAATTTAGTGACATAAATTTTGCAAGGAAGTTATATGTTCCTGTGTCTTTTTTAGGACACTTCCAAATCCAGTTTGTATTTGCATTTGATCTTATTATTGCTTAAAAGACACTAAAATGCATAAATAAGCCCATTTTTCTACTAAAAGCAACTGTCAGAAATCTCTAGATTTCTCTAGATCTAGATTTCTGCAGCAGAGGTTGAAAAAATTAAATCATTTTGTCAGTTCAGAGGCTTAAGTCCATGATTATCATTTGGGTCTAAGTTTTACAGAATGTGCTTATGCTATTTTAAGTAAAAAAAAGGAAGTCTAAACCACAGGTTAATATTTTTCCAAATCCTAAGATCTTTCTTTTTCTAGTAAAAGTAAAGCAAGTAAGTGGCTGAGAAAGTCAGCGGAGAACTGTTTTTTGGGGGGAAAGTGTTGCTGGTTGGATAGCAAAAGGGAATGAACAATGTAAAATTACAAACCACTGTTGTCTGTATGTTATTACAGAAGTGTTCAGAAGTCCAAAATGTTTCAATATTTTGGATGCATTGCTAAACCATTAAGAATATTATTTGTCTGGAAATATATAGGCATTATTATTCTAGCATCAGTTCGGTATCATCAGTAAATGGATGCAGAGGCCTTAGACTATAAGTCTTGTCGTATGCTTTCTAGCTACTATTAAAATATTTCAATGCAAGTTCATTGTAAATAACACAAGGATGTCTGGATATACAATAAATAATGTCACTTTTATCATATTTCCTTCAAATGTAAACTAGAAACTGATTGAAGGTTGGCACTGAGTTCTTGATATGCCTGTATTAGACGTGTTACACATGCTGAAGGAGTGCAGGAGCTAGAGCTTTACTCTCCACTTCTCAGATTTTCATTAATCTATTTTTTTTTTGACCAATGTGTAACATTTTGGTCATTAATTAAAAGTAATTTACAGTACGGTAATTGTTTACAGTAGAGCTTGTCAAGGGGAAGAATGGGAATTTAAAGGACATTTAAAACTGCACTTTGTTAAATAAGCTTGTCTAGTTTTAATGCAGATTTTGCATATTGCATCTTAGTAGCCATATGAAAATGCAAATATTACCTATAGGAAGGAAAGAAAACAACCTTAAAATGAAGCTTTATTTGTTGTTTATTTTTTCATATAATTGAGTCCACATTTTAAATATACCTAAAATAAAAACCTAAGGACAGTCTCTTTTAAGGAATTAACGAAAATGCAGACTTGGAGATGCTGATATTACATGATTCTTCGCTGATGGCAGGATCTTCCTGAAACTCAAGCTAGGAAATGAAATCTCATTATAGTACAGTTAATCTCACAAGTGCAGTGAGATGTAATTTTCCTCTCATAAATAAAGCACTTAGAAATACAAAGTTAAACCGAAGTGGTGTTTATTAATACAGTTTTTATATCTGAGCTGTCTTTACCTGTAGCCTTCTGACAGTCGCTACATAGCACATTAATTTTTCAAGGTCATATTACTCTAAAAGAGCTTTTTTTTGAAGTTTATGCTGAATGAGGATGGTTTGTAGATGTCACATGCATCCAAATTCACTATCCAAACTAAGCTGGCATTGAGCCTGATGTCCCGTCCCCTCCGCTCAGCAACGCTCGGTACGTCTGGGGTGGTCCTCATAGCAGTAGTAAAGTGCACTCTCCCCTGAGCTGGCAGCAACCATAAAACCTTAAAAACACTTTTTCTCTGTGTAGAGGAAAATGTTACAATAGAAGCCTGAAGAGGCTTATATCTAAGATAATATAGCAATGTTGAACTAAATGGAAGTTATCTTTAATTGAGACAAATTAAACAGTGTGGCTTTGTTATTTCTGTGTTGTTGAGGCTTTTAATAAACCTCCGAACTGCTGTTACAGAATTCAGAACACACACAGCTCATGATCACCTTTCTCAATCTTTTAAGAGCACTTACAAATACACTAGGCAGAAATGATTTTGCAGTCCCTAATATACTAACACGCAGTGTAGTTTTTTTTAACTGCTCCTCATACAAAATTAACAGTTACATGACTGGTAGAAGTAGGTGCAAATGTTGAATTCAGCCCATGGTAAAGGTAGATGGGTTTGAAATTTATACAAATGGACTTAATTTATAAATCCAACATTATTAATCGCTTTTTGTAAGTTTTCTATCGGGCTTATGCATATGATAGGAAGAGCTTCATCAATGGACACTGTAGTGATTCAATACAAAATGAAACTACCTGCAAACCACTAAAGAACTTTTCCCAATTAAACATATTTTAAACTAAATGGTTTTCAGCAGGACAAGTTTTGAGTCACACGTGGCCACTTTCAGTTCTGGTGTGAAAGTCGTGCCCGGGCAGCAGATGAAGCCAAGCGAGAGCATCTGCAGCGGCACGGGGGAAAGTGGCGCCGCTTCCAGCCAACCTGGCGCACGCTGCAGCGAAACCACCCGAGTGCGGGTGACAGCAGCACATCCTGCTCAGCCTCCCGATGTGACTGCCCTGCGGTGACCATCGCTCGGGCAGCCCGACGGCGCTACCGACACCCCTAGGGAACACGTTGGACAGTCCTGCATCCAGATGTCTGAAACATTATAACTCATTAGCCACAGCCTTTTAATTGGGCCTACTGAATAGAGGCTGAAGCAAAATTCTGAGCTTCTAGGTCCCTAGAAATACTAATCATCACCACAGGCTTAAGGGAACACAAGATTGGTCTTTTAATATAAAGGGAAGTCCTTTATTTCCCTGTTGTTAACTATTTCTGACTTTTTTGCCCCCCCCAAAGACTAAGGAGAATGGACAAAAGAACCGACCTTCTCCTAAAAGAGGACTTCAAAATTTAGGAATGTCTCTTGATGTGAAACTTGTTATTTATAGTTGCAGACAGGCTTCAGTTCCTTTGACTACATGTCATGTTTAGCAGTAGAACATCCAATATATCATCTATGACTGGGACAACTGATAACCTAGAACGTCAAGTTACTTAAGGGAAAACTATATTTAAAATAGATGCTGAGCTAAGCCTGTCAGTACCATATAAATAAAACTGAGTAATTCAATATTCAAATCAGTATTCTTAAAGGTAGTTATCATACTGAATATTAGTTCTCATATTTAGAAAAAAATAACATTATTGACAACACTGAAGGGTAACAGCTCTGTCCTATGCAGTTGTTAAAACTTCAGCCGAAATTTCTAGCTTTTTTAATCTAGTAATTTCAGTTTTGTACAGCCAGACTTCAGGATGAAGGCATAAAAACTTACTGTAAAAAAAAAAATTAGTGACTTTTTAAATATAATCACTAAATATTCTTATGTGTAGAATAAGTATTTCATCAATACTATAATAATATTTAAAGCAAGAATGTCATGTATTCTGAAAGACAGCTGAATAATAAAACTCTTTTCAAGATGCAGCATTAATACTGTGCAGCATTAGCATGCACTAATGTTACTTCAAGCTAACCCAGTGTATTTACTAACCTCTGCATTCTCATTTTTAAATGGTATAATACTGCAATACCAGTAGCTTTAGCTCAGATCTTGTCTTCCCAAACCTACGGACAGTATTTCATTATGTTAAATGTCATTTATTTTATTTGTAATATTTATCTAAGTTTTCTATTTGGTAAATAGAGTTAAATCATTTGAAATTCTGTGTTTTTAACAGTTTTAGGACTAAAGGACTGACAAGGACCTCCAAATATCATCTATGACCTGTCCTCCCCAATGAGACAGGACAAATATTCCCAGACTATTAGTACTGAGTATCACAACAAAAGAAATGGCTTCGATTTTGTACAAAATAAAACAGCAGATCCTGCCATCCCTGAGACTAGTTGTGAATTCTGGAGTCCTCAGGCCTGATTGCTGTGGTCTGCGCTGCACTGTCACCACACACTTTGCTTCCATCAGCAAATGCCAGCGTTTAAAAGCTTTGGGAAGGAAACCACACCGGGGTGCGTGCATGTGTGCAAGGTGGCAGGGGACGCAGGACAAGACCTTTGTGTGCCAAACTCTTGCACACGCATTTCTGGCAGCCGCGTAGCTGAAATGCAGCGCGGCAGCAGGGGCTCCGGCAGCGCCGCCCGCGCCGCGGCGCCGAGCCCCGGCCCTGCGAGCCGAGCCGCTAGACGGAGCTCGGCGCACACTAACCAGCCTGAGCAGCTCCTGGAGGCTGCGGCCCTTCCACCGCGTGGGCAAGCAGCCTTCCTAACACCACACCAGCACATAATCGGATGCTGTAGTAAATATTAGTGCCTTTTGTTTGCCTGACTCCAGCTGCTCATTTATAACACCACTGTCGGGCACAATGGAACTTAAGCACTGGCAGAGATGACTAATTACAAGGTACAGTTTGCATACTGGATCAGACTGAAGGTGCTCTTTGGCACCACCTTAATATATCACTTTTTTTGCTATTAGATGCTCTTTCTCGGTGAACAGATGTCATTGATGAAGCTACTCTGGCTTAAACAACAAAATTGTTCCATGAAGGTGTAAGGCAAGAAANTGGCACCACCTTAATATATCTTTTTTTTTTGCTATTAGATGCTCTTTCTCGGTGAACAGATGTCATTGATGAAGCTACTCTGGCTTAAACAACAAAATTGTTCCATGAAGGTGTAAGGCAAGAACGAGGGAGTCCTCAGATGTGGGCAGGTCTGTGGGCCACGCTAATCACAGTGCAGCTCCCTTCTTTGGACAGAGCCGAGGCAGGAAAGCGGCACTGCGGATGGCACGCAGGGAGGGTCACACGTCCTGCGGGACGGAGCAGACGTGGGGCTATGTCTGGTTACAGTGGCAGCTCTTTCCAGATGCAGGATTTAACATTAAGGCAGTGGAGGACCAGACCGTAGCTCTTGTAGGTTACATGAGCTACACATACATCTCCTTGATCTTGTCACCCAGCAGCTGTACGGATCTCTACAGAATTTGGCACAACTAAGCATGACTGGAAAGTTTTAGTTACAGAGATTTAAAACTGGACTAAAAACATACTGGAAGGCTTGTCACTGGGGAGCGAGGCAGGCACTGTGCGTGTTCGAGGCAGATTAACCAAAGTCTGCAATTTCCAGTAACCGTTGCCATCATAAACCTTAGGGTAGCTGCAACTAATTTCTTAAAATAATAAAAACAAAAGTCAGCAGCCTTACCAGAGATCATCTGCATGAATGTCTTTGGCCAAGAAGGGGAGCTACGACAAAGAATGAGAACGTTACGGGCAAAATGAACAGTGCTGAAACGACAGCAGTCAGGAATTCCCTGGCAGTATTTACTAAGCTGGACAAAGTGAGCTGCGCACAGGTTCAGTGGCTACTGTCATCTTTTCGCTCAAGTGGCCTTAGTTTGTGATCTCTTTTGGAGCTGACCAAGGTTCCAGTTCCAACTCCCCGTGCCGGTGTGAAGGGGCAGTGACGTCCCTCCTGCTCTACCAGCTGCTCCGTGCTTCAGGGGTCTGCAGGCCCCTAGGGCTAATCCTTCTGTTCCCTGGGCAGCTGTTGGACAAACCCCCAGGCTGCGTCCTACAAGGCAAAGCCAGCACCGCTGAAACATCAGCTGTGAAGGGGAAAGCAAAGGCAAACGCTGGGTGCCCTGCAAGCCCTGCCTGGAGCACGGCTCACATACTGCTGCTCCAGCACTATCCAGGACATGATTAAGCACTCCCATGGAAGCTTTGCACAAGGTTTCCATTCCACAGCATTCTGACCTCAAATACTTTAATACTTCTTCAAAGTAAAACACTAGCAGAATGCTGCCATTATGAGCATTTGCTGTTACTTGCTCGATTTCCCTGCAGAGCTGCATTTGCAATTCTCTGAATGCAGTTTTCCCCTGTTCAAAAGTCCCAAACCTTCCACCTTCCAGGCAAGGATCTGTACTGTATTGGGTTTTTCTCATCCTTCTGTTCTGCACCGGTGCACCCTGTGTATTAGAGAGGAGTTGAGGGAATCCACCAAGAGGCTGGAATGGGTAAAGAATGTGTTCACAGGTTGGGTAACACTGGCAGGAGCAACTTAACCAGGTACAATCTGTGATTATCTCAGAGCAAACAAAAGAAGGGAAAATTGTTAGGAGTGAGATAACCTAGAAACACAAACAAAAAGGCTGGTGTGGGCAGGCCTTCCAACAGGGGAAAGCTGAATTTGTGTTCACTCCGGTCTTGAGAAACACCTTGCCAGCTCAACAGAACCACAACATCACAGTATTTAGAGACAAACAAGACGTTCTACCAGAAAATGCTATGGCTGTGGCAACGAGAAAAGTAATTACAAGTCATCTTGTATCCTTATCCAAGAAACAGGCAATATTAGTTACTATATTGTGTCTCTGATTCAGCTCAGGGCTCAAATACCAAGAACCTCCATCACCTTCAAGACAAGAGACTTCAGCAGATCTTCCAGGACCAAGTTCTGCAGGGAGGGAATCCCAAAGGACGCGTTGTTGTGAGCCACCCAAAACAGGCACCCGGAGCCAGCGCGGCCCTCGCTGCGCTCCTGAGCACACGCTGCCCTGTCCCTGCTGCTGCAGCAGCTCCGGCCGACTGAGTTGCCGCAGCTAGACCAAATTTAGAAGGTCATTGTTCAAACTTACAATAGTCACAGGTTCCAAAATACAATATTGAGAGATTTAAAAATATATTTACCTAGGTTTAACACAATCTGTCTTCTGTGCAGTGCACTTACACTGCCTAGCATTTGCACATAATGCCAAAAAACTACTCTAGAGTGGTTTTCTCCTAGATTAACACTACAAAGTAATCTGCAGGGGTACGATGAAATCTCTAGTAGGCAAATTCCATCTAGTAGCTCTAAGGAATGCTTTGTTTTGCTTAGTTTTCTAAGCAGTCACTAAAGAAATAAAATTTACCTTGCGTTATTTTCTTTACATGCCTATGACAATTCCATGCTAAAAAACTGGCTTTCGGTGAATGACTTTCATCTGTCATGACAGAACTAGTTTTCTGATACAGAAGGATCAGTATCTTGCTGATCAGTTTGCTGTATTAATTAGCTTGACTCTAATATGGGGTTGTCAAAATGTTTTGAAAGTAACACACAGTCTGAATAAACATGTATTATAAACAGGTATTCAATCACTGTCCCTAATCACTTGCTTTTCAAGGTTCTGTCTAATGTGAGGCGAAAAAAATAAAGTGAGGAGAGCCAGCTCCATGGGATCAGACCGGTATTTGGCTCCTTCTCCTCCTTGATATCAATGACAGGCCAATAATTACAAACCTTTTCCAATACAACCTTATCACTGCAGATTAAGAGCAAGACGAGACACCGTGAAGCATCTTTCAACAGTTACATCTGGGTGAAAAGCAGCATCATTCCTATCACTTGCTGTTAAGCAGCAGCGCTGCCCTGACCCTGCCGTGCGTCTGAATGAACCTTTGACTCTTAGAAATAGGAGGTAAGAAATCAAGGCAAAAGTCTACACAGGATTTGAAAAAAAATGTTTGAAATGAAACATTACAGTTACTTTCTAAGGAGCCGCAAGGTCACAGGAGACAGGTACGTGTGAATGAACTTAATTCTTATAATCACTCAAAATGTATTCGTTGTATTGCTCCTTTTGTTAAGCAAAAGAAAAAGACCAGAGGGATCTGTTGCTTTTGTGTAAAATCCTAATGGTATTTACTAGAGCTTTCTACTATGTTTAAAACATAAGAGTTTGTTTTAAGTTCAGAGTGAGGCAGAGAACCACTGCGAATTACTGTTCTTCTGTTTTGCTGCTATTCCTGAACTTTACCACCATAACTGTTATATTATCAGGGCATCCTCTGTAAAATGACTGTAGAACGATGCTCTTGGCACCAAAGTGCGGCTCATCCAAGCGTTCCTTGATGAATCGGACGGCCTCCTCATTGCTGAAAGCATCCCAGAGCCCGTCGGAGGCCAGGATCATGAACTCTGGCTGCAGCTTGTCCAGATCAAAGCTGAGAATGTCGGGGTCGGGAATCACCACGTTGAGGTTCTTCAGGGGGTAGTCTCCTAGCGAGCGGGACATGGCCAGGATCCCCTGCACGCGCCACGAGCCGTTGAAGCTGATGAAGCCACCTGGAGGGGAGGAACACAGGCTCCGTTAGGGCATTTCCCGGACTTCCCACCAAGTCTCCTCCCAAGTCAGGGTGCAGCATCCTCAGGTGGAAACGCTACCGATTTCAAAGATCAGGAGATGCCTTAAGTAAAGCAGACATCGGCGCACTGCAGTGAGGAGCTGGATGGGGCTTCCCTGCTACCGAGACAGCGGAGCACAAAACCCGCTGTGCTGTCAGATGAGGCTCTGCTTTGTCCTCGTGACTCCCCAGCGAGACTGACAACATGCTGAACACAGGGATACACATTCCCGTACCATGCAATTTATTGTTCAGAAAGCCCTATGGCAACGTTAAGAGAACATACTGAAAGCAAATCTTTACATTCTTGCTTTAGTTAATTTCTCCTTCTCCTGGGTAGTTCAAGTTCAGGTTTTCCCTCATTTAGGAAGAGCTATGAAGGAAAAGTTAACACTGAAAATGCTCTGCAGCAGGACTCAAATCTCACTTCAAGGCATAAAGCAAAGAAGCATCAAGTGCAAAAACACTTACAGGCTCTTCTCCAAACCTGCCCTAAATAAGGTTGTGTCAAAGAAGGCCTAAAAAAAGTCCAAAAAATTTTGCTTCAAGTCAGAAAACGCAATGTGAGATTTGACTGATATAACCATCTCCAGGATTAACGCTACTTCCAGCTGAAAATACACTATTATATTTAGGAGTTGATTACAGTGAGATGCATTTTTCACTGAAATCAATGACTGAAATCAATGGCACCTGGCCATTTTATTAGGGAGGGAACTATATTCTGCCTCAAGGTCAAAGAGTAAAACTGAAGCCCTTCCCATTGTGCATGTCTGCGTGGCACTGACTGCACCAAGTCACAGCAATACTGCATCTTCACATGACAGAAAATTTATCAAAGTTATTTTAGGACAAATGACTTGCGAAAGGCATAACACAGAACACAATATGAAAAATATGCCACAAAATCAGCTAACGTATTGTCTTTTATATCTGCGGGTTCTTTGCTTTGGTTTTCTTATAAATGTGTTTGTTCTTTGTAGTTATCAGAATGCTTTCGGCTTTGCGCTTCAGCATACAAGTTATTTGTTAACCACCTAAATCTTACGATAGCGTTTCCTTTCCACTCCACATGAAACTATCGACTCTATTTCATTTAGTAATTCTTGTCTAAAGCTTGATTTGTGTTAAAACTCGTAGAAGTAAAACTTTTTTATTTTGAGGTTTTCATGAACGCTTATACGGAGTCTCCATTATTAAGGCATTTCTTTCTCTGGACGAAGGATTCTCCCAGACTGTCTGCAGCTTCCCCTTAGCTGCGAGGTCCAGCGAGCTCTGCNTAAAACTCGCAGAAGTAAAACATTATATTCTGAGGTTTTCATGAACACTTATACGGAGTCCAGAATCCTGGACGAAGGATTCTCCCAGACTGTCTGCAGCTTCCCCTTAGCTGCGAGGTCCAGCGAGCTCTGCTGGCTGCTGCTGCTCTGCATTCAGGGGCCCTCTTGCTGGAACGTTACACAGACACCTCTATCTGCACTGCCTTTTCTTCATAAGTGATTAGAAAAATAGTAACTCTGAATGTAAACATATGCCTGTGGCGGAGTGACAGGGCACGCAAGCACAGCCAAGAGGAGGTGACTGCAAGCCCCACCGTATGCACAGGCAGAGGACAGCAGCGCCTCCGTTCCGGGGCGTACACGGGCAAGCGACCGCTGAGGTTTTCTGTGGCCCACACTGGATTCCTGTTGGCACTTCCCATGTTTTGTTTGATGAAATCATCTATACTGAATACTTAAAAATTCTCATTAAAAAACAAACGAACAAACATTCTGCAGCTCTATCTAGCTGTTACTAGAGGAAAAGGCATTAAAGAAAGAAAATCTTTTTGGCAATCACACATTTCTGTGTGTTAGAGAGCTGAGCTCAAAGGATCTTGTTCAAGGTGAATAACTCCAATTTCTATCAGTGACAATCACCTTGTCGCCCAGAGCTGGACGGCTCCTCCCAAGGCAGATCCGCAGTCATTTCAAGGCTCCCTAAGGAAGCCGATGCCTCATATGCTGCTCCAGGCCCTGATGAGGAGAACATTCCTTAGCTCCATCCTGGAGCTATCCTAGGAGACAGGAATTGTCTCCCTCAGTTTCAGGCTGTGGGTAAGGAAGGCTTCATACGTAGCAATAGGGATGGGGAAGAAGAGGAGGACTGAATTAATTCCCCATCCAAGAACCCGACAGCAGCAGGCTCGAGCCCCCTGCACATCCACCTTCACAGCAAGAAACGCAGGACTGCTGCAGAGCTGCCAGCCCAGCCCCAGGGCTCCACCAAGTCACATCTTGCTCTGGGCTACTCTCAGGCTGCCTTGAACCAATCTGTACTCGGACTAGAAGGGTATTTTCTCANCATACGTAGTAGTCAGGATGGGGAAGAAGAGGAGGATTCAATTAATTCCCCATCCAAGAACCCCAACAGCAGCAGGCTCGGGCCTCCTTCACATCCACCTTCACAGCAAGAAACGCAGGACTGCTGCAGAGCTGCCAGCCCAGCCCCAGGGCTCCACCAAGTCACATCTTGCTCTGGGCTACTCTCAGGCTGCCTTAAACCAATTTGTACTCGGACTAGAAGGATATTTTCTCAAAGCAGTTCTGTGGATTGCACCTTTACAAGAAATCTCCCCCAACACAGCCATGCGGCTGGGTAATAACTCCACGTAGGGCCCTGCTCATGACGTTGCTGCCTGAAGCAACGTTGGAAACGTGAGACGCCGCAGCACGATGCAGTTACTGCAGCTCTGCACGACGAGGAGGTACCTGGCTGCGCCACAGGAACGACGTCGGCTCCATCATTCAGCTCTGGCATTTTGCTTCAATTTTACATTTATTGTATTTACTCAAATGTAAAGGGCTGTTCTGAAATGTTAACATATCTGACAGTAGCACTATAAAACAGGATCTACTTTTTAAAATAGCACTACGAGGTCAGAGCACCCAATGATTTTTTTCCCCTAAGTGAATGCTTTCTTTAAGGGACCAATTTTACAGAGCACCTGCACAACACTAAAGGAGGGCTTGGGAACCTTGAATTACTAAGATGGAAGCATTTTACAGTCACATCTCTAGATTTTAATAATACACTGCCCAAACACATGGTGAAATAATCTGAGATCAACACTTCTCTATTCCTTCTCCTTAGAATTTCTATACTTTTTATTCCCCTTTGGGAACTTCTGTTACCTATATCAAATAACAGGCAGAATCACATTGCTCCTGTGCTTCTGCAGCAACAAAAGCAAGCCGAGGGGGGAAAGCATATCATCCCAATTACACATCTTCGTACAGGATTGGTAATGCTGTGACAATAGCACTAGAACTCCCTGAGGCAGCCAAGCCAAAGAAATCTGAAGAACCAGACACGACAAAAGCCCAATAAGAACATTAAATATTCTTGCTTCTTTTGCTGTTATTTACAGTAAATAAGGACTCTGATGCCACCTTCTTTGTTGTACTACAAACCTCAGGCTGTGATGGAAGAAACGATGTAAGAGGAGACAAGAGAAGTGCTCTGGGTGGTGTCACGCTGCGAACGGGAAGGATGGAAGGCACAGATGGCAGGTGTGCACCGAGAAAAACCAGGAGGATGCAGCAAAGTAACAAATGCTGCATTATAGAAATAAAAATGTAAGAGAGGAAAGGAGAGAAGGGTTTCAGAGGACAACAAGTTCTACAGCTTTCATGGTCACATTTTGCATTTATTTAGACCGATGAAAATCTGTAGTTTTTAGAAATGTTTTACACTCAGGGAAAACCTTCTTATTTCCACTTTATACTTTAAGGCAGAAAGAGGCCAGCTCTGCAGGCAGTGCTCCTCAGCAGGCTTAACACAAACACGAGGGTGAACTCTTTTTATTCATAAAATAAAATTTTGCTTGCTGCAGGCTTCTGTGGGAACCAACACAGAAGTGTGTTGAAAAGACTAAGAAATTCATCAAGAACTGGCTATTAAGCCTGATGACAGGAACATAACCGAGTTTAGCAGGCCAAGAAGCTGCTAAACTAAGAAGTGATGAAAGGCAGAGCAAAGAGCACACAGGACCTGGCCACGCCGTCACCTGCCCGTTGCAGAGGACAGCTGCAGCTCAGGCTGAAATGCAAAAGTCGTAACTCACCAGCCCTTTTAATCCTCTTCCTCTCCTTGAGCTGGTAGGGCTTGTGGTCGTGGGACAAGGGGATGGCGTTCCCGTCCTTGTCACACAGGACTCCCCGCGAATCGCCAACGTTGGCCACCGTGAGCTCCTTATCCGAGAGCAGCGCGATCAGACACGTTGTCCCTGGCAGAAGGAGAGAGGCTGCAGTTAGGGTGACGGGCACCTGCGCTGCAAGGTGTCCCCAGCGGCTACCTGCGGCCACAGGCAGCAGCGGGTGCCCTTGCACCTCCTGGGAACATCGTGTACTGCCAGGAACCGAGAAAATTTACTTTGTAATTATTTAATCTTTACTTTCACAGAAAAAAAAAATTAATCAATAATTGACCACAGCATCCAACAGACCTGGTACCAGGAAAAAATGGCTGTGGTAAGGTACTCACCTTACATTTTTTTCTTCTCTTAATGTAATTCATGCAAAGTAGAATGGGACCCCATGGGAACTCACCTCTGCACATCTCCTCCTCCTCGCCAGGTATCAGTGGCTGCGCCCACAAACATCCGAGCTATTAAAAAATATCCCTTTCAGAAAGGCTAGACCAGATGTTACAGTTTCATTAACGCTTTAGAATAGAAAGTTGCCAAATACGTTTTAGATACACATGGGCAAACATGAAAGGGAACACCCTGACAGCTCAGATTACAGAGCAGTACTAAAACTCATTTATTTTCCCATTATCGCAAATCGTACTCCAGTATCTTCCGACAGTAAATAAAATTAATTTCATGGCTGCTTCCTCCCCCTTGCACACAAACCAGAAAAGTGCACAGTGAATGTTCGTCTCTGCTGTTAATTCACATCTGATTATTCATAAAAAACAGGTGCCTCCCCTCCCAGAGAGGAGGCTGGCGAGGAGCTGCTGCAGCCAGGCAGGGGACGGTGACAGGCACCGCCAGGAGCTTTGGGGACCATCTGACGCCGCTTGCTGGTTTATCCGCGCCAGGACGAGGAGGGCGCACGGATCCTCGCAGACACAGGCCGCTCCTGATGCTCCCGCTGCATCCGCCACCACGTGCCGGACAGCCTGGCGGACACCAAAAGAGTCCCCAAACAGCAGCGAGGAGCAGTCGTGCGCGTTGGACACCATCGGCAGCTGCTCCAGGCCGGAGCTGAATGAGGGCCCTGGTGCAGTTCTCACATTGGGGTCCGTTGTGTCTAACCCAACCCAGACTGACGAGCGGCATTTGGAGGTTCCCATGTCCACAGCCCCACGACTGGTATAAATAAAAGAGCCAGTAATAACTTGCCTGTGTTTGGATGCACCGTGTTTGTTCCAAAGATTTATTTTTAACTTAGTGGTCTGCCTGGCGCGGCTCTGAACTAGAGCTGCTTCTCACAGGCAGGAATCCCCTCTTGCACCAGAGACACTCGAGGAACCCAGGGACCTGGCTGCCTGCCCCAGAAACACCTGGCCTGGAGCTACACAGGACACCTCCGTCCCCAAGGGCATGAAGAAGGTGGCAGGAAACGGGACATGCGGCACTGGCAGCGCAGACACAGACGGCTGCAGCTGCTCGTGTGGACACAGCAAAACGTGCACAAACCAGTGAAATGTGGCAAAAATCACAGCCTGTCTGGGAGGAATCGGGAAGCCAGGAAGGACTCGTCCAGCTCCGGAACAACGACCAAGCCCTCCCCTCATCTATCACCCAGCTCGTTTTCTCTCTCAGATTGGAGCTCCCTCTTTTCCATCCTTCACTGTCACCTGGACCTGACAGTTCTGCTTCTGAAGCGAGTGCCCAAGTTTGTTGTCTCCCCGGTAAACAAGATGACCCCGTGTTCAGCAAATTCCACCTCCCTCGTGACAGCACCGCAGCACATGTTTTCCTACAGCTGTAGTAAAAACCTAGAGTTTCCAAGTAAGAAAAGTATTGCAACTAACACTGACTAATTCTCAACTAACAGAGACTTCATGTTTAGAAAATGAAACACTTCAAAACCGCAGTCATTATTACAACACTCCAAAAACGGTAACTTTGGAGAGAGTCTTATTGGTTACTGGAGCTACATGACAGTAAAAACACACGGATCTGAAGCAGAAGCCAATTTCCAAAGTGATTTATGAAGGATCCGCCACTTCCATCTCCACCGCCGCCCTGACTGGCGACCGGGCCATCGTTCAGTCCCTGACCCCACGGTCCAGCCCCCGTTTACACGAGAAACCAAACTTATTTCACTCTGTTTTCTTTTCCATCTATTTTTATTTCAGCCATTTAACCTTGTGTGGAGTTAGAAAACACTGTGCTCTTGTCAGCTGCCTCAGATTTAATGCAATTGCACAATGGAAAATTCCCGACATAAAGGGTCCAGAATTGAGCACACATGTTATATTAGTCCCTTAGTGCAGTTGCCTGAATAATACCCTGCTGAGTAGTTTAAAAAGAAAATCACCACAAAATCTAAACTCTGTAGCATGCTGGCTGCAGAGATAGGGGATTTTTTTGTTTGCCTTTATTTTTTCCCCCTTAGTCAGGTAAGATTATTGAGGTTATATTTTAGTATTAGATAAGGTGCATTGTAAGAGCCAAGGTTGCACCAGCTCTACTATTTCTAGTGCAGCTGCTTTAGCCAAAGAACAAAACTTCCCCAGAGCACAGCCGAGACCCGATTAGCACGTGAGCAGGAATTAAGGACCCAGCTCAGCCCAAGACCCGCTCCAACGGCGACGGAGCTGCGAGGCCAGGGATCCGCCAGGATGTGCCAGGGACACTCGTGTCTGTGGCCCTCTGTAAGGGCCACCTTGCAAGAAAATACCCACCTGGGCCACCTTGCCAAGGAAAATCCCCAGCCAAGACGCGCGGGAGCAGCCCAAGTGGACAGCGCAGCGAGGCCACCCCAGCTGCAGCTCTCCACGCTGCTCCCTGCTCTTCCTCCTCGCTCCTCCCTTCGCAGCCTCTTCGCCCCCGATTTCCTCTGCAGAGAACACTCACAAATGAGCGGTTCCTCCCGCTACCTTCTAAGCAGCACTTCCCCTTCGCAGATGCTTCTCAGGTCATACCGGCCCCAGTTTCTCACGCGCTGGCTCTGCTCCACCTTTCTCCCCGCGTTTTACACTCCTGACTCACCGCGTCACAGCCCTGCGCCCCCGTGGCTCTAATGCAGGCGGGTCTCAGTAGGGGCCCTCCTTAGGAAACACTCCGTTCGCCTCGATAATCTCCAGGGCCGCCGCTCCTGCCTCGTCTCAGCAGATCGTGCCGTTTATAGCGACTGCCTGGGGTTGTCTCCTGCTCCAGTTCCCCGTTATCCCCGGCAGTCTGGGAGCGAACCAAGCCTTGGTCATCTCCAAGAGGTGACAGAATTACTCAGAACAACACAAAAAGCGTGGAAAAAAGCAGAGCCCACTTTGGCTTTCCATGCTGCGCACACACCACAGGCAGTGCAGATAAACCCCCGATTACAGCCCAGGGGACAGGGAAGACACGAGGGAGCGTCGGGGAGAAATCTCCTTCCTGGTAGCAGGGACATGGATGACGAGAGGGTAGAGGAGCGGCCGGAGAAACGTCCTGTCGTGATCGCGGCCCCTGCGACGCTCCAAGTGACCATGTCTGCCCTGAGCGGCAGATCAAACAGCCTCTGGAACCAACCCTTCTCCACTCTGAAAAAGGAACCGCAACATCCCACAGGTACCTGAAATTCAAGTGGGATCTCACTGTAAAACTGTGTCCAGGGCAGATGATTTTCATCCCTGCCTCGTGTGGCTCCCCGCGCGCATCGCGCCCAGCTCCGCTGCTGCCCTCGAGCTCTGGTCAGATGCAG
Source organism: Crypturellus undulatus (assembly GCA_013389825.1). Lineage (NCBI taxonomy): Eukaryota > Metazoa > Chordata > Aves > Tinamiformes > Tinamidae > Crypturellus > Crypturellus undulatus. The sequence continues at coordinate 216,075 of VWPW01031451.1, forward strand.
GGAAGGGTAGAGGGAACGGCGCTCGCCGCCTCCTCTTCGTCCTTGCTCCTTCATAGGGTACTGANCTCCTCTTCGTCCTTGCTCCTTCATACGGTACTGAAATGCTTAAGGAATTATACAATTTCTTTCCCAGGTTAGAGCACACTGTTACCACCTCCAAAATGTTGTTGCAAAAGGTGTTTTGCAAAATTCTGTTCTGTAATGCACAAACCAAAAAAAAAAAAACCCAAACCCACGTATTCTGCAATTCCCAGGGCTTGTAATTCCTTAATCATTTCAACATATCTTGTCCTCCCCTAAAGTTAAAAAGAATTCCACTTTTAAAAACAGATTAAACAAAACGTCGAACTCATCAGAAACACACAGAAACTACCGGGGGTCTGTCTAACAGTGCAGCTTCATTTCATTTCATTGGAACGAGGCAAGTCAGAACCCTGAACAGCTCAGACCCAGTATTTACAGCTGCAGAAACCCAAACCATCTCCTAAAGGCACAGAAATAGGCGGTAAATAAGAAGAGTGATGAGATCTGCTGTCATGAAAACTCACTTTACGAAAATGGGCGGCTGATACAAGTCATTATCCACTTCCTTCTCCTGCTGCTCCAGCCTCCTTCCAGAGCCCAGGACAGAGGCTGCCGACAGCCAGAACTGAGCGAGGATGCGCAGGACGCGCAGGGCACCAACCATGATGGAGCGCGGGCTGCGCAGGACCCGGGGGAAGGGGCCGTGGGCTCAGGAAAAGCCCATTGCCCAGCACAGAACCCTGCCGGCTGCTGCCCAGCACACGAGCTCGGGGCCAAAAGTGCCTCCAACTACCCCGTATTTTATTTGCACAGAGCAGCCACTGACCACCCAGACACCTACAGATGCTGCGAATGGAAGGAACAGGATTAATATCCTGTTAGGAGAGAGCTTCAAGGGGAAAAAAAAGATCCTTGCGCAAAATTAACCCGGGCGCAGCTAGTCAAGAACGGCGCCTTTTAAACTAACGGATTTAAAGATTATGAGAGGATTTGAACCCATCTGCCGTGTTTGGCCTGGTTTCATTCCATAAAGCTTTCTTAGTCAAACTTCACTAAAAATCTTGTCGGCAATGACTGTTTTGGGAAGAAATTGCTTTATGTGGTGGCTTTGATAGACTGATTTCCTGAAGAGGAAGGTGTACGGGGGAGGCCTGCGGCTGCGGTGCCCGCTGAGCCGCAGGTTGCTGCTGCTGCTGCGGCTCCATTGCCAGGGGCATGTTCACACACAGGGCTGTCCCCAGCAGCTCGGGCTGCTCCCGCCGGGTCCTGCTCCTTATCCTGGCCAACAGCCACGGCTGGCAGCAAATTCGATAGAAAGGAAAGATGCTCGCGGCCTAGGAAATGACAGAGTGAAGGGAAAGGGAATAAAAACCAGTTCAAACCCATTCTGAAAACTGGAACACCCCCAATTACAGCACTTTGCACAGCATTCACCAATCCTCACCCGGCATCTCTCAGCTGGGGGCTGAGGCCGTGTGGGGCGTCGGGACAGCCCTGGCACATCGGCCTGTCAACACGCGGGCATTTCCACCGCTGGAAGTGCCAAACTTCCCCACGGAGCCTGGTCCCAGCAGCTGCTGCAGCGACGCTCCAACTCCTCCCCACCAATGCTAAATTAAACATTTAATTCCTGCTTTCCCCAGTGGACTCTTAACGGACTCCCGCTGTTCAGGGCTGCAGAAAGCAAGCAGCACTTGACAGCGCTCCCCAGGACGGTGCTGCTGACGCCTCGTGTCGTCCCCTGCTAAACAAAACCCCATTTTCCCCATAAATAATGATCGCTCCTATTTTCACCATTACGCTACCTCAGGACTGCTCTCTTCAGTCTGCCTGTACCAAGAACCACTTGATCTTCTCACTCAATTGACTCCGATATGGAGAAACACCAGTAAAACACCCGTCAGCATCACGACCGTTCTCCCACGTGATGCTGAGGAGCTCGGAGTCCCCAACAGCGGCTGTAACTACCCGTAACCGCACGGGCTGCGGGCCCCACCGTCAGCAGCCCTCGCTTCAGCCCCAGGTAGCACCACTCCTCCCCTTGCAGCAAACAAGGGCCATGACCAGAATGACAAACAGGCCCCGTCGCCGTGTCTGAGTCTCCAGAGGTCTCACTACCTGATTAGGAAGCTGAAATCCTGGGGTTTTATTTACAGTAAGTGGCTCCCTCTGGTTTGATTGGGTGCACGTGCTGAGCTGCTCCAAACTAGTTATTTATGGGGCATCTCATCTTGGCATGACTATTTCTTTGCATGATCTAATCCCCAAATGCGTGTTTCAAGCAGTTTTGATCTTTGTTTTCCCTGTACAAACACTCCGCTTTCAATAAAGAAAAATGTTTTCCTTTTCTTCTGACAGGAGTTGATAATTTCCTCCGCCAGCTTTTTTCTTCCTAACAAACTGCCATCCATCAAAACGACTGCAGGGAGGAAGTGACCGAGTAAGCGACGGCAAAAAAAGAACTACATGATTCACTGGCTGGTAAATTCTATGTTAAAATGACAAACAGATTTGGAAATTAAAAATAGAAAAGAAAAAGAAAAGAGACTTTCAAAGCTGATTTCTTATACATCGTTAAAATGGGACATGATTAAAAAAAAATCGTGTGCCCTTCTTTTAATTATTATGTCCTTCAGGAATTGCTATGACTCAGTTCTTACTTATTGGGTGACCGGGTGAGTATCGTTGATGGAATAATAGAGCATTTTAATTACTTCACATTACTAAAGCACGCAGTCCTTGAAGGATCCAGAATAAACAGTCTGCAAATGGCTTTTAAAGTTGCTCGAGAGCGTTTGAGATCAAAGTAGTTTAAGAGAATGCTATTGATAAAGAGTAGGAGCCTGAACCGTGTTGATAAACTAGTTCAAGCAAAGTATTCCAGGCCACCACAGCACAGAGTAACAGGACAAAGTCACAGGAACGCTTTGACTCATGAGGAGAAGCTCAGACCATGGTAATTTTAGATTCATCAGTTAATTTCAATTTATCTAAACAGTGAGAAACTTGGTAAGACTTGGGGATCAGGCAGATTTATAGCCATGTAGCGATGGTTATTTTGGAAGATCAGCCAAAAGCAGTTTCAGCCTCTAGTTTTTTTCCACTCTAACTGTAAAGCAGGCCACCAAGAAAACGGGAAGGCATTTCTAACTGTATCAAAACAAAATGCCAACGAAACCAGCACTAGCAATACCCAGGAAATGCCCCAAGTATTCAGACCACCAAGTCACAAATACCAAAACTGAAGGCCCCTGTAACCTCTGTCTGTGAGACTCGGGCCAGGGGCCTGCAGCTCCGCACCATGAAGCGAAGCCTTAAAGACCCTGGGACCAGCCAGCGCACACTCAGCTGAGCGAGGACGAGTTCTAGTCACCGAGAAGAGTCACGCACAGGACACGTGCTTGGAAAAGACGCAAGATACAACATTCACAGTCCACCCAAACTATACTCTGTACCTTGGCAGCAAAACTTGCAAAGACAGGAAGGAAAGCAGGGCCAGATCAATCAAGAGCAGCGCACAAGGAAGGACAAAGTGCTGCTAGAGAAATAACCATCCTTCCACCTACTTAGTACTCAATAACTGAACTGGAAAAAGTTCCATCTCAGCTTCATTTGAGGAGACAGAAATGTTTCACTGAACGCTGAGGACAAAGTTCAACCTGCAAACTCACGCACTGCCATTCTGGAGGACTGAAAACGACCTTTTCTGTTTTCCCAGCAAGATGCAACTTGGAAAGAAATACAAACGTACCTGCTTCATCATAGGAGACGGTCAATTTTTCCAGCATTTCGCGATCAATCGATAAAATCTGCTGCTCCAGGATGGTCTGGTAGGAGAGCACGCTGTTCTCCTTGTCCCTCTCGTAGTCCTGCAGATGCTGCTTCAGCACCTCCGGCAGCCGGGACTTCACGTACTCCGCTGCGGACTGTAGGGAAGGAAAGAGGCAAGGGCCGAATCACAACAGGGCCTTCGGGAAGCTATCACTGCGCCCACACCCAGCCCGGGCTTTAAAGGAACAAGAGACAGAAATCAATCCCCTCAACAGCGACTTTTAAATAACCAAGTTTGGACTGGTAGATAGTAGCAAATCTTTAATAGCATTAGAGTTATATACACACCCACCCCCGAAGTTCTTGCTTTTCTTTAGGGAAAGCAACGCGGGTTAACACCAGGTGGCATGGTTGGACCGACTTCGGGAGCCAGAAATTTAAAAATGGCAGGAAAAAAGGGGAGCATTTGCATGGGATGAGCCCTGAGGAAGCTGCCGTTCTCTGCAGCAGCGGGAATCCTGCAGGAATCCCACGGGACACGCTGGAAGCATGGACCACCCTGCAGGTTTTAAGCACTAACACCTCTTACAAGTATCACACGGCCGCTGGAGCAGAAAGGTCCTCTCTCCCGCATGATTTTTGTTCTTTCTTTGCATCTCTGATATAAACCTAACTGGAGAAGAAGGACACAGCAAAGCCCAGTGCTCCAGCTTCTACTTTTCCATGAATGATGGAGAAGTTTCACCACTTCAGGCCTCGAACCAACGAGAAGCTCCTTCTCCTCAGCAACACACTTGTCCCAGGTTTATATTTAGTTTTCCAAAGTCAATTGCTGATTAAATTACGACCTTAAAATATCGCTGAAGCCATGTTCAATTTATCTGCAAGCTAAGTCATGTGAGACGAAGGAAATTATTCCACAAAAAGTAAATTAACTCTCCGCGGGAGAACAACATATTTAAATGTTACATTTTAATAGTACTTTCTTCCTGGAAGGAAAGGCCAAAAGTTACACTGTACACTGATTATTTCAGTGCCCTATAAAAACCTCAGGTTGGGACATTGCTATTTGTTTCCTTTGAGAAGAGGCTGTGCTCAGCATAGGGGAATCTTTGTGCTGTCTGTATTGCCTTGAAACAGGAGAACTGAAAACAAGGGAAGAGTTTCTATAGGCTCCATTTCTGAAGGATGTTTTTCTACCTAAGAGTGTTGCATGCTGCTGCCTATAA
>VWPW01031452.1:0-427582 GCA_013389825.1 Crypturellus undulatus
CTGCCTGACTGTTTGGTTCCCTGCACCAAGCACAGGCGTCTGATGTCTCTGAGCCTTCGGGAGGACACTACAGATGAACAACCTCCTCATATCCACACCTGATGCCCAGGCTTGTTTTTTTTGTCTCCATGAAAAAAAAAAGGCTGACAGTAGAATTTCCACACCACCACATCGAGGTGTTCATGAAGCCCTCTTCTTACTTCATGAAGGGCCCTCTTCTGTACAGCACTGAGCACTCAGGACATCTTTGCGAGGGCCAGAGCCAAGAAATGAATCCGAAGGGAGATGTTTTGCTTAAAATTTCTCTTTGTTTAAAGACAAGGAAAAGATGGGGCCCTGGCACTTCTAGCTCTAGCTGTAAGAAGGTAATGGAGTCCTTGGAGACCCAGGCCTCGTTCTTCACTGCACCATTTAAACTGGTTATTCCTGTAGCATGGATTAAAGGGTTTTCTGACAGCATGGAGGGAATTAAGTTTGGAAAGAGTTATGTTTTCTTTAGGATTTGTGTCAGCTTGCTGTCTACGCACTGCTGATGCTTCACCCGAGTGTCTGTTGACTCCGTTTGAGAGGCCTCACTCCATTAAATTGTTAAACACAGTGGGTGAAATGGGGCGTACTCAGGAGGTTTAACGTAATTTTCATAACTAGAAAAAAGTATTCTTAAAATAGCTAACCCTGCAGAAATTCCTATAGCAAAAATAAATAAATAAATAAGAATGCTGCCTGCTATGCTTTATCTGCAGTTGAGGGGAACTTTAAGGTACACAAAGTCAGCTCCTAGCAGGGCTCCTCCCAAAGGACTATAATTCAAAATACTGAGAATATGGAAGTTGTGCAAGATGCTACCGTGGTTACTGCTTGTTCAGAGGAGATTGTGGTAACGTGCAGGGAAAAATAAATGTGGAAGTGTTTAACATACAGACTGCCATGCAAAGGGCAACCCAATTCAAATACCTTCCTATGAGGAGGAGGAGGAAGAGAAATGAAGACAGTATTTCTACAGCTTCTTCTGTCTATATGTTATTATAACTTAAAATGGGTTGGAAATGCAGACTTTCCTGGCTGCAGAGGGAATGGGGTGAGATGGGTCAGAGAGATGCTAGAAATGCTAAAGGTTATCACGCGAGGAAGAAGAGATTCTTGTGTTTCTAAGCAAAAAATTCTGCTGCCCACCTACACCTACGTTTCTTATCAGGGCTAGAAAACTGATTTTTTTGTTGTTGTTGCAGAAATCCAGGAAATTTGCTCTTTGAATGGCTCAGAAGCTCCTGTCCTTCTGTGTGGGTAACCTAGACAGGAAAAGAAAAGGAAGGGCAATGGAAAGCAATAGCAGGACGAGACCACCACTTGGTCCCGTTGCAGCTGCACAAGTGGCAATTACGGTATGTCTCTTAGAAGATTTCAGACCGATCATTTGCTAGATCCAAATCTAAACTAAACCTGAAGGCTTCTGGTTATATAGAGAAAGTACGGAAGAGAGCAAGCGTACTATGCTTTGTTCCTTGTATCTCACGGAGACGAAAAGAGCAAGTTAAGAAAGAAGTTTTTCATTCCCATTTTGCTGACCAGGAGAATATTGAAAGGGCCAAATTTAATGTTTCAGGAAGAAGGCAACCTAGTAGAAACTTTCATTATTACAGCTCACTGTCTTCTAGAAATGCTCATATGGACTGAGAAAATAACTAGTGAGATAAAAGGCTTGCTAAGCATAGAGACACAAGTTGAGTTAGACTGAAGTCTCTCATGAAATGAATTCTGGCAAAAGAGTTTTATTGCAAGAAAGCAGAGAGTCAGCAATGTGATTATATATATATGAGTAATAAAGATGTACCAGGAAATACTGATGAGGGAATGGGGTGCCCAAGGAAGGAAAAATAGAGATCATAGTGTAAAAGCACATATTATAAATGCAGCACACAGGTAGGTTAAATATCTGCCAGGAAAAGAAGGGATGGAAGAGCTGTGCAGGACAGAGCAGAACACGCGGCCCAAGCTGCTGCCGGGCCTGGGGGACGAGGCAGAATGCAGGGGGTTTCCCCATGGTCTCCCTGTGAACGCGAGGTCGTTTCTACCAGGGGCGGCAGCAGGCGGGTGTCCCTGCATGCGGCTTCACCGGAGCGAAGGCCCTGCTGCTCGCACGGCCCCGTGAGGTGGGGTCAGTACACCCCAGGGGCCAGGGCGGGCGAGGGTGCAGATACGCCGGGCGCTGGCAGCAAGGGGACGTCACAGGCTGCTCCCTGAGGTGCTTTGGACACATTGGTCCTTCAGTCCTCACTGCGGGTTCATCGCCCTGCGGCTGGCTGCTGCATTCGTTATTGCCCATTTATTATTATTTGGCAATTTTTATGAGGAAATATTGCCTCCTAGTCCAGGTGCCAAGAGCTCTGTGATATTTTCGCTGTTGCTCTGTGAATGATGCCGAAAATGCTTCAATATTTGGGCAGCTACGTGTGAATGCAGTGTTCTGGGTGCAGTCTCTGAGGTGGCACAGTAGTGATTTAACATCTCTGAGGCTTGAGCTTCTGTTAAATGGCGTTGATTGGGAATTTCTGTGACTAAGCAGTAGGTTAGCTCTGCTTCTTTTCAAAGGAAAATGTATCTTCTGTCAAAACTCAGAGAGGCTTGTTTAATTTCTCAAATGTCATTTCAATTTGAAAATATCTTACTCTAAATTCAACATGAGCATCTTTATCTTCCTCAGCAACCTTTCCAGAGCAACTGCATTCTGTGAGGGTGAAGGGCAGCCTTTTGAACTAATATGCTGATTTGGAGGGAGTGGGGCAATAGTACATTGCTAAAAAACGCTTCTAAGTTTTTGCTGATATACTGTATGGTTTTCCTTGTAAAGTTAGACAAGGAAAGAGTGTTGAAAAAACAATATCTCATTTTGCTTTCTTCTTTTTTTACTGTTATCCTCAAAAAAAATCCTTTGTGTCTTGGGCAATGCTGGGTGTGTGAGGATCATTTATTTGCAAAAACTGGCTTCTAACACGGGTGGACCTGAGCATCTTGAGATTCCTCATGCCAACATAGTCAAAAGAGTCAAAAACTGTGATTCTTCATAAAAAGATGGGCACCAAATAGACACCCAGAATTATTTTTCTCATGGGGTGTCCTCGTTCAACAAATGAAAAGACTCAAAGTAAAATGGTTTCAAGCCAGTGAGGAGTTTCAAATATCTTTTCTCCCTATTTGGAATAAAAATGAATTATGTAGTGCTCTGTTTGTTTCACAGAAGTCCTTCTTCTCTGTTATTCTGAATCCACAGAGCTGGTGTGTAATTAAAATAATTTTGGTAAGACATATTTAGTATTTTTTGTCATTATGTCATTATTTATATTATTTATATTATGACAATTAATAATTGTCATAAAGGAGTCTCTTTGGACAACCACACAGATCAGCCATATTATTGCATAAATATTGCATAGGATGTGCAGGTGTTGGTGTACTGCATTTAGTCAAAGATAGTTATTTTATGTCTTAAGTAATGATTTCAGTACCTTTGACAGAGAATATCCTTAAAACTTCTAGTGATGCTTCCAAGTTTCTTTTGGAAAACAACTATTTTAAGAATTGTATAGCTGCTGCATTATCAGGATTAAATGTATGCTGCATTATCAGGATTAAATGCACATCTAAAATGTATATCAGAGAATGTTCAAGAGATTTACCAGAGTTCTTAGTCTTTGTGGCAACACTACTGAAAAGTCATCACCGTTGCAGTAAGTTCATCCTGCTGGCATTTAATAGAGCTAGCTGGATATGAAAGGATTGAGTCTTGTTCAACAGTGCTAGCACTCGTCTTGTTTATGTGGAAACTTCTATGTATATTGACTTCAAGATACACGAATAACTTCAGGAGGATTTTCCACTGTGTAAATAGGTGTGCAGTTAAAAAAAACATGTTTTGTGTTTTACACTTATTAGTATTTTGACTTAAGTATTTTCCTGTAACCTTGGGAGCAGGAAGAGCATTATCTGATGTGGAGGAGCAATTTTGCACAACACAACTTTCAGCAAGGAACAAAATTCAGTGTCTCCTTAATTCCAGGCATTGGTATAGTTCCTTAGATTTCAATACAATTCACTGGTTACCTATTATAAAGGATATCAGTTACTTTTCTAGATTTATCTGTATCATATAATACAGTGTGACAGCAATACATTGATCTAAAGATGAGAAGAAAACTCTGTAAACAGGAGAAATAGTTGAGAGGTTTCAGAATAAGCACTTTACCGGCCCTGTGTTGCTGTCTAGGTTATTTTGTGACCACTTATGAAGGAAATATATCAGAATATGGTAAATTGTGCTTAAACAGAAAAGCAAATCTATTCTCTGCAGATATATTTCTTAAATACTCTTATAAGCCTTTAGTCTTGCATGGTTGCTTTTGCATATTTTTCTCATGCTTTAAGAATGCAAGGGTCGTTATGGGCTTTGCGTAGAAAGGGTGATTATTGCAATTAACATCATCTTAGTGGAATAGCATAGTAAAGCTTTTGCTGTTCATTTTGCTAATTGCTAAAAAGATATGTTAAAATTAGTTTAAGATAAAACAGCAGCTTATTGCACTCGTTGGGAATAGCATATCACTATTCTGCGGTTGTACACATACAAAGACATACAGCCCTTTAAAAGAACACATCAACAAGGAATCTCAGAGCATCTGAAAGAAAAGTTGAGAGATGCACAGTTTTTCAGATCTAAAATATTTTTGAAGTGTGGGGGATTTTTGTTGTTATTCTGTTCTGTTTTGCTTTTTCCCCTGCCATGAGGTAATGCTACTTGCTTCCAAACATCTTTTTCTTCCTCAGTCTTTGATTACTGAATTGGTTACTACAGCGACCTTTCCAGAGGACCAGATCATACAGAGGGGTCCCCCCCAGAACAGATGAATGATGTTGTTCTGCCAGGACAGATACTACCTATGATGGTGTTGGTGGTTCCTCGACCTTCTGCCACTCTTTTCACATGCAGTTACCAGGTCCTGTCACACACCACTACTATGTTAAGCTTGTTCTCAACGAAGGAGAACAAGAAACACATTTTTCCCCCATTAACATATTAACATATAGTATATTTGCTAATGATCAGTTTACAGTAGTGTGAAGATAATTAATGGCTCATGAATGCAAGAGGGTAGTTAAAGAACTATATAAATGTCATAGTCTGTAAAGGAGCAACCTGAGTTTACCATGCATACCTATTCACTGTGGAGAATTTAATAATAATAACGTAAAGTAATATAGTAATTAATATGCAAAAAGAAGATGAATTGTGTTGCTCATCAAAAGGCTCCATTTCCTTTTGCAAGTTGCAATAATCGAGTATTACGCAGATGACCAAAGCCCCAACAGAAAGCGGTGCAGTGCCAGGCTGCTTCCTCTGGTGCCATCCCCACGGGTGCGGGTGCCCCGTGCTGCTGTTGGCTCCGTCCAGGGGCCCTGCGGGGCTTCCCGGGATCCGGACAGCAGGAGCCCGGAGTGTGCCGGCTGCTCCCGAGGATGGGCTGAGTGGCAGCGGGAGAGCAGCCGGGAACGCTGCGCTTCCCATGAGCACAGGGGGTAGGAAGTGGCCTTGGTCTGGAACGGGGATCCGTAACGGATTTGAGCATAATGCAGGAAATCTGCATTTTGTGGGATGTGTGACGACAACTTCTGCTGGGCTGCTCACTTCCTAATGTGTGTTTTTCCTTGGACTGCAATGGATATTGTGCAGTATTAAAAACAAAATCAGTAATATATCCTTCAGGACTGCCTGGAGAAACAAAGAGTAGCAGCGATGCTTGTGAAAGGTGATAAAAGCAATTATTAATGTTTTAATGCAGGTATCTACTACAGACTCTCCAAACCATGGGCAATCAGAAGCACGTTTGAACTGGAGGAGAAGCCCTGGTGAGTGCCTTTGCTGTGAAGTTTAATTCAATTGACCTCAGTACTTATCTCACCTTTGAGAATTTGCTCTGTTTCTTACAGCCAAGAGAGGAGGAGGAGGAGTGCAATACCAGTCTGGAGGGGTGGACAGCAGAGGCTGTCTGCTGCAGAAGGAGCTGCTGAGCCTGGGTATTAGGCCAGCTTTGTAACAAGGAGGGATAGTAGGTCAATTCAGGAAGGGGCAGCAGTGAGAGCCCATCTCCTTAAACCTTGGAAACTGGGTAAGGTGCCTTAGCTCAACATAGATTCGACTTCAGCTGTAAAGCTTTGGCATTTAATGTGAGAATTACTGGATCATATTTTGTGGTTTCTGTTATATGGAAGGTCAAGTCTGCTGATCATGCTGATCCCTTTGGGTCTTAAAATCTTCAAATCTGTTTCAAAGGAGCCAGCTGCCAATTAACTCCTGTGCGTGGAGTGCAGATCTTCAGCTCAAGCTTCACATGCCTGTGTTAACTTACTTTGGGTTCCTGGAAGAAGTGTTGAGAAGAATGCTCAATCGCTTCCCAACCTCACAGTATTGTTTTTCATTTAACTTGTATTTTTGCATTACAGTTGTGGAGTCCCTAGGTTGTGCCTAATTATTTTCTGGAATTAGTTTTAGTTCTGTATCCTTTCGACTTACATGCTAATGAGTAGCCACATGGACATTCATGCTAACTTTGTCATTAAGTATTAGGATTAAAAGCACACATGGTTGTTTTTCAGATTTTCATTTTTTTTATTCTGCTTTGGGTAATACTGTTAGTACTGTTTTGGATTTTTGTTTACTTGTTTGTTTTCTGCTATTCCTGTTGCCTTTACTATATCACTCCATTTTGCTGCACGTCTTCTTGCCCGTTGGCAGCAGTGTAGCTCCCTGATGAACGGGCACAGGGAGGTGCTTCAGCTGACACGAAGAAGAAAGAGGGAATACGCATGTCTGGCAGCATTCTGGTGTGATGCTGGCTCAAGATGAGCATGACCTAACGTTTGTCTTGTGTTGTTTATTCTCCTGTCCTCTGCTGAAAGGGGGGCTCGTGCCATGGTGGGGTTGTTCAATTTGAGCTTTTAATGTTGTGCCGCGGTGTGTTCATGGAGTTGTTCTGCACCTGGGAGGGAAGCCAAGGAGGTTTATGTGATGATCCTTGGAGATGCTCAGTCTTGGGCGAGGGGGAGCTTTTCATGCAGAGGAAACAGTGTCTGCTGCAGGCTTCACGCCGGGGCTCTCAATACCTGTTGTGGCTGCAGACGAGGGAGCAATTTCCCGACGAGGATCCAGCGTGTGGGCAGACGCTGTGACGTTCCCAAAACTGGGAAGTCAGCGTGAGAGGGGAGAGAGCATCTCAAGCGCTCAAAAAGAGCTTAATAGCAGAGGAAAACTGCTGCATTTAGAGTGTGTGAGCATGCCTGGGTGACGTTTATTCTCTGGTACAAAAGAGGACAGATTCAGGGTCTTGCAGCGCTCATGTCTTATTAAGAACAGGGTGATGCTGTTTTACCTGTTACGCATGCAGCATTTATCAAATCATTACAGGTCTGTGAGCTACTCATACATGCATCCTTGTGAACACCCCAATATTTTAACTAGGGATGAAGCTTGTGTTGCATAGATGTGTTGTGAGAAAGATATTAGTCTGCAGTATCAAACTGACAACAAAGAAATACCTCTGGCCATAACCTAAGAGTGAAACCGTTCTCCTGAAGAAACAGCAGGGATCTTTTTGGTCGAAAGTACAGAACAAGATAAATACCAGGTTAGCTTCCAGGCCAACCGCCTGTGCAGGCTTCGGTGAGGACTGCTACTAACACTTGCACAACTGCACGAGTTATCATCAGAGAACTGGGTTCCCTGGCTCCCTTTTCTCCTTTTTTTTTTAAATTGTGCTCTTCAAGATAAACTGCGGAGAAGTGGGATAGCGTTTTGATTGCTGCAATCATACCTACCCCACTTAAACATGCTGAAGTGTGCTTCGTCGCCTAATTTTCGACTATCAGTAGCATTTACGACCCACTTTGCTCGCTCTTCAAATCATCGCTCCTGAAGCAGAGTGCTATAAGAGGTTGCCAGCAGCATTTTAAACTGAGAACTCCTGTTTTCATCTTCTAAACATCTCTTGCCTCTTCTTTTAGGGGAGGAGGAGGGAAAAATAGCGAGGAGCGGAAGCTTCGTTGGGCTCCTGTCCTTCTTTCACTTCACTTATTAAAAGATGTGCCTAAATTTTAAGGATAACATTAAAAAATTGTATCTTGGAAGTTATTAAACCAATTCCCTCTTCAGTTCAGTGTTAGCTATTAATTGTTTTTGAAAAACCTAGCCTAAACTATTAAATGTTTTTCTTTCTCTCCCACTTTATTGACAATTTAATTAAACTGACCACAGAAACACCCAGACAAAGGAATTTAAAAGACTTCTGGTTTTCTCATGGATACCAATATGCTAATGAACCTTCAAATGAGCTGCTTAAAAATTAAGTCTTTAGTGTATTTTGTATTGCTTTTTATTAAAACTGAGGAAAAAAAAGAAATACTGAATGTGAAAGCCTGGATAATAATATGTACAGCATATTGAAAAGATAATTATGAATCTTGCTATTTATATATATAAAAAAAGAAGAGAGAGAAATGTAGTGCTGTAATTTTAATGACAATCTGCTTTGTTGAATCTCCCTCTAGTTGTGAAAACAAGGCAATTTAAACTATTTTCTAGAGCTATTTGAAATGCCTTTATTTTCTGTTCTATGGTTTTGTGTTAGCATTTTATTAAGTTCTGTTTTTCTGGATCTAATTTCTACCTGTTTTTTTGTTTGAGTGCTGAAGATCATCTGAGTCAAAACCATTAACTTTCACATGCTTTTCAATCAAGACCTCTGTGAAATGGCCAATTTTGCCTTATTGGAAAGTATGGATTGCTTCCATTTTGATTCAGACCTTGCCTGTGCTTGTTTTGCTTTTCTCCCCACAGGTTATAAAGCTTTGCTTTATAAGTATATATATAAGTATAAGTCTTTTCTAAGTATGAGTGTAAGGCTCTGACAATTCGTCTGCCTTTAATTATCTTCAAACAGTTTTGAAATTCATTAACGTGTTTCCAGTGATGTGTTCACAGTTGATGCCGTGAAAATTGAAACACTTGGTGGGAAATCCTAGCTCTACTGGAGTTAAGGAAAAATTTCCATCAAGTCAGCATTTTTACTAGGTGTCTAGGCATGCAGATTTAAACATAATCAAACATTAGATCCTTGTTCAATTCTTGCTCATCTTTAATAGAAACATTGATTATAGCTGCTGTAGCTGGTATTTTACACACTGGCAGCTGAATTTTTCCAAAGATATTTTCCTCTATGAGTTTTCTTTTTCTGAATCAGTCCAAGTGAAATGAAAGCGACAGTCCTGCTCAGTGATGCTATTTACAGAATTGGGATGCCAAGTCCTCTTTCACTGATGTCAGTGCCCATTTCTACTATGGCAGAAACAGGATACGAAACAGAAGAGTTTTACAGGGTCTGGGGTTCCCTAAAAAGCATTTATTGGGGTCATTACTATTCTTTATTATTGCATAATGTTTTTAAAATACATTTTTTTCCTGTAGCATCCAGATGCTTTCAAATTGCAATATTTACCTAACTGTTAAACTAACTATATGAAAAAGTGACACTATGTTTTTGATGGATGAGGCGAGATTTTCCTGGGGGAGAGGTAATTTCTGCTTGCTTCACTTACAGGCGTTGTCACTGCCTGAGAGGAAGAATACACAGAATAAAAATGCAGTGAAGAGACAGTCTCACTATTATTTTACTTCAGAAACAATTTTGTTGCTGTTCTGGGCTGCAGCTGGAAGTGTTGATCTTTTCACATACATTATCTAAAAGCATCTGGGAAAGTGAAGGTAAGAAATTCAAGAAAAAATCTTGTGCATTCTTCTGGATATGACAAATATTTTTGACCGTAGCATCGTGTTCCTATGTAGAAGCGGACACCCCATTTAATTTGTCATAGCTTTGCACTCAGAGCACCATTTCCAAGGAGCCATAGCACAGTAGTGGTTAGTGCTGGTGACAGGAGTGATCTGCATGACCTTTCGTGAGGTTCCTGAATGTAGTACGTCCAAGTAATTTATAGAAGCGTTGTTTTATCTCGCTGGAGACGTTCCTGCAGCAGATCTGTTAGCCGCACTTCCCAGCCTGCTTGCATTCAGACACAGAGGCCACGTATCGTGTAGAGTCAATACAAGAGGAATAGAAATTATTATCCTTAAAGAAAATCTGAAATGATCTGGGAGTCCTTCCGAAGTTGCATAGAGCACCTTATGTGGGCTCCTATCCTGGGTCTCTATAGGCGGATAATTTTGCCAGTATCTGAGAGATCTCCTTATGCAAAGTTAGGTGACTTTTACCAAAAATGAGTCATGCAAAACAAGTAGTAGAGCGGGCAGGCAATGCTGCTCCGATGCACAAAGTTATCAGGAAATGTCCCCCTCCTCAAACACGGGCTTCGTGTTGCCTTTGTTAGGACCATTAGTCACCTTCCAAAATCTGGGTCTGAGGAAAGTCCTCAAGAGGAAGGGCTTAGAGACAGTTTATTAAAACTAAGAAGAAAGGAGACAGTCTCAGTACAAAAGTTCTCTTTCACATATTTGCCAATTTACATCAAGAACAGAATTAACTTTTTTCTTTCCTAAGTATTTCAAAAAGATTGCCAGCTTGGATTCTTGCTTTTTCTGCAGCATGGGCTGCTGATTTTTTTTTCCTGTTTCCCCTGTGAAAACCAGATGTCACAAACACAGTTACGCTGTATACAAACCTTTAGAGAGATGAGCAGATTTATGTTTCTTTGAAAATCATCACCATGCTACCTTCAGCAGCATGGAAAAAGTTGCGAGATAAAACTGTTCAATCCTCATGTGTGCTGACTGCAAAATTAATTTGTAGAAATACAGAGCATAATAAGTAAATAGAGTCACTAGACAGCATTTTTAGCCTACTGTTGTTTTATTTAATTATTCCATTTAATGCTTTTTCAAAGAATTCTCTCCTGCCTCTCAATGTGAGCATATGGACAAGACAGGGATATCGCAACCAGCTCATAATATCCAGCTGCTCTTCGTGTATAAATCAGGGATGGCTGAATGCCTGGCTGGAACGAGACATTCAGTGAGCCTTGTGCTTACCTAAAAATATTTCCAAATACTTTGAACCAGTTGCTATCTAGGTGGATATTTGCTGATCCTCACCACGTATCAGTGATAAGTCAGGATGGCAGATAGTAAGTAGTTTGAATGAATGCCGGTATAGAAACTGTCTGGAGGGGAGAAAAGGGAAGCTGACGTCGTCCTCTCTCCCTTCTCAGCCTGAGAATGGGTTGGATTAGGATAAAAAGTTCCAGCCTGGGTGTAGCACGCTCAAAAACGCCAGAGGCCGGGCGGTCGGGTGCCTGATACAGACAGTGGGTGATGATGTTCCGTCACCGCTCCCAGCGAATCAAGGTCCTTTCCTTGGATATTCTTTGGATTTGGGGTTTCGCCGTAGATGGTTTTACCTCTAAGGAGTGGTCTGAGCAGTAAGGTGTGTATTGATGGGCCCAGTTCATTCAAGGCCCATTTCAAGGCAATGTATTATGCATACAAAATTTTTGAAAGGGGAAATTATAAAGAAACATCTTTAAAAGTGTCCTTTTTTAGTGAATAAACCAGGATGCTTTCTTCATGCTCCTGTGAAAAGTGGGTGGCTACAAAGCATGTGCATAGATTTCTGGAGATACCGTACAAAGGGGAGGATAATAATAACCTTTTTCTGCTGCCAAAGAGCCTGCACAAAGATTCCATCAGCATTTTGCACAGTGTGATAAAAATGCATTAAATCCCCAACATCAATGGAGATTCAAAGTGAAACAGAATCAAGCAGAACAAGGTACCCATAAAGAAAGGAAATGGCTAAATGATATTAAAGAAGCCAAGATAACTCCAAAATTAACAGCACAATAGCTTATGGAGTTAGCCCCAGCTAACAAAAGAAAACCTTTAGCACCCACCGTCTCAGTCCAGTCCTAGAAAGAAAAGGTAATTACATCCTGGGATGAACAACACAGCAGCAGCGCAGATTCACAACGGCAATTTGAAAATTAACAGGAACATTAACAGGGAAAGTTGACAGGGGACAGCGTCCCCTGATCTCTCGATGGCCGCGGGTCTCCTCCGGAGATGCTGCTTGCAGGCGCCCTCAGCTCCACTGAAGGTGCCTGGGAGGGCCCAGGCGGCACTCGGGGAACCAGGGCCCTCGCACCAAGTGGGGGAAGGCATCAGCCGGGGTGGGCTCGTGGCCCGAGCGCATTCCCACCCGTCACAGGAATGGTAAAGCCAGAATGATCAACAGCAGCTGAAGAGAATTGCAGAAAAGGAGGAAAGACAGGATTTTTCTTTTAATTTTGTTTTTGCAGTTGTTCATATTATCCATGCCTCTTACGTACAGGCAAGTTTTAAATCAATTAAATTAAAGCTCGGCACAGTTGGTCTCTGAACAGGTTGCATAGGTAGAAAAAGCTCCTGAAGTCACTGTGCCATCGCGGCGGCCCAGGAACAGTCCGTGTAATTTTGTAAAAATTCAGATGTGTTCTGGCAGCATGTGCGCCGCTGCTCACCCTCTGGCTACGAGCCGGGTCTGCCACAGATGCAGCTCCTGGCTGCTGCTGGGGTTTTTTCCTCCCTTTCCTTGCTTTCAGATGCCTCCAAGATCTTTCCTACCGTCTGAAATAGCTTCTCTAACAACACACGGATATACCTAACCGAGGCAAGGGGAGAGTGAGGGAGTTCTAAGGAGAAAGAGAAAAGGCCATTTGGAGGAGGAAGGTGGCCAGGGAGAGGGAAAGCAGGATCTGAAATGTTCTGTCTGGGGGAGGTGGGGAATATGTTTTGTCACTGTTCATTTTGTTGTTGCAGTTTGGATCGGGGAGGCTCTTGAGGAAAGATGCAGGAGTTAGGATGTTCCTGGTTAGGGGTTCAAAAAGAGAGTTATTGACCAATTTTACCAGCGCAACGTTAGATGAATGTATTATTCGGATAGTATTCTGGTGTGTCTGCAAGTGCTTGTGGCAGCTGTATGTAGTTTGCATCTGATGTAAAAAGACAACAAGCGAACACACCATGTTTTCTTGTCAGTTGGTTCTCAGGCCTTGCAGTAACATCATACGCCAAAAAAGAGACCGGCTCCTTCCTCATCCAGTTAAGTAATTCAAAAAATGAAGCACTAAATTAAATTATGAAGATGGGAGAAATTGTCTAATATTTTTGTTTGTTTTCTCAAGGACTTTTTTTTCCTTTTTTTTTTTTTTTTTTTAGCTCCAGTTTGAGCTACAGATGGGTCTCCTAGGATTTACATTCAAACATAAGGGAGATATTCAGGCTTTCAGATTTCATTACCACTTTCTTCAATATTATGCCTTGAGGAGCTATAAATAACACATGGCTAATTTGTAAATATGGCACATTCCCGGGGACGTGTGTATTTTAGTCAGGCACCTTCTGACATTTGGTAATTGGTTTACAGATCTGTTATATAATTTCATGATTATTAACTTGCTAGGAGGAAAAAAAAAATAAATTTATGTGATTTAAAATCTGCCCTCATTGGACCTTTACTCACAGCAGTCATGTTTCCTTTAGGTCTATCTGAGGACAGATTTTAAGTCAACGAGTATAGAGACTGATAATTTTCCTATTTCTGATAGCCTTAATAATAAAATTTGTAGTCATGCTCTTTCTGACATCTTTCTTTTAGATAAAACTTATTTGTGTGTGTACACTAAAATGCTTGCTTTTAAATACATATATGCATATACATTTTGTCTAGTAAGAAAGGAGTTTTTATGTCGGAAAGTGCATGTTTTTGGAGGGGTGCCTGTATGTTGCAGGTGTCAATTTTGTCAAATTCTGGGAAATATCCTTCAAAAATCTGCATGAAGCGACTCTGCAACAGCTGTTTCATTTTTGGAGGAAATGTAAATTGTTTAAACCATTATACATATAATCCTTCTTTAATTATTATTTTTTTTTATTGTCCAGTCTTTTGAATGAGATATTTTAGTGCTAAACTGAGCTTAATTCATTGCTCGTCAGGAGCCCTCAGCCCAGGCGCCTCTGCAGACTTGCTCTGCTTTGCAAGGACAGAGAGGTGGGGAGGAAATGGCAGGAGGCCCCACGAGTTTCCTCCTCCTGCACAGACTGAAAGTGGGAGCTATGAAGTCTCGTCTTAGCCTGTATCATAACGTGAATAAATTCACGCTATCAACTGAATGAAAATATCCAAGCCCCTCTGAATTTCCCCATGAACACTACTAGGTAGGTGTTTTACCTAATTCTGGTGGCTGTATTACCTTAATTCTGTGGCTATATCGATGGCCAGATAATGCTCAGGGCAGGCACTAACTAACTGATATTTTTACCTCAGTTTACTGTGTCGGGCTTGTTCATTTATATTATTAGCCCACTGGATAAGGGCAGATTATGAAAAACAGTGGGTTCAAATGCGAACACGTAGTTAGCAGCTAGAAGTGGGTAAAATGCTCCCAGTAGCAAGTTTATACAATTAATTTATCTATTTTTTTATCATTCATGAAATACAGACAAGCTATGACTTTTTAGTATGTTGTTTACTATTCAGAATTGCNAGAAGTGGGGAAGATGCTCCCGGTAGCAAGTTCATACAATTAATTTATCTATTTTATCATTCATGAAATACAGACAAGCTATGACTTTTTAGTATGTTGTTTACTATTCAGAATTGCTGTAGAAATATCTCTGGTTAGTCTATGAACTGCCTGGAACAGGAAATTTGAGAACTCCTATACTTACATTTTTCAACTCGTATTATTAAACGCTGAAGCAGCGAAGCCATAAAATAGTAGTGCGTTGGCACTGATGCTGGCTCCGAGCTGCTGCTGCTGTTTTACAGCGCGTTGTGGTAGTGTTTTGCTGTGCTGCTGAGCTGGTAAAAGGACGCCTGGAAAAGTGACGGGCTGAGGAGAGCCACGGACCCACCTCGTGTCCCGTGGCTGCCGGTGCTGGGAAGGACAGCAGGAACCAGGATGAGCCCCGCACGGGATGTACGTGGCTGGCACGGCGCTGAGCACCGTGGCTCGCGAGAGCCAGAGCCCTGACCTGCAGCACTGACCTGCCTTCCAGACCCTCCGCTTCCACCCGTGGAGCTTCCTTCTTCCGAGCCCGAAGGAATTTCATTAGCAGATCAGAGTGGCTTTGGGCGGCGGAAAAGGGGCAGCAATTACTCGTTAAAGTAAATGTTGCTGATTTTTGCCTTTCGAATGGGTTTTAACAAATTGCTGTGTCCTGCAAGGCTGTCCAGGGAAACAGTAGTGCAGTGAAATGGTGCTGGCTTAGCTGTGCTGAATTACCACGCAAGAACATCTTTCGGTGGGGAAGAGCAGTACTGCAGTGTTTTAGTGTACATGATGTTGACCGTAAAAGTAGAGGCTTTCCCATTAAGTAGATGAAGAGGCATCTCTATTGCCCATATTCAAAGAATATTTCTTCCATAAGGTGAGTGTTAACAAGACAGCAGTGACAAGTTTTCCCAACGAGGTTGCTGACTGAACGTGTCATTAGAGAGAAGCGAATCAAAGCTGCTTCCAGATACTCATATGTTGCAGGTAGACATGAGGGTGTTACTGATGGGAAGCTAAACTAGCAAACTTTGCAGCAGCAGAAGCCTGTCCCATCTGTCTTTCTCTGTGCAGCAATTTCCTTTCACTGAATTAGACACTTTCTGAATTTCAAGGAGGCACATTGGGGTCTACCTGCAAGGTTTAATATAATCCTGGTGAGTGACTTAGGAATACAGAATCAGAAAAGATGCTGGCTGTCCTTTATTGCTAGTGGGCAGAATTCAGCCACAATATCAAGGAATTAAATATTCAACACCTATTGGCTTTCCCAGCCTCCTCAGTCTTGTGTTTTTTTTTTTTTTTTTTTTTTTGGCCTTTTTGGGGGGTTTTATTTTGCTAAGAAAAGATATTAACAGAAGACTGAAGATGCTTGATGAGCACAAAGAAAAG
Organism: Crypturellus undulatus; assembly: GCA_013389825.1. Lineage (NCBI taxonomy): Eukaryota > Metazoa > Chordata > Aves > Tinamiformes > Tinamidae > Crypturellus > Crypturellus undulatus. Next base: position 15,979 of record VWPW01031452.1, read on the forward strand.
TGTTTCCAGCCAGTGCAGTAAAACAGAATGGAGTTATGTTGGAAAATCTTCTTCATGACACTATTCTCATCACTTTGAATGGAAAGAGAAGCTAATGAAGCACCTAAACCCATGGCTCTCCCCTCCCCTGCATCTCCTGGTGGCAGGTTTGGTGCTGTCCCTCTAGGGATATGCAATGTAAGATCTAGAGCACAAAGATGCAGAGGCTACATTTGGTGGGGTTTTTTGCAGGCCTAAAGACACTTATATTCATTTATGGTGTCCCCTGATTATGCTGGGTTAGCACTAATCAGGTTCCTCTCTAAGTGCAGATCTGATCGTTGCCCTCAGCCGCGCTGAGGTTAGGTGCTACACAGCAAAACACAAGGCGAGTAGCCAAAGGGCTCACAAACTGTCTGCAGGCACTCCAGCATAACTGAAGCATTGGATAGAAAGAATAGACAAGGACAACAGTGATTGATCCGTGTTTTTAAGAAAAAAAAATGAAGCCATGTTTCCACTAGAGGCTTCAGGAGGACATTGATAAATTTATCACAGTTCCCCCCACAAGCACCAGCTTTCACATGACTAATAATGTAGCCTGTTGCAAGAATTTACAGCTATAATGTGAGATTCGTAGCCTCTCTTTATTTATGGGAAAAATCTCTTGCAGCTGAGTAAAGACATAAATATAAAATTAAATCACAAGACCTGCTTTGAAGTAGTGCTAAGGATAATCCTGAAGCTTGTGGAGCCAGCATAGTGCAAAGTTGATGCTAAAGCATACTTGAGACAGACTCATCCTTTATGCCAAGCACCACTTTAGAGCTAATATGTAAAATCACAGATTATTCTGAGCATGCTTGCTGTACAAGCATGGCAGGAGGCCTCAAGGACAGCACATTAGATCAAAATACATCTGTGATTTTTTGTGGTTTTGATTTATGGCTTTCGTGGTGCTGTAAAATTCTTCTTGTAGTTTACTTCACTGTTGCGTAGTGACAGGAGCCTTGCTTGTTTTTGAAGAATGACTTTGCCCAGCGCAGGTCTGCCACACAGGTAGCGCCTGCGAGCACCTGGGGCCGTGCTGACGGCCGTGGTGGGGTAACGCACTCTGTGCTTTTAGCTCCCCGCAGCACTGAGTGTTGACAGCCTCCAGGTCACGCTGTGGTGATGCCCCTTCTCCGTGGCGCAGGGCCGAGCCTGGGCCCCTTGGCCCTCCCAGGCGGGCACAGCGACCAGGCCAGCCCTGTCCATACACTTTGGCCATCGCTGGTGCAAACGCCGCTAAGTCGGGTTTTTGTTTTTTAAAAATAAGATTAATAGAATTTCAGTTAAGTTTTCCTTCTGCTTCAGGTTGTAAAGAAGCCAGTGTTAGCAGCTCTACCAAATGAGACTAGACATTAATTTGGTGACGTCCGGACGTCTATTGAGCACAACTAAAAGACTGCTCGCAGTTTCCTTCTCAGTTAAATTGACTGGAGTGATTAAATTTGTGCCATCAGTAAACGTGCAAGCATAGAAAAGGAGAGACCAGGGAGATGTAGATCTGCCCTTCCCAAACAGTTATGCTATTTGTTTTGTTTTAAAAAAAAGTCTCACAGTTCACAATTCTGCCTGATTTCTGCCTACTGGAGAAGACAGAAATGCTCATGCATTTGGTGTCCTCAGCACTGTTCACATCAGACCTGCATCTGTCCCTCCTCAATGGACCTGGCCACAGTCACCCTCAGGGGACTGGCTGCTCCCAGGGGATATTTTACTACTCCTATGGTATATTACAAGCTGAAGTGGGATTTCATACTTCCTCGGTCCTCCTGCTTATGCTAGACATCTCTAGTCATCTGAAGTACGAAGCTAATGGATGGAAGTACCTTTTGGTGGTAGTTTTGCAGTTATGATTACTGCACTCTGCAGTAATCAGTAATTACTCATAACTCCATGCTTTCATGGAGTGCGGTGGAAGGTAAGGAGTCCAAGGGAGAGCAGTACACGAGGTAGCTGTTGGACGCTAGGTTGGCACATTTATTGGGAAACCAAAGAGACACGGGAGGTGAGACCCTTCGTGCCTGAGCAGAACCAGGGAGGGAGAGGACAAGGATGCGGAGTGGGAGGGAGCAGAGCTGTTTTCCCTCTCCAGCAGCAGGGAGCAAGGACACAAATGGGAAACCAGCCCTCGAGCAGCTACTTCTATTATTTTGTTCCTCTGCGGTGATTTTTTTCATCACTAGATCTTATAGCTCTTTATCTCAATTTTACAGATTGCAGAACTGATTAATTATGTTAGCAGCATTAGTGTAATTAGTACCAATGATTCTCAGAGTTTCCTCCTCTTTATTCATCCTGCCTCTGAACCTGTGAATTGCAACTAAGTCTTTATTTTTCAAATAGCATAGTATTTAGCATCCGAGGACTATGTTTTTGTTGAGTTATTCCACCTGAATTCAGGGTAGTTCATTTTGATAGAAACTTTGGAATATTTCTATAGGAATATACTGCCTGTAACTATATTGCAATTTGGCCTTTCTGTAACTTGTGTTGATTCTGAACATTTTGGGACGGGTAAGGGAAGAGAGCAGCAGAGCTACCTGTGCTCAGGACACACCAACCGAAGGCACCTGGTTTCTTTTCTCCTTCACTGGGGCTATGAGATACTTCACCATGATGAGCGGGAAAAAGCCCGGAAAAGCAGAGTTGTCATGGAATGATGAAAGAAAGGGAAATATGCAGTATTTGCTCCTTCTCAGAATGTTTAGCATGCTCTGGGTTCAGTAGTTCTTACCCTTTATCAATAGCTGTCTTTAGGCTTTTGCTTCTTCTCCTCAGACTCCTGTGCAAATGTTTACTAATAATGAGGATGAACTTTTTTTTTCTAAGTTATATTTTCTCTATGTAAAAATCTATTTTTGCAAATGTACCACATAAATGATTTCTCAGATCTCCGATTTGTGTTCTTTTCCAGTTTCCTCGAGACCACAAATTCATTCTTTATTTGGTGTCCCTGCAAAGGTTTTTCTGCTGATGTTGATCATTCACTACTGTAGTCCCGATTACGAAGTTTTGTTTTCTGCGTGATTCCCTCTCTTCAGGTCAGCGCAAAGGAAATAACAGTCAGATGGGAGAAGAAACAGGGATTGGCACTTTTTCTCCCTTGGTATTGCAAATCTAAGGTGCTGCTGCACTTCAGAAGACATAGCTGGAGACAGTGGGAGGCAATGAAAATGCCTCATATCATATAATATCATATAATCCTTTACCCTTTTATGTAATTGTTCTGGTCTTTTTCTGAGATTTCTGACTGCGGTGGCCTTACCTGTAAAAAAGCTTTTTCTTTGAGCATCTTACCTTTTTTAATTTTATTTGCTCGTATTATAAATGCCATCTCAGGATTGCCTGCCCCAGGGCTAATTCGCACAGTAGTTGGCTAGTGAAGCCCAGTCACCGGTGCCTCTATGGGCTATACAGAGGCTTTAAAACACTGGTTATGGAGAACAGCTCCCTGCAGGGTGCTGTTGTGGCTTTTCTACCCACCGTGTCTTTGTAGCTTGGTTTAAGGGTAAAGCTATGGATAGACTTGCTGAAAAATTATGAATAATATCAAGTATGTGGCCAGAATTTTTGACTGCTGGACTGCTACTCCTCTTCATGCTGGGGGGATCAGTCTTCATAGACCTTTCTTTTGGGTTTCCTAAGTCCCTAGTTAAAATGCTCCTAAAATCCTTAGGCTGGAGGAAGTCAAAAATTCAGTCAAGATGCAAATGTATAGGTTGTGCCAGGGTAAGTTCTGCTCCACAGTGGCATATAGTTTCTACATCAAGTTTTTAAAGGGCTTTTGTCTGTAGGAGCAGGGAATACCTTGCAGGATCTAGTTCACAGACTGCAGGTTACTCACAACTGAGCAAATGTTCATATTGCTTTATGTAAAATAAGACTCAGAAATAAAAGATTTTTTTCATCTCCCTATAGATTATTATTCATAGTTTGGCCATCTATTGCCTAGTTCACCTGTTGATATTCAGTGCACTCATCAGAGCAAGCCCATATGGCAATTTGCAAGCGATAAAAGAATAGCACTGACTGAACTCTGAGGGTAACCCTGCGTTTGTTGGAAGGAGACAGATAATCTGGTCTGCTTCCTAGGAAAAATATCTTTTTTCTTTTTTAACACAGAAGTTAACCAAACATCTATTGTAGACCCGCAGTACCTTTTTTGAGGCAGAATTAAGCTTGCTCCTTACTACTTCTGTTGATTCAGGCATTTGAGCAGCTAAAGAACTCCACGTAAGTTGCAAATGATGCATCAAGTTGTGCATAACTTACCTAAATCACACTTGTCTTGTGTTGTCTCCATGACTGTCTAGGTGTGAGTTCAAATTGTCTCTTCACCGAAGGGTGCAGTCGTCAGAGATGTGCACAGACACTGTTGCCACCCCTGCATTGATCTCTCCTGGGTGGTGGCAAATAAGCAGGAACAAATTAGAAGAGAAGGAGGATGTTCTTCTGCATGAATTGTGAAATGGAAACACCAGCAGAACGATGACAGTGATATTAATCTATCAGCCTGGGATGACAACAGAAATAAAAAAGCTATTGATTTTTTTTTAACATCTTCCGAATCAGGAATGCACCACTTTCATAAGAGAAATGACCCATCTTTCTGCCTTCCAATCCTGTCATTTTGTAATGTGTTTTTATTAGGAACCTTATTTTCTGTAAATCAGTGTTGCAGAATTACAGCAGGTTTCTTTTTGCAGTCAACAAACTGTCTTTTCAGTAAGAACACTGGTTAAATTGTGTATTTACATTTGAAAAAAACATTTCACATTTAAGTCAAAATTGGAAGCGATACTTAAACCTTAAAATAGGTTTTTGGTGTATAAATGTGTTATTTGCACTCCTTGTTTAAGGTCTCTCCCTTGCCATACCAACCATTTGTTTTAGGTATATTCTTAACTATCTTTGTAGCAGTCGAATCCGTAGGCTTCTAATGCAAAGCCCATGGCAAGTGTTAGTGAAGTGGCAGAGACCCGAGTTCTCCACAGTGGCGATGCCCCTCATGAGTGCTAGCAGCGATGCCAGCCGTCAGGGACCGCGGAGCGAGCAGATCGCCGCTCCGGAAAGAGTCGCCGTGAAGGATGTGGAAAATCTCTGGGCTCTTCTGGCTCGTGCCGTGCCATCCCAGAGCACAGCTCTGTCTTCTGGGCTTGGACATAGTTTGCCGTTGGTAAGTGTGGCTCTTAACGGGGTCTTGAAGAACTGTGATCCCTTTTTGTCCCATATTGGTTCTTAATGCTCTAGATGGCTGCCCATAACTCTTCGTATGGACACATACCAACTATCATTAACCCAGCTGAGGCCTTTAAAGAAGAAAATGTGTTTGTATGTTGAAAATGTCTTATTTCTTCATTTAGAAGTAAGAGTGCAACTGCTTTGCAATTCTGTTCCTATATCCTGTCCTTGAATGGTGAGAAAGTTGTGTATGTGCAGACCGAGTGACAGATGAGGCTTATTTTCCTAAGTGATAATTAAAGCAGGCCCTCTCAAAAGCCAAAGACTGGCCAGGTTTAATAAAGATGAAAATGCACAAGGGTTGTGCTATTTCTTGTGTATCAATAGCATCACAAGATACCTACCATAGGTACAAGGTACATCATCATAGTACTAGGATCGCTCAGACTGAGTAATAGCATTGATGCCTGCCTTTTCTTTCCCCTTCTTTTTTAATATGGGATGGAAGGGAAAATGGGGAAGAGAATTAGGGGAAAACAAAGCATCTTTTGAAGACTCCTTACTTAACAACCAGCAGTTTTGGACACTCAAGCCATCTTCTTTCCTGAATTAAAGGACATACATAGACCTAATGTCTCTTTTTTTTAGTAAAGCTGAAACTTATGATTACATGTTTGGAAGTGTTATGTTCCAAGGAAGGCTACAGTTTTCAAAGCCCTGGTCTCCGTGTGCCAGGGCCTAATGCACAATTTGTTCTCATTTTTGCAAAAGGACAAATGTACATGATCAGCTTGATGATTTCTTTTCCATTTTCTTTTCCATAAGGCACCTAAAATCAACACAGCTGTAGAAATGCAAATAACCTACATGTGAGGGTAAGCTGAAATTGAGCCTTCTCTGGCAGATTATATTTATTCATTAGTATTCACATATTGTCTCATCAACACATTTAGGCACTTCTATTTTTGAAAAGCTTCACTTGTTGAATGTCTGAAGCCAAACTGATTTTTCTAAAAAAAAAAAAAGTGAGTTCCTTACATTGACATATTCTGAGGTGAATGAAAAAAAAAAAAACCACACACAAACACAGTGTTGTTTCTGCTATGGGTGGGGGTCACACATTTTCTGTATGCAAAATACTAATGTACATTGAACATGTAGCTCTCCATTTATTGACTTAGGGACTTTACAGTCACTCATAATTGTGCATTTTAATTATTTATAGGCCTTTCCATGTCCTTTTCTTTTGTCCCATATGTTGAACAGTATGTAGTGTAGATAATGAAATCTGCGTTTATTTTTAATACTGGATTAATCATGATCAAACTTGCAGACCCCCCTTGCCTGTCGGCTTGTACCATGAGGACCAGCATGATGTGGGAGGTGTTGGTCCAGCCAAGTTTTACCTCCCTTCTCTTCTAAACAGCGAGTTCATGGATGTGTTTCAGTTAATTGGAACAGCTTGTCCTCAATGTGGAGATGTGTCCTGGCTGCAGCGATGGGAACGTCCTGTTCCCCAGGCTTTGCAGGACACAGCCATCCTCCGCCACCCACGTTGGTGCTGCCATCAAGCAGAAAATCCAGATTTCACCAGCATGTGGCTGCCATCGCCGCTTCCTCCTTCCTCCTCCCTGCATCCAAGAGTTGTTCCCCTTTTTGCACTTGTTAGTTTTTGGTTTTCTGGTTTGTTTGTTCCAACCAGTCTGTGATGGCATGACTTTCTCTTCCTAGGCAGAAAATAAGGACATGCTTTGGATTTATGAAGGTATTCACAGGGTTTTCTTCTCTTAATACACTAATGACTAATTGATTGGTTCTATGGAACTTGCAGTTTTGAGTTGCAACTTCTGCTGTATCTGTACAAAATTGGGACTATAAGAAAAACTTAATGAAAATATTTCTAAAATTATGTGAATATGTGAAGAATTGACATTGAGGCTGCATATGCAGTATTATATAAATCAATACCAAAGGTTTCATGTTTAGGAAACACTGGAGAGCAGGATAGTTAGTCAATATAGGCATTTAATTTCCTACTTGTTTTACAATTGGCTGTTTTGTACCTGAAAATAACTTCCTTTACCTTTTTTTAGAAAGTCATATAATCTCCTTTAATCAGCCAACATACATATTTGTCTCACAGACAAGTGCATTATATGGTACATATTTCATTGGTGAGTGGCTTCTAGAAATTAATTTCCATATCTAGTCTTCATGAATCAGCAGAACACCTCTATAAATCTTCACACCCTATAAAGCATTTTTTTAATGGAGGTGTATTGTCACCTTGATGTTCCATTAGCAGCTTTGTCAGAAACTCTGCAGGCCTTTCTTTCTTTAAAGCATCAGCAGCACCCTTTGAAAGCAAGGGATGGAGAATCTGCATATAGCATTTAAACTGACTAAAAGATTGATGAACATTCATTACTGAAAAATCCTAACAACAGAGGAATTTCTTTTCAGCATCCTGTATGATTAAGGGGTGATATGAATACTGGTGAAAACATTACTCCTTCCTTTTATTTCCTAGGAACTTGGGATGGATGCTGGCTTCAGAACTCTATTTCTCTTTCCTCTAATGGCACAGACAGGTGGGTACTGGCTTTTATTTGCTGCTTACACGAAATTACCAACCAGAGGATAAAACAGCCAAACCAAAGTACTGAGGCAAATGGGATCTGAAGGTGCATTTTCTATCCAGCTTCTGATCTAGCATTTACTGAGGTGCCACACGAGTACCTTTCATCAGGAAGTAACTTCTGTTTTTGCAATTTACCTCTGCACTTGTCACGGAGAGAGTAGCACCTCCTAAGATTTGAGCAGACGCTTGAAAAAGAAAGGAAAATATTTTTTTCAATGGCAGCTGGAATTTCTCCTTTTGGTCAGGAGCTTCCTAAACTTCTTTTGTCAGATCTATCTGACTGCTTAGCAGCAACTAACGTTTGAATCATAGCTGCTTTATTCTGTACTGCATCTGAAGAAGTAACTCAGGTCTCTTGCTCAGTTAATTATGGCCAGCATCATATCTCTGGGATTTCTCAAAAAGCATAAGCTGTGATTTAAGCCCTTTTAGCTGTGGGCTTGAGGAATACCTGTGTCCCTTTCCCTTTAGGCTGCTTAAACCTACTGAACACTGAACTTGTGGACTTAATATTGAATGGCCTAGAAAGGAGCTAAGAAAGTGTAATATGCATTTATGCCAACCAAACCATACTTTCTTTCTCTTTTTTTTTTTCACTTGGAAGTAATTGGAAGGTGGAATAGTACCAGGGAGAAATACCAAATTTCCTTCAGAGCCTGCTTGTGCCTACTGCTGGAGGGAGACTTCTGGAATATCTTACCAGGTACAAATATTTTTATATTTCTGGATTACATTCAAGAGAGAATGTCACCTATTGTCACCTATTGTCTTCCAGCATTCTTTTCTTTGAGTCATTTTCATGACAGTTTTGGAACTGGGTTGAATCAAATAAAGATGCTTTAACTGGGCACATTTCATGGGTTCATTTTACTTCAGCATCTTCATCTTCCTATGGATGTTTTTTCTAAGCACGGCTAACGCTTTTCCAATTCTATTTAGCTTGAGAAAAGTATGAGGAAAATAGCTGAAGGTTACAGGGCTACTATCAATACAGCTGTCCTTTATCAGAACAGATAGGATGTGGTAGAAAAATTTAAATCTGTCCTTACCCAAGGCTTCATGATAGTCTGTCTTGAAGCAAATCAGAACTGAGGGAAGTCCCTGCAGTGAAATGAAATCTGTCTCTGCCTACTAGACTATGAACTGGTGGAAATAGTATATGCCAACATTATTATTCAAATCAGTACAAATTTAATCAAATCTGATACCTGGATTTGGCCTGTTCTTTCAATCTGGAATCATTGCAACTTTTCTTTTTCTTAATCTGGCACGGTCTGAATGAGCTGTATTGTAAATAGCACTGACATTCCTGCCTTGTGTTGCCTCTGTGCTGTATCTTCTGAGTGCACAGAGGTAGCATATCTGGTCCTCAAATAAAACAGCTAGTCCTCATTTTTGTTTGGCTCCCCGTGAAATGGATATGAAGGAAATGCAGCTACCTTGAAAGGAAGACCAGGTAGATCGATTATCAAAGCTGTAAGAAAGGAACAAATGGTAGAATGGACAAAGAATTGTCCATCATTTTTCAGAAAAGTCAAGAATCTTCTAAGGAGGCCAGAAGGACTGTCCTGGGAACTATAGGCCAGCCAGCCTCCCTTCAGACCCTGCAAAAATCATAGAGCAAATCCTCTGGGAACACCTCTGGGAAGGAGAAAGTGCCTAGGAACATGGATTTGGCAATGTCTTGCCTATCCTGGATCCTTCCATTAAAAAATGACTGGATTTGTGGATGAGTGGAGGGCAGCAATGTCATTATCTTATCTTGGATTGTTCAAGTAGATAGAGTTGTCCTTTCATTTTGACCATTGTTACTGTAATTATATCAGATACGCAAATTCAGTGGCATTCTAGAAAATTCTTCCTGAGGTACTTAATATAATCTATACATACACACACACAAATATATGTTTAAGTGGCAAACATTGCATTCAGTAATGACTTTTTACACTTTTAAGTGTTAAAAGAGGAAGGAATGGTACTGATCAGGACCCAAGCAGTGATGTCTTTCATTCTTTTCAGAAAAGGTAAAGAGAGTTTTCATCTACTGTGCAAGAAAAAGGTAGAGAGTTTTTCACAGATGAAAGGGGTGGTGGTGAAACTTGACTTGCTTTAGTGAGCTTGAAGAGTTGAAACCATGTAGCTAATTAATCCTAGCACTTCTTCAGCTTTTATGAAGGTTTGTACTAATTGTATATGCTGGTTTTGGTGGCACCTCGACACTGTGGTGATAAATACTTCAGAAGTGCTGATAGATGGATGAAGTTAGGATAAATTGATGCATTTCATATTATGAGCAGCTGGATGAGCCCTGCACACCATACCCAAGTGATTAATTTCTGAATGGTGGTGAAAAGGGGAGGGGGTGTTTAAATAAATCAATGGTGATTTTAATAAACTGGGAGCTTCTAGGTACTAAATCTGTCTGCATCTGATCTGAATTGCAATTACCTGTCAAAAACTCATCCATCATTGCAAGTTCCACACAAACTTTCTGGCATCAGATGTTTCAGGAAAGGCATCTCATATGGGAAATATATCGTTTGGTGCGTAGCATTCCCTAGAACAAAAAGCAAAGTAGAAAACATTTCATGAGTAATAGAAGTAACTTCTATGTCATACCTAATCCTAGTTTATTGGTGAATATAATTTGTAAATGTGAATTTCCAACATAAATCAGTCACTGAAGTGCTACTCATAATTCAGCTGATCTCAAATAGATGTAGAAATTAATTCAGTGTTTGTGTGCTTGTGAATGCAATGGTATTTCTAATAACTTTAAATTGAACATTATTAAATTTTGTCCGTAAGACCACAACACACTGGAGCCTGCATTTTAGAAAAAACAGGATGTGCTTCCATCTGCTGGGCTATGGAAAGAATATTTGAAGAGATAACTTGCAAAAATATGTTACACCTTGATATAATTCAACCAATAAGGGGCAACATGTACAATCTCTGTCTCTATCATACCAAGGTAAGAACTGCACAAGGATGAGGTTCAGTTTGGGAGGATGCATCATTAACTCAGGGTAGGACACGTTATCTTTACTGTCCAAACATACGCTTAGGAAGCTCCTAAATAGTGTAAGTGAAAGTATATCCACAAAAATGTTTGTTATTATGTGGTAAGACACAAATAAGGCACCCAAGCAGCCAAGATAGTAATATCACGCCCTGTATATATTTTTACAATTTAAACATTTCCAAACTCAATATATAAAGACAGTTTATATTTTCCTCATCAATTCCATTTTCATTGGTGGTTTGAGAGCTGTAATGCTCTTCAAGTTGGGCATATCTACAGCTTCCCTTCTAAACTGAGGTGCCCTCTCCAACTATTCTGTCATGATGACTGGTCTAATAAATGTCCAAGGAAAATCATCCAAAATCCAAGGGTAAAAGAAAAGAAAACACGCACCATTGTTTGCCCCTCCACTTAATATTGGTTCCTTGACGTCCTGGCACGGGAGAAAGGGCTGTCTGCGGATAGAGCAAAGGATGTAAATGCAGGATACATCAATGGGTTTTTCATTGACACCTGCTCCAACCATTTGACACCTCAGCTGTTCCTTCTCCGTGTGCAAGGCGGGAACTAAATGAACATTTCTTTGCAGCCCTCAGAGAAACTGTCATATAACACTACTATTTCTCATCTGAACATGTACCTTGAAAATGACCTCTCAAGACAGGCTGGACATATGATCAGAAGATTGCTATCCCAGCCAAATGATACCCCAAGAGCTGTCCTACTGCCACCTCTATCAAAATCTGCTACTCTACTCACCAATTATAATAGCAGAATCTATCATTCCTTCCAATTTTCATTGTATCAGGAATTTACACAATTTCTTCTTCTATGCAGTATTTTAAAATCATATTTCATTAAATGCTGTTTCTAACATAATTGAGAGCAATTCACTTATAAAGTAACTGCTGACAGATGGATCCATTTATATCTCATACGTGATGTGATGGGCTTCTTAGCTTGTCACCTGTGTCTGGTGTTTGAGAATTTGTCTGTTATATTAGTATCTCAGAAAGCCTTGGTTGATGCACTATATCAAGGGTGTTAATTTGAGTTCTACCCTCATGCTCCTATAAAATTGACTGCTGACAAACATTTGGTTTGTCTTTTTTCGGCAATATGTCATTTCCAGAACTCCTCAAAGAAAATGAATGTATAAGTCTTTGTGGCCTTATCCCATCTGTACTGAAATTAATAGGAGGATTCCTGTTGGCTCAGGAAGCTGCACAACCAGGATTGCCTAAAATACGTTAATGGCTTAATATATTGTATGGGAGGTCTCAAAGGTTTTCACACTGCAGGTCTCCTTTGGTTGGAGACATTTTTGCAATTTCCCCTACCCCCACTTGTAGCCTTGTGGTCCCTCTTCCATTTTTCAGTACGTATCTGCAGGACAGTGTAGAACACTGCTGTTCAGGAAGTGTATGCATGCTGCGTGCCTGTTACTCTCCTTTCTTTCACTGTCACGTATTTGCTTGGCATCAGCTTGGAAGGACTGTGGGTACTTTGTGCAAATCCCTTCTCAAAGCTGTAACAGAAGATCGTGTCCACTCCAAGGGGGTTAGTGCTCAGCACAAATCTCCCCCTGCCATCTGGGCTCTCCCCTCTGCCAGAGACGCAGCGGAGGATGAAAATCAGGAGCAATAAATGGTCAGCTACATTCAGCTGTGTCATATGGAGGCACTGGAAACCGACACTAATCAGAGGAGAAAGTCAAATCTCCAGATAGTAAATGAGTAAGTAATAAGTAGGGAGTAAATTACAATGAACCTTGAATGTGAAGATGGATCACTTCGGCATGCAATAGAGAAGTTGGAGCCAGCAAAGGGAAAATAGAGAAGAAACAAGCATGGAAAATGATCCTGCAACAACCTTCACAATGAGTAAGCAGGGAAAGATCATTTATATAAAGATGTGGGCACAGCAAGAGCCACAAATAGAGGGTGGCAGTCTGAAACCAAGTCTCACGTCTGTGCTTATGAAAGGCTGTTCTTTGCAAATATTGAAAGGAAAGCCAACTTCTGAAGGAGCAAGTCTCATTCAGGCTGAAGGCCAGGCTACACCCAGCACAGTGGTGTCCGCAGCGACACCGGGCAGAGCAGCCGAGGGATCGGGGGCTCCCAGACCAGAGCTGTGCTCCTCTGTGTACCTCATGGCACCACGTTCAGGGAGGGCAGAGGAAAACACTCTTCCAGCTGAGCAGAATGTGTGTCCAAAGCAGATATGTGCACAAGCGAGCGTGATCTTGTCACACTGGATTATTTATCCCTCGTGCTAAAGGTTAGAGCATGATCAGGTGCTCCTGCTCACGCTCCAGGCTGGACTTGTGACGCTGCGGGGTGCTGGATGGGGTCTTGTGAGTGGCACCAGGTTCGGTACCTCCGAAACCATCAGGGCTGCCCCAGGGGAGGGCAGGGTGCCAGCACCGGGCGAGCAACGTCCAGCTCCTTGATGAGGAGCAAAACAGGCTTGAAGCTGGAGTTCCTCCCAGGTGGTTTTTAATTTAATTTTTCTGTGGAAAGGTTATTGAAAAATATGTTAAGGCTGCTACTTTGATCATGCACTTCTGCAGCTTTAAAATGTAAAGGTACGCCTAAGTACAGGCTGCATATGTTTTGGGAGCATATATATATCTATGTATATATATCAAATATTTTAACTTTACTAAAGCACCTGGTATCTCAGCACAGCTCTGCCAACTCTTTAAACTATCTGTTACTTTTTAAAGAAAGCAATTTAATCCAGCACTTCTCATCTCCACAAAGCAAAGACAAAATTTTCAGTCTCCATTACATTAACCTTGCATGTCATCTTAAAGATAAATAATCTTTCACACACGTTTACATTAGAGCTTAAGTGTCTTCGTTCTGAACAGCTCCGTAAACAAGTTCTGTGAAAGGGGGCTCGGCCTTTGTCTCTTTCGTGTCTTCCTTTCAAACTGCATTTTGCCTAGAATGCTTTCTTAGCCACCAGTCCCAGGCACAGTAATGGTGCTAAGTACAGCTGAAGGCAAAATGTAAACTGTTTGCAGAAAACATAATTTCTGTTTTTTTTTTTTTCTTTTTTTTTTTGTCTTTTAATCTAAGTGTGGACATTTTTCTCAACGATATAAAAGGCTGAATTAGCGCTGCTGCAGATGAACTACTTTGCAGCTCAACTGAAAGCTCTCATTTCTCCCTAGGAGATCTATCGTGTATTTACATGCTACATGTACTTACATGGGGAATTTTTTAAAGGGAAATCCAGTTTACGCTCATTATTGCTTCATTTTTGCATGCAAAATTTAATGCTTTTTACAGTCATCTCTTACAATGCTTTCAAATATTTTTAAAGCACTTTGTGGCTCAGTATTATGCAAATTTATGTGGTACAAAGCTTAAAAATGTCCTTACTGATTTTTGGTGCCAAATAACCTGTGGCCTTTGCAGGCTCTTCTGCATCTAGAACATCTGAACTAGATTAATTCAATTGCTAGTCTGTGAGTGAGTTATAGAGGTTTATTTCTAAGCATGAGGTCAGCACATCCATTTAAAATGTTCTCATTTTTTTCCACAGAAAGTGAAATAATGGCTAGGTAAAAACACATGGGTTCATTTTTAAAACGGACAGTAGTCCAAGTTCTCCTTCTGAAGTGGCTGGGCCTGATAAATCACTGCATGGTCTTTCCAAACATCCACACCGTCAGTACTTAATCAAAATCAGAGGAAGGCAAACGCTGGGGCAAGGGGAGTCCTGCTCACCGAGCACAGGCGGCCTCTTTGGGTTGGTTTTTGCAGGTGGATTGCTCACTCCCTCACGAAAATAACCTCCAGGCTTCTCGTCTGTGGACTAAATAGTAACACGTGAGCACAAAACTTAAAATGAAGAATCTGTTCCATGTGCCTTAAGGCAGAACAGCTGGAATTTGTATCTCAGTTGTACAATTAAAGTGCTAATATCAAAGACTAACATGCATTGTATCAAAGACTTCAAAGTTAGTTGCATTTTTTTCTCAGTTAGGACAGTGCTGTTTTAGGCACTGCCTATTTCACCGAGTAACTCCTCAACTTAGGCTTTTCTTACGGAGCTTGAATCATACAAAAACAAACACAGCAGATAAAAAATGTAACAAAAACAGGAAAATAAATAAATACTTTGTTTAATATTTTAACATTTTCTGCCAATGCCAGTTACAATGGGAGAGGCAGATGCATAGGCAATCAAAGTTTAAAACATGGATTTTTAAAGAACAGAATTAAGATAGAGGCTGATATGCTAATTCAAGGTGCCAGTAAATTAAAAGCTTGGGTCATTAATGGGCGAACAGGGGAACTCCTTGCTGCTGACTGAAAATAAATAAAGGGCGACAGCGTGTGATGGGGCTGCTGCTGTGCTAGACCTCTCATCTGTACTCCCAAACACGTGGCTGTGGGTTTATATTGAAATAACCTTTAGAATGTGTACAGTGATGTACCTGCATGGAGATAAATGATGTTAAATGCACCTTAAGGCAATTCTGTAAATCTCTAAGCCGAGAATTTATTCATATGAAATTGTGATAAAGTGCTGAACATGAACTGAAATTTGAAAACTAGCTTTTGGCTGCCTTTCAAGAAAGGCATTTTATTTTCACTCTGCAGTTACTAATCCTGAATGAAAATATAAGTGAGATGGAAAGGCAAGTGCTGTTTGCTATGTTGCATCGATTGTCCAAGTTTTTTTCCGTAGTTCTGGGAATGTATGAGTTGCCCCGATTTTTTATGCTTTTATTTATGAAATTATTGCACAATAAAGCAGCTGTGGGCAGGATACTAAGAATAATGAGCAAGATAACTGTTTACCTTGTACTTGCAGGAAAACAAGCCGGAATGGCGAAATTGTTCCATGTAAATGATGTCCTTGTGTGAGTCTACCTCCTGCTTTCCATTTCTGCCTTCATTCCCCTGCTTGTTTTCTGCTCCTCCTGACTCATTTTCATTTTAAAATCTCCAAGATGAAGTCCTTAAATTTCTGCTCATTTGAAAATCTCCATACAAACCTAGAGGGATAAATACATCAGTGGTTAATCGGTTTCCTTGTATGTCTGGACCCGAATGTGAACTCTGCTGGCTTTTGCTGTGAAGGTGCTGTTGGAAGTTATTTCTCCTTAGGCCTTGGTGCGCTGTCACACGTGTAAAATACACGTGTCACACGTGTAGAATAGCAGCGCGTGGGCACCTCTGTTACGGATTTTGGACACGGTTTGTGCATGTGTGTACTGCGAGTTTTCTGTCTGCAGCCTTTCATGCAGCACGTCCTTTCCTCCTGCACATAGAAATGTCTATCATCACATATAGAAACGTGAATGAGTGAGTCCAAGAGATTCAGCTAATCCTCTTAAACCCAACTTTCTCCCTAAGCCATATACCCAAATTCCTCATGTTTTGCCTCGGTTCCTGTAAGAGTGTGTTTGCCATCACTTCCGAATGTGCCAGGGCTGGCTGGAAATTTCCTCTGCAACAGTCAGGCTGTGAGATTTGTTTCCTCCCTTCATATATTTCTACTCTCTTGAGTTTTTATTTCCTTTTGCTGTTCTAATTTTTTTATCTTGTACCATGCCTGTGGAAATCATGCACTGAAAATGATTTAATGAAATAATTATATGAAGTAATATGTGAATATGTGAAATATGAAATAATGAAATAATTTTAGCTTTCTATCAGTGTAGCTTATAAACACTTTTTTTTTAACGAGTCTTTAATACAATCCTAGCTCTGCATTCATAAGTTTCACTTCTCAGTTCATGCCAAGTTTACAGGAAATTGTGAATTTATTCTGATTTTCCCAGCTGCCAAATACCTTTACAGCTATTTCAAACATTAAAGTTGGTAAAGTGGAGGGATATGGTTGCCTGGGAAAAAATGAACAAACAAACCAAAATAAAACAGTGTAGATGGAAGGTGCTGGGATGATTAAGAGGTTTCTGTTCATCTCTACCTACCTTTGAAGTTCAGGATTTCCCTCTACAAGTCAATGCCACTTGCAGTGTTTTCTGAGGCTGCTGTTCTTTTACAAACCCATGAAACATAGGCAATAAATGTAGCACTAAAAATGCATTTAATAGTGATTGATCATTTGTAATTATATCTTATTTCTCTTCTGAGCATCTTGGAATGCTTTACAGACATTAAGGGTCTGTTTCTCCCTCTCCTGTTCGCAGTGATTAATATCTCAACACACAGATATTTCAAAGCTGATGCTATTTATTAATTTCCCCATGTAAATTATTTGCTTTATGGTAGCATTTTCCTTTATGTAATTTATGAATATGGTTACCAAACATTCAGTGGCTGAAACAGGATAAAACAAACTAAACAGAAACTGCCGTCATTTTGCTAGTAATGCTGAAATGCTTGATTTCTGGAAGCCTCAGAATCTGGCCACCTCTTTTCGGTATGAATCATTCATGACCAACTTTGAACATTTGACCAACTTTGAACACGGAGATAGGACCATGAAAAATAAACACTTTGCAATAGGCCCTATTTGCTTAGGAGAGTGATGATCCTTCTTGATGTTGGGATCCAGACAAGATCTGGAGATAGGGACAAAGACTTCAGACGTAATTAGTGGCTCAGTTCCGCCAACATAAGGATTTCTGAACTTGTTCCAGTTAAAAGATGCATTGCTGGGATTTCCTTTTTCTTTCTTTTTTTTTGCAGCAGAACACCAAGTAGCACTGGAGCACGGATCACTGAATAATAATGCAATAAGCACAGGTATTTCACAACAGCCACCAGTCTGCACATGCTTGCTGCATGCAGGGGAGCTCTTTTTCACCCACCGACCTGCTCGGGCTGGTGCCGAGATCACCGACTCCTGCAGCTTGTTCACTTTTCCTTCAGACGAAACAAATTCTGCTCCCTTTTATTGCAGTTAATGGAATGCTGAGGGAAAGGAAAGGGAGAAACAAACCAGAAAATGTTTTATATTGGGGTTTATCTTTACTGTTTTGGGCATTTTGGAGTATAGGATTTTTCAGCAACCTTTTAAAATCAGTATGGTATTTTGTCATTTCTTTATAAAAGAGTAACAGCTCCAAATCTTTATCATATTGATCGTTTTACAGGTTTTCATCTGGGGTCCAGGATAATACACAGCATTGTTATTGCATTATTATTTTTCATTTGTATCCTATTGATTTGCTGCCAGGAACTTACAGGTCAATTTACAAAAAGATGGGGTATGATTTATTTTTTTTCTAAGAGATTACGGCACAGTGGGAATCCTTTTATAAGGCTGTCAGATCTCCAGGTTTGTTTTTCCTCCTCACAGGAGTCCAGCGCGTTCATAAATTAGTGGCTCAGTTCCACATGGATTTACACCCTGAGCATCCATGACTTTCATATAATTTATATGAATAAGTCGCTACACATAAGCTCATACTTAAACTGGTATTTTCCTCCCAGGGCATGGTGGTTCTTTTACTCTTCTCTGTATAACTCGGGCACACTATCACTGAGGTTGTGTAGTTGCACTGATATAAAGAAAAACGGGGAGTGGGGCAGGGAGACTTTATAATTTTAATCACGGCAACAAACTCCTGAAATATAAAATTTCCAAATAGCAGCAGGTCAGAGTCTATCCCCAGCTGCAAGGATTTCCACACTGTCACTCAGACCTTCCTGGAAAAAGGCATGTTAAAACACCATTGAGGACACTTGGGACATCAAGGCTGGAATAGTTTGCAGTAGGCTTTGCAAGAAACCTTACCCCAATTCTCCTTATATTTGCTGTCATTAGAGGAAAGCAAGGATTATAACAGTATGTTATATTGCATGCTTATACATGGTGTTTCATTCCTTTAATATAAATTCTGGTTATCTAATCTATAAGAGCTTAGTTTCTAATTAAACAGTGCAAAACATTTCAAATGCAGTAGGTGCATATATATGTATACATATATGTATGTGCACTCACTTTGGTGTGTTGTTTTATTTTCCTCTGGACCCCATCCAGGACAGTCCAACCCACAGTGAGCAGCACTGGTACTTCCAGTTCACTTTCTGCCTGCAGCACATATTGAATTGCCCTGGCATCCCTTCAGGAGCAGCAGCTTTGACAAGGAGCTTCTTTACAGCGCTCAGCACCTTTTCTGCCAGTGCGGACTGCCGGTGTGGAAACAGTCCGGAGCTGCACACGTGTCCGCAGGGCTGAATCCGCTGATCCGAGGTCAGAGCGCGCTGTGGCTAACGCCGATTGCCGCAATAACCCTCTCGGTCCGGGCGCTTTCAGCCCTCACTTTAGATCACTCAGTGGTCTCAGAGAACAGACACGGACCAAAGTGGTTCCTCATTCTCCACGTGTTCTGTGGCAAAAAGAATCAGGTGGCTGTAGGTGATGACCATTAGTTGTAGGAATATTTCAAGGACCGTTTTGGTTTNTGTGGAAACGGTCCGGAGCTGCACACGTGTCCACAGGGCTGAATCCGAGGTCAGAGCGCGCTGTGGCTAACGCCGATTGCCGCAATAACCCTCTCGGTCCGGGCGCTTTCAGCCCTCACTTTAGATCACTCAGTGGTCTCAGAGAACAGACACGGTCCAAAGTGGTTCCTCATTCTCCACGTGTTCTGTGGCAAAAAGAATCAGGTGGCTGTAGGTGATGACCATTAGTTGTAGGAATATTTCAAGGACCGTTTTGGTTTGTCTGGTCTCATCTCTTCTTTGTCCGTGTTTTGTTTCACATTTCGAGGCAATTTCGACACAGCTATACAAGACAGGAAGAGGATAAACAGGATTTCCTTCAAAAGAAGTTGTGAAGTCTCCAAGTGCACTATGCCTGTCTGAAATGCAAGGGCTACACAACAGTTCATAGAGAGGTACCTCTCATATTTTCATATGTATTTATATTAATACTGGGGTGGAGGAATGCCTGTGCGCAGGGACTTCTGGAAATCATTTTAATCATTATGGAATACTACAGTGCTAGCCACAGACACAGAAAAATAATATCCTTTATTACCCATGGTAATTTACAATAAACCTCACTCTTTTTTAAGAATAGGAAAGGAACAAGTTCTGAAGTACACACATGTCCACCTCTGAACATTAGAGGGAAATAAGTAATTGCATTAATTGCATTGCTTTTCAGCAACAAAATCACCCTGAGCCAAGAGGCAGCTCCAACACTTTAGCAGTAACCTGTTCCTCTGGAAGGTGTTTGTTTAATGTGTTTTTAGTGTGTGATGCAGCAATCCTGCAGTCCTGTGCAATGTCAAATGGGTCAGCGGCTGCCAAGGTGCAGCGGATCCTTGCACAAGGCAGCGGTCCTGCGGTGTTGCTAATGTGCTTTCTGTTAGCTTGGCCATTGCAGGTGAATAATTCATGACAGGTGCCCAGTGATGAATAACAGGTTCAAGTCTGTAACAGGGATAAACATACTTAAATCGACTGAACACAATTGCTTAACGTTATCACCTAGCAATAAGGCAGTTCCATCTACAATTAGTGTTTGTAAAGCTATCTCTATTTTTTGCTACGTTATGAAATTGCTTTACCGTGCTTCAGCAAACGGTTCCATTTTATTTGGTGCTATCACAGGAGAACTGCCCGAGCAAATCACGTTATCAGTCTGCACATCAGCGCCTTAATCATCTGAGCTTTGCTCCCGCATGCAGTAGCAAACAGGATAATCCTTCATATTGTAATAACCTTATTTAAGAATTTAAGTTCAGGTAGAGAACCAGCAAAATATCTAGGTCTTTGGGTTTTGATCTGAACGGTTATCAGCACACGTTTGATGCTTAACCAACATCATCTGTTTACACTGCACAGCTATTATGTTTCTTTGGACCTGGGAATAACATTGCATAAAAGTTACCAATGGTTTCCTAATGGTTAGTCAAAATTTTTGTTCTTCATATAAAAAATGGGTAGAACACATAGGCGTAACATACCTATATGGGTGGATATATGGCTGTAGGAAAATTACTTATATATGTCTATATCATATCTGTAAGCTGTTTCTCTGGTGTGAAGAAGCCAAAGATTTCATGTTAGATGAAATTATGTGTACTGAATGTCAAAAGCCATGAACTTGAGATGATGTGCGACTTGGAGACTCAGTTACTGGATTGTGCTGGACAGGCCTAAATTCTTTACGAGGCTTTTATGAGACTTTTGGTATCTTTAAGGCATTTCTACAATGATAAATTATCACGAGGTGGCATATGTACAAAGAGAATCCAAAATTAATCTTTTTAAGAAAGCCTCTGTTAGGGGGAAAAAACAAGTGCTTCCTTAAAACCCAATTCACTGTGGCATTGTGGAAGCAGATGCAGCCGTGAGCAGATGCAGCGGCAAGCAGATGCAGCGGTGAGCACATGCAGCNCGGCATTGTGGAAGCAGTGGCAGCGGCGAGCAGATGCAGTGGTGAGCAGATGCAGAGGTGAGCAGATGCAGCGGCGAGCAGATGCAGCGGTGAGCACATGCAGCGGTGAGCAGATGCGGCGCTGCCGGCAGGGCACGGTGCCGCGATGATCACGAACACGTTCCTCAAACGGCCGTTTGCAGGTCTGCGAGGAAAGCGAAGCCCCCGGTCACGGCACTGAGCAGCTACTGGATGCTCAGTTGTCCCTCTGCTGATACCGAAAAATTTGCTGTTCAGCAGCATCCCACTATTTGTAGATAAAGCAGCCGCATTTTATACGATAAGAGAGTAGCGTGGCTGTATGTAAGAATTTCTCTGTGGGTATATTTCCAACATATCCTTCCTACATATTGATCTAGATTATATTTACAAAATACATACTATATATTCATACCCCCCCATATGTTTTAGCACTTTCACAGTTTTTATTGCTCTTCTTTTTTCTCTAGCTAAATACAGGCTGCATTGGAGGATACTTATTTTTTTACATTGAAAAGAGGGGAAAGAAAGAAAGAAGGAGGGATGTCCTAATAGCTTTTTGACTCCATCAAAGCCCATTAAAATGGCAGCATCTGCACTGATGTCAGTGGTGTGGCCACAGAGCATGTGTGTGAACAAAAGCTGAAAGCTCAAGTGACGATTTTCCCCGCCTCAGATTCCTTTCTGAGTGTGTCTGTAGCCTTGCAGTGAAAGCAGAACAGTTCTCTGTACTGTTTTTCCTTTGTTATTCACTAAAATGAAGATGTCATTTTTTTGAGAGGAAAAATAGTTCTAAATGAGCAGGAAGAAAGCCTTTAATTTTAGTATTTATATTATAACAATGGGGCTGACAGTCTTTCACCACCTTCTTTGCAATGTTATCTACTATTGCGAAGCCTGTCCCTGTACATACCAGACTCCCAGGCTCTGTTAGTGATAGTTTTCTTCTTTCTACGTGCTGAATCTACTCAGTCATAACAGGAGGAGGTTAGTATGTTATTCTGTTGGAGACTTTTGTTTATTTATTAATAGTAATTCAGAAATCGATGCACTCAATTAGGTATCTGAAAATACACCACGCAAACAGGACTGTATTCGTCTTGCAAGACTTGCTACTTTCTTGGATTAAGGCATTTTTAAAAGTGTGTATTAGCTTTTATTCAGAAACCTAAATTACTGGAAGCTGCAGCTTAGCTTAATAGCTAAATCTGTTCTATTAGTCTCTCATTTGTAATTCAGGATCTTTTCTTCACCCCTATACTCTGGTTATTAGTTCCTATAAGGATGTAGGGTCATTCTCATACAATTCTTGTATCATTTCAGTATCAAATCATTTTATCGGTACCCCAAAAAATACTTAGTTTTTTTCTCTTTGTGGCAGGACATCGTCACAGGGACATGGTCACCACCGGCAGGGAGCCCCGCGAGAGGTGACTCAGCTGAGGGGCAGTATTGCTGCTTTCCATACAGCACTGTCCATGTTTGCCGTGAGCTCTTTCTTTTTAAGAGAGATCTAAACCCGTAAAGTGATTCACCTAAGCTATAGCCATCTTCAGAAATGCCTGGTCTTTCTCAGAACGATGCATGAACCAAAGACATGGGACCTTGTCTGCAGATCAGGCATTGGTGTCTTGCTAAGTCTGAATATACTCAGCACAAGATACTTGGCTGAAATCCAAGGACACTGGGTGAGATTATTTACCAGGTGTTACACAGGTGGTGAGACTAAATGATCTAATGATCTTATGCCCTGAAAAATCTCTTTCTCTACATAGTATTCTTGACCTTTTCCTCTGTCACTCACTCATCTGCACTCCAAAAAGCAGTGTGGGTCCTATGTTACTGATGGCATGCTGTGCTTTGTCAGATCGTCTTTAATGTGCTGTAATTCCTTATTTAGCCATTACGGCCCTATTAAAGACGTTAATACAGGTCTTTATGTGGTCACTGGAAGAGTTTTACACAGGTTATTATTGCTATTATACCACCTTGCACTATTGAGGCCAGCGCTAAGCAGCGATTACAGAAGGGTTACTTAACATCGAGCCTATACACAGCAAACCAGTGAAACAGCCTACAG
This sequence comes from Crypturellus undulatus, assembly GCA_013389825.1. Lineage (NCBI taxonomy): Eukaryota > Metazoa > Chordata > Aves > Tinamiformes > Tinamidae > Crypturellus > Crypturellus undulatus. The sequence goes on from VWPW01031452.1 coordinate 39,298, forward strand.
GGGCACAATTCACCATCCACCAGAGCACAATAAAACACCATCTTTCTGATTTTATTGGCTCTGTCTGCTCTCATCTGGTGCCTGAACATTTTATCTGCTCACACTTTTTTTCCCCTAATGCAATAAAAGGAGCAGACAGGATTTTGCCCTTTATGTTAAATGTTTTGTCACATTTAGAGTTAAGTAACAGCCACTTTTTGAGTTGTATAGTTCAGATTTACCAAGTAAAGAAGCGTTTGGTTAAGCAGGCTTTACAGGATTACAGTCCGTGACGTAACGGGAAAAGTATTTTCTTAACATGATTTTTTCTTTTGTTCTTGCAAACTCTTTGCTCACTCCTGTGAAAGCCAAGTGGAACAGAAATGAAGGACTGCATTTCCTTGTGCTAGGTTTGCATATTGCATCAGTTATCAGGAACTTCCTGCCCCACACAGAAGTCTCCCACTATATAACCTCCATCCCGCCACCACCTCCTCCTGCCGGTATCCCCAGTTCCTGAGGAAGCGGCCGCGTGTGCACGTTTTCTTGCCGTTGACTGCTGTGTTCCCAGGACACCGGCAGCACCCATCGGCTCTGGTCCCCTAACCACAGTCAGTTACTCTCCGACCCGGCTTTTGGGGTAGCAAGCAGACTGCTCTCCCCGCTAGCAAGGAGTGAGCCCACCGGCTCATGCCATACACGAAAGGTTTCCAAAGCCACCGACCGAATGTGGATGTCAGCCCACAGGGGACAGCTCGGAGCTTGGCATCGTAATGTCCAAGCTGTAGGTACTGTGTCCTCTAGCTTAATGGGAGGGATATCTATCTGGGAGCAAGATGCCTATATTTCTTCCTGCATTTTAAGAGTGTGTGACACACAGGATGAACAAAAAGACCATTAGGGAAATACCTAATTCAATCATATCTGAAATACTACCCTGAGGAAGGTGTCTTAACGCTATTTTTATTCAGAATTGTGGCCCTACAATCTAATCCAAACTGATTTCTGACCACTGGGACCATTTGTGGCTCTGAATTGCCTCTGGACCTGCAGGCTCTGTATCTGCATCTTATAAAAGAGGAGAGGGTCAAAGGCCGGTGATGCCCTTTTTAATATGCCAAAGTGCGAAACAACTTGGTATCGGGATAACTCAAGATCAGCTGGCCCCATCTGGAGGAATCGGTGGGGCCCTCTCAGCCTGCGGGAGGCCAGCAGACCCCCAGCTAGCTGGTGGACGCGGCCCGTGCTCCTCTGAAGCCATCCTGATCGGCACAATCAAAATTTCAATAGCTCAAAATTATCTTTCCAGGGAGACGCGGTAGCCTAGTGCCTACGGCAGTTTCCTTAGAGAGGGAAGAGCTGGACTCCAGTCTCGCCGCAAATGAAGTTCAAATCTTTTATGCTGAGAATTCAGTGAGCTGAGGTCCTTGCTTTCAAGCAGATAGGTCTTTTCAGGAGGAAGGTGACATTGCAAGCACCAGAACAGATCACACGAGCGATAATAAAAAGTAGTGTTGTGCCACAGCTAAAGGGAGAGGAATCTGTCAGCGAGAATGATGGAGCAAGAGGCGCTGAATTGTAATAGGGAGAGAGAAAAAAAAAAGTTTAAGAAACCAGAGAAGACTTTAAGGGACATAATGATGTTTAATGGGGCAGAAACAGAGAGACAAGAGAATTACTAGCTGCTGCGATTAACATTTTTTCAAGACAATTTGGAAAAGGTGACAAGTTGTGGATTAAGTACTTTGATTCCTATTTTTCTCACTCTGTGTACTAACGTAATTCATTTGATATAACAACCTCTCCTGAAGAGAGGTAGGTTGTAGAATATTTTTATAGACCTTAAAATATGGAGGAAAAAAATGGAATTTGAAGCATAGAGTTTTATTGGATAAAGAAAAGGGCACAGCTGAACTGAAGTTCTGCCTGTCAGTTGCTGAATTGAAGCCCATGCATCATAAGGAGCCTGAGACAATCCAGTTCAAGTCACATTGGCCTAAGTCTCAATTCTAAAATGCTATCAAAATGAAAATCTTTCATAAGATTGTCCTTATTCTCATTCCTTATTCAGTCAAGCTTAGATGAGCTTCCGTTTTCAGAAATTCCCATAATGGGAGGGTTTGTTTGTTTGTTTGTTTTTCCCTTTGGGAAGTAGAAGGACCCATAGGGTCAAACAGCATCAACTTTGTTTCCACCCCTCCTCTCCCAAAAAATCTTCCCCCCGACTCCCTTATTCCCTTCCCTCTGACCTAATAGAATTGCAGTCTGAGCAAGTAGCAGAAAGGCAAGCTACATTAAGATAACCAGTAAGGAGAAGAAGAAAAAAAGTCAACGTTTCAAGCTTTGGAGGACCCGATACTCCAGCTGCAACACAAAGCCAGAGGATATCAAACATCCGAAAATACATTTTCACAAACCAACCGAGTACATAATCTAGAAAAAGAACACATTTCTCTAGACTGTCCCAAGATGAGAAACTGAACACCTGCAAGCGTAAGGTAAGGGATGGTATCAGTGTAATGTCATCTTCTAGCAGAAGAGAAATAGTTCAGAAATCTGGGGCTGAGTTGTCTCCTGCCTTGCACATTGTACAGTCTTTTCATCAAAACCAGAATGGTTTCCAGACAGCCTCCAAAACCTGATTCTACAGAAGATGTACTGCAGCAAATGGTACTTTACCAGTACATATAGGATTCAGTTTGATTTTTAGTTACTTTTCTTTTTTTCCTTTTGCGTTAAATGTATTTGGATTTGGATCCTGCTTCTGCAAATCCTTAAAGGTCCAATCATAGGAATATTTTCAGGATTTGGCCTTTAGACAGAGTTTTAATATATGTATTGGTAGTAATGTAATTTCCCCCCTTTTTTGTAAATTTTTTAAAGTATGTATATTACTTAACAATGTATTTAGCCTTTTCACAAAACACTTCAGTCAGTTCTGAAGTATTCAGTTATCTAAGGATACGGGTGGTGTTCTGCATATTGATCAGTGTATGGTTCCATTCAAAATGAGTATACTGCAAGAAGTGAGAGCTGAGTAATAACTGAAGATGTGGAGCTATTAATTTATCCATAGATGCAAAATTATGTGCACTGCTTGACTGACAAGAGAACTTTTGTCTCATGTGGTCAGATATAATTCTTTTTCCACATTTGCTGTGTCTTGAGCCTTAGTTTCAGGGATTTCATCGCAGGTGCCAGATGATTATATGTGGCAGGTTTGTGACATGCACTATCCTCTGATGAGGATTGCATGACTGCTACAAAAGTGATTTCAATTAGCACTACAATTAAATCTAGAAGTGAACCCCAGGGGTAGTAACAGTGGTTTCTTACTCATTTTTTGGCACTCATGGAAGTATTTTCTTGACACTTGCTGAGGAGGTGATTTGCTTTTGTAATTTTAACCAGCAAGCCCACATTTACTGAGTGGAGTCCAGGTTTCTGACCCTCTACGGAAACTTTTTTCAACTCACTGTTCTTGGAGCAATACCACGTGAAAATATTTTTATACAATTGTCTTTTAGGCTCATGCTCAAATACAGTAGATTTATGTAATTCTTAGAAATGTGCAATTAGAAATGTGCAATTCAGGTAGGATGGCTTTGGCATATGACATTTTCCTCCAAACATGTAACGTGGAGCTGCCTCAGCTATATGCGACCAAATTCAGACATTGCATTAACGAAACCCTGCTACAAGCCTCAGTGGAGTAGCTAGACCCAACTCTGAACGTTGCGTTATCAAATTACAACAAAGTGGAAAGGACCATCCCCTGGTCAATCCGTGCACAGAGTCAGCCGTCTCCCGCTCCCTGTGGCTCCCTGCACTTCGTGGCTCCAGAGGAACCACCAGGTCCGGGGACGTACATGTGCCCTGGCTGCTGCGTGACGAGTCTCAGCAGCAGCAGCACCTACCCGCGCAGCAGGAGGACTGAGGCCTTGGAGCGGTCTTAAANCCACCACCTACCCGCGCAGCAGGACTGAGGCCTTGGAGCGGTCTTAAAGGGGTGTCTGCGCCGTGCAGGGCTGCGGCGAGGGCAGGCAGGTACCTCTGTGCCTGCCCGGCACGACCACCCGTGCTGGCTCCTGGTCAGACTTCCAGCTGGGCCGGCCTGGAGTCTCCGAGGGGAAGGCGCCTCTTCCTGAGGACGCTTTGCAGCATATGCGGGGACATGGGAGTTCGTGTTGAGGGAAAACTGTGATATAAATCAGAAAAGGAGTAGTTTAACTATCATATTTTGAAAGGCAAAGAATCCCAGTCCATTACTTCAGGATTGAGCTTAATGGCAGGTCCAAATAAATGTCTTCTATAAATTAAAATGCATTGAAATGCTTCGTTGATGTATATGAGCATTAACAAACCCATTTGTATTTTCATAGAGTGCTTATTCGCTTTTCTAAGCATAGCAAAATGCAGATCAATGGGTTTTGTTATATATTTACATCAAAATGCATGGAGAGATCTGAATATGCTGCTTTTAAATTAGCCTAGATTTAGTGAGTACTCGGAAGGCAGAATGGCCAAAGCAGGCACAAAGCATCGTGATTAACTACACGAGTATCTATTCAAATCAAAACAGTTCATTCTTCTGGACGTGTCTTTCCTCACACTGCAAATGCCCAGCAGCATAACACGAGGAAATTAATTGCACGGTAACTGGCACAGTGCGCTCTTACAAGTTCCTTTAATCATCTTCTCCTCAAGCTCACAGGGGTGCAAAGGATCAACAGAGTAGAGCAAATGAGTCCACGAGGACATGAAGTCTACTTCTTTGTACAGTTTAACCACGGGCCCCGGCCAGCTCTGCTGCCCTAGAACAGAACCTATGGACTTCTGATAGCTTTGCAGCATCGAAACCTCTGTGGTTTTGTTTCCTGCCTTTGTAGGAAGTCGTGAGTTTTGCTGCTAGATTATGGGTTTTAATGAACGAAAATCAGCCTGGAATTCAGCTAATGACTTTAACCTTTTCCCGCTAGGTGCACAGTTGGGTTAAATGATGTGGGGCAAAGCTGAACTCTAGTCAAGTCAGCAGGAGCTTTTCTGTTGACTCCATCAGATCACTTCTCATGCAGTGCCCTGAATTTTAAAGATTTTTTCTTTCACCAAAAAACTTAAAGAGACTGATTCAGGATACAAAATATTATATTCATACAGTGCATGATCCCATTTAAGCCATCTGTAATATCTTGCCTTTCTGTTATAATATAGCCACATAATTATCAGTGAAGAAGCCCTAGCTGCAGATTACACTTAGAGATAGTGAAACCCCTCCGTTGGTTTCAGTGGGACAGAGTTTTCACCCAGGATAATATTGCGTGTACAGGATCATGGGCCATGTGTAGAGGGATGCATAGAGTTGTCATGTGTAAAGACAATCTTTTCTTGCTTATTACATAATCTGGAAAAATATTTAACTTCCAGTTGGGGTTAGTAACAGGTGTCAGAAATCCCATTAACTGTAATGAAAATGAGTTTCACTGCTTGGACATTGAGTTTGTTGTGTGTATTTTCTGCTTATTATATGTCTCTTGACTAATTCAGTGCCTGCATAGTCCCAAGCATGTAAGGATGGTTGTTTTGAAGGAACAACTGGGACAAGATAGTGCTTTTCTCCAAAGAAATACCAAGAGCAGTATTAATAGGGCCCAAGAGATGGAGAAATCATCAAGAAGATACCTCCAGAAGGCCATCTGCAGCCTGCTGCATACGAAGCAGTGTTTAGTCACGTCGTCATGAGTGGTGGCACTCTGAATTTTCATGCTTAGGGCCAGCAATAACATTTTCTAATACTTTCCTCAATAGAGTGACTGATAACTTCATGATTTATGACTGACCAAATGTGTGTTCTCCACAGCAGGGACTGGAACGAATACAGCAGTAAAGCCAAATAATAAAAGCAGACAAAAATGGTGCCAACTTCCCCCTGTTTACTCTGCCCATTAGAAGGCAGTGATCAGGTAGACTTCTTTTCTTTCCAAGTGCAGCTGGAAAAGGACGAGGCAGTTGCAGGCCAGTCAGCTTTGGTGACCCCCTCGGTGAGGTGGAGGTGGGAGGCACCAGCTCTGCATGGGGCGCCAGCTGAGCCCGTCTGCCCGGGACGGAGCCAACCACGCTCCGGCCTCCGGGCGCCTCGGGTTTCGTTGGCCTCCCCTGTGGCACTCGGGCTGTAGCTTTTTGTGCAGCTCCAACCATCAGGGACACGCTAACGCTCAAATTCCTATCTACTCTCTTACAGGAAGAAGGAAAAACGGATGAGCCACAGAAAGAAAGAGCTAGAGAGGGGGAAAAGCATCTCCCTGTGACTGCGCTGTAAGCAGAGAGGTGGCAGGATCCAACCCTGCCAGAGCGAGACGAGAGAAAGGGCAGGATCTCGGGGGATGAGGGCAGCAGATGGCCGTAAGCACAAATTAAGAATTCTGCAGATATGAATTTTACCTTCACCCTTTGAATTTTTAGTGTAATTTGCACTGCAGTTTATTTTCATGGCCATCGGGAGGTTGGTGAGAGGCCAGATTACTCTGGAGGGAAAATATTTTAATGTGTGCACACAGAGAGATCGCAGCAATAGCATTAGCACTAAACCTACTCGTGTCACATCACTGTGTCAGCAATAAAAAGCCACCTGATGGTCTCCTGTAGCTGAGATGCAAAAATGACCTTTCCTTTTCTTTCTATGAGTGCAAGCACACAGCTACGCCTCCTGGATGTAGCTTGGGCATCTCTTATGCTGTATTTTAATCAGGTGTTTATTTCCTGAATGAAGATTTCAAATGGAGAAGCAAGGGCAATTTGGCTTTGAATGAGAAGGGGAAGAAACTTCCCAATAACTGTGGATAATTATAGTGACAGATAGCTACAGAAATAAAACAAATATCGACTGTGCAGTCATTCTTGGCAACAACAAAAAATCTGAACTTAATCATGGCTAATAGGATATACGCATAGGTGCACGTTTAAAACATTTGCATTTCAAGCACCAGAGAATACTTTTTCTCCCTAAAGAAAAGCTGATGTACCATAAGACATAGATAGGGAAACTGTTATTTGTATTTACATTAATTATGTGTTATTGAACAACCAGTGTTGCAGGTTTCCTTTCACTTGACAACGTTTTGAGTTCTTCTGCTATACTGTGTTTATTTTCTGGGCATATTTAATTCTGCTTTCATATGGGTTGAAAAATAACAAAAGACAGCCCTGGGTAGCACAGCAGCAAAAAAAATATAACAGTTTATGAGAAATGACACTCACACATTTTTCATTGATTCTTGAAAAACTAGATGAGCCCCAGACTTACTTTTGGCTTTATCTGCCCTGGTTGTGCTAATGTGTTGGGCCTTTCTGCGAGTGCCCCGAGGGAAGAAAGTCCCTGTTACTGCCTCCTCTTCATGGCAGGGGCAAAGAGGAACAAAATCCAGTATCAGACTGAATTGATCACTTAAGAAAGTGATCAACCTGCAGGAAAAAAATGTTTCTGCCACATTATTTGAGGACAACAAAATTATTAAGATAAAAAACAAACAAACAAAACCTTTCAGTTGGCATTGCCAGAATGGGGTACACATGATCTTAAAGCAGTTGTTCCTTCCTGCCTATAGGGGCTTTCTAATCTCTGAAGACAACTAAATTAGCGGAAGATTCAAAGAGCGCTCACACACCCTAAAGCCAACTGTTCCCAAAACTGTGAAATCCCTTATTGATACAATTTATTACAGACTCTTTCCTGGAGCAGAAAAACTCTCTCTGCATTTATTTATTTAACCCTTTTGTGAGACCTTCTTGTTCTTGCCTGATCCTGCTGAAGGGCTAAGAGGGGCCGCAATGAGGCTTACTTAATACAGCCCCGGTGCCTGAACGGCACTGAATCTGTATATGCAGAAGCGGCATATTTATCATCCCTTAGCTTGCTGAGGACGAGAACTATAGCACACCTGAAAGGGAAAAATGCCGCTTGGCTCTGCAGACGGTCCCTGCTGGAGAAAACACATAGAGTTTCACGTGCATAGGAAGACACAGCCAAACTCTGTGAGGAAGTCCTTTTTTTTTTACCTTTTTCTTTTCAAGAAATCATTAAAATGTAAAGACAGGCTGTTCTCAATGCTGCTTTCCCACAAATGAATGTGATGGGGGTACTAGAAACGACAAGACAAAAACACAGGTGGGCTCAGGCACCCACGTGCCCCCACGGTAAGGGGCTGCAGTGTGCAGGGAGCGCGGTCTCCGTAGCTGACTGCTTTACAGCACAGACCTCACTCCGCTGCATGAGGGCAGAAACAGTCTAAGCTCCTTGGAAGACATATTCAGGCCCGAAACATGGCCCGTGTGTGAAGTAGCCCCACGGAGCCTGCTGCACCTCGTTCCTTAGGGTTTACAGGGACAAGAATCTGCCCCGTGGGGTGCTCAGGGGGGCTCTGTGCTGCGCAGCCGCCGCGCCGGGCGCAGGCAAATCGCCCGCTCGTTTANCCTCTGTGCTGCCGCCGCGCTGGGCGCAGGCAAATCGCCCGCTCGTTTATCCTCATCTTCGTAAGTGACAGAATGGAAGCAGATTCTGACCCCGTGGAATTGTTTCCACCTCCGATTGATCAGCAAGCGTAGGATAAACTGAAAAACATTTTGGAGTCACGGTGTTCCCTCTGTCATACCCTTGCAATACAGTTTACTCCAGCAATGGTCACATTAGAACTAGGTCATGGGGATTACTTTTTTGTCCTCTCCAGCAGACTCAGGTTCAGGTCTCTACAGTAACGTTGTAATGCGTCTTGTTACTAAGGAGGAAACTCCTTCCCTTTTCTTAAATAGGATCTGGTAATGCAGCATCCTTCATTCAGAGATGGGAACGGCAAAACAGTGAGTGCGAATTGCTGCTTCTGTAGTACTCCCTCTCCCTTTAGAGTTACCAAGCACTTCCAGAATGTGCCTGAACTGCGAACTCAGAGCTGGGGCGCGGGGTTAAACCAGCTCGGAGAAACCCTCCCCTGGCTCTTCTCTGCTGCGTTCCTTTAAACGCTTCTCACTTCCGAGACTTCTTCCCTTCTCTTTTTGAGACCTCCCTTCTCCTTCTGATTCTAGCAATATTGTCTTCACCGGGAAGTAGGGCTGGCGAAGCTTTCCTTTCTCCTTTCATGTTCGGGAGTGCTCATCAAGAGAACCGTCCCCCGCTGCACTAGTGCCCTGCCTAGGGGCTGCCGGCCCGCAGCGGGAGCAGCGCGCGAGCCGCTCGCGGACACTCGTGCCCTGCAAGGCAGCCTTCAAACCTGCCTTCCACCAAGCACCCAGACCCCAGGAGACTCCTCTGGTGGCCCCAGGCTGCGGGGCAGAGAGAGAGGCCTCACACAGGGCGCACCGGGAGGGAGGGACAGGCCAGGCCTGTCCGTCCTCTGCCGGCCACCACGGCCACCATCCGGCCTGGCCGTGCGTTAACACCACCATTGATCACAAGAGCGACCGCGGCTTGTACCCGCACTCGGAGATCAAGAACCCTCAACGTGTCCTCACAACACACTCCATCACTCCTTGCCCCTTCTTGTTCCGTGCGAGTAAGACAATTTCTGGGATGGACAGTGAAAAGCAATACATAAAATGTAAGACAAATGATCATAAGTTGCCCTGTTGAGAAACCGGGTCATATATAATTTAACCGAGGTACAAGGTCATTCTAAATACATTAATGTCACAGCACAAAGCAAACAGGCAAGGCAGATCCTCATGTCTCTGTGATTTTAAAATGGAAGGACTACAGACATGAAATGTGTATACGTATTTTAATTTGTGATGCAATATTGTTAGCCTGATTTACCATTATGTTTAAAGAAAAAAAAAGAAAAGCAGCAATGATTTGGCACGCATTTGGAAAAACTAAGCTGCAAATACCCGTACAATATTTACCAAGGGTAAGTGTTCAGCAAATCGAAAATCAGACTTTTTAAGGATGTCTCATGCCAGGGACCTAGAAATGAAACACCGAAGTTAACCATCACTATCAGGAATCTTGAACTCAGCCTACTTTGAAGCATAGTCCGGTGATTAAGATTAAGGACAGTATTTAATAAAGGAAGAAGGATGGGAGCTACCACCTATATTAAATATTGGCAGAGTAAACATTAGAGGGTGCCGGCTATTTTATCTTCCTTAGGAGCTGGAGAGAGACACGTGCAGGTTTTCAGGGCACTGTTCCCACAGAACACTTCTGCTTCTGCATTTTTCGCTCATGGACACTTTTTTGATATTGCATTTTCCTCGATGCTTGAAATGAACTTGGCAAGCTTCCAGTATGTTATTCATGTTATTTTAATAACAAGATGAAGAAAAATTGAAGGAGAAGCTAATAGGGTATTTTATATTTTAGCAAAACATTTAATACTACCTATTAAGTCCATGGTGTAGAGTCTGTTTTTAGCTGCACCCATAGATGAATTATGTATTTCCTTTTTTTTTTGTTTCCTTTTAAAGGAAATCTTGACTTAATCTGATCAGTGTAACACATGATTTCCTTCCCCACCAGAGAAAAACCCACACCTGCTTTTGTCATCCTTCTCTTCCACTTAGGGGTTTTCAAAACACTCCTTTCCTCTGCAGGGTCTCGTGGCGCTTGCAGTGACGCTCTCTGGGGGAGACACTGACACAGATGCCTTGAGAACCTCGAGGAATCAGGTGTTTCCTGCCTGAGGTCACCAGTCTGCTCTTCCCATGTTTTTCCCAGCCCAAGGGTCTGCCAAGTGATAGCAACTTACGTTTCATTTAATTTTTTAATTCTTCAAAATACTCAGCATGCATAGAAAGCTAAAGAGAACTTCAAAGCTTTTTCCCCAAGTAGAAAGAAGCAGTAATGCTAAGAAATATTATTTAAAACTCCTAAGATAAATTGTAATTCTCACAGTTGCACTATGTATAAAATGTCTTTTAATCCAGAATGGCACCCACCACAGACTACAGACTAACTGTATTTTCTTTCCTCGGTGGGATGTTTTGTCCTCCACAAATGCTGGTTTGCATTGTAATATAGTTCATTTTTTAAAAAACTTTTACATGATTCTTGATGAAACCTGAATCTGAATGTTATTAATAGCTCAAGCTNAAAATGTCTGTTAATCCAGAATTGCACCCACCACAGATTACAGACTAACTGTATTTTCTTTCCTTGGTGAGATGTTTTGTCCTCCACAAGTGCTGGTTTGGATTGTAATATATGAAGTTCATTTTTAAAAAACTTTTACATGATTCTTGATGAAACCTGAATCTGAATGTTATTAATAGCTCAAGCTCATACTTAATGTAAACACTGTTATGTTAGAGAGTATCACAAAGAAATCATAAGAGAAATTCAAAGTTTGCATGTTATTATTATGTTATCTTGAGTTTTCCGATGTGTGAACGCCTCCCTTGAGCAAGTGGTGGTGTGATGAAAACTGATTGTTTTATTCCAGGATTTGGAGCCGGCACGCTATAATCAGTCTATCAGTTTTTCTCATCAAGTCGCATCGAATTTACTGTTGCCAGGAAGCTGAGAAGCGCGAGACTTCTGCAAGGCAGCGTGAGATGAGGCGCTAGAGAGACCGTCCAAAATAACCCAGATGGAACAGCTTTACGAGGGGCTGTTACTTCCATCTTCGAAAAAGATCAGACGTTTACTGCTTGAAATCAGCATCTGAATTCCTGCACGAGAGGGCGGGAAGGCGCTTCAGCGTTGAATTTATGTCGGTACCCATAGATGAGGAAACTCAAGAAACTTAAAAAACCTGAATGGGTGCCAACATGAAGCAACTATTCACATGGGCAGGTCTTTGGTGGCCCCTCTGATCCGCCACGCGGCTCCCTCCCCTCCGGCCTCCCGGAGGACGGCCGACGGCTCCTCCGGGAGGCCGGAGGGGAGGGAGCCGCTTGGGGATACCCCTATGCATAAGCTGAAGTAACTGTGGTATCTGGAAGCTTCAAAACAAAGATTAAACCAAGACGTCGTTTGCCTTCACTGCTTTCACACCGTTGCATCTAACCAAGATTAGTAACAACTTGTTAGCGTTTCTCCCTCTGAAACTCCAGGCCAGCGTTATGCTATTAAGTAGGTTTCAAAGCAGGAGGAGATGAAAGCGATAAATTAAAAACGATGTCTAAGCTTTGCATATTTAGCTTTCAATTACAGAAATCCCTTTATATAAATAAAGATCACGTGGTCTCCTACTGTATTAGCGTGTACTGTGTCTCATGGCAATCTATCTCATTACCCTAACTTAAATCTAACCTGCTTTGCTTGACATGCTAAAACTGCCATCAGCCTTTGTCATGACCTTGGCATGGGACACATTTTAATGAAACAGATAATGGCAACACAAATTATAATCTGTTTTTTTTTCTTTTTTTTAATGAAATAAATAGTATGATTTAAAGTTTGTAATTGGGGAGCAGAAGCTGTAAAAATGATGACACAATTCATGAGGTAGTTTTCTAAATAATGAGTAGCGAGCCGGAGGCTTGGTGCTGTTCTAAAACGCCTGAGTTTTCAGAATTCAGTATCAAAAAATAGCTGTATTCCTTAGGAAAATATATTTTGTCAGTACTTCTATTTCTGAGCTAACAATATAGATAATGAGGGACAAAAAATAGACTGCAGTTTAGGCATAAGCCTATATGTAGGCACTTACATAAAAAGCATTCAGCTTTTTTTCTTGGATGTTCTTAATAATCCTTTTCCTCTTTTTTTCTTTTTGCATAAATTGATAGATTTCTATAGCTGCCTATGCAGTACAAGTATAATCTGGTTTCTCTGAGGTTCATTTCTATAGGGTCTGACTATTCTTGTTAAGGAGAAATTGCACTAAGCCAGGGGAATGAGGGAAAAAAAATCTATCTTTGCTGATGGAAACGTAATTTGCATATTAAACATTTCAGCTCCTAGAGCTTCCTTCCTTCCTTAAGTAGCTGATCACCATTGTGCTGGATGTTCTGCTTAATCCTCACAAAATAGCCCTTCGCCTTCCTCTGAAGCTGAAAGCACCCAAGGTCCCCAGCGTGCCAGCCTGACCTGGCAGACTTCTTATCTGAAGAACTGACAGCTAATTGCTTTTGTCTTTATCAGATTTAAAATCTGAACTTTTCTTTTTCCACTCTTTCCTTGTTAAAAAAAAAGAAAAATGCACCGTTGCAAAAATGTCAAAAAACAGAAGTTGCTCCTTACGCTGCCTTTGCCCTTTCTTAGCGCAACAGGAACAGGCAATCCATCAGAAAGGGGGCACGGGTTAAAGCATCTTATTTCCAGTTGTTTCTGGGCTTGGATCAACCTATGTGTCAGTTTAGATCTTCCTGATATGTCTGCTTATTTCGGTGGAATCACAGCAAGCTGGAGTTAGAATAAAGCAGAGGTGAGCTAGCGCCCAGCTGTTTGTATGAACTTTCCAGCTGTTCACCTCACTGGGAATTGCCTTAGCACTCTCTTCGCTGCACCACCTGATGCCAGAGCGGGTTTGATTCAGAGGACATTTAAAGGTTGTGGAACAATTTAAACCTGTCCAGGAAATTATTTAACATGTGCAAGGTGAAAATGCAGGTTTGCATGCTTCTGCAATTCGCTGTTGGCCTAGAAAGGACTCTTTTACATTTGGCCGTCCCTCATTAGACTCCCTTTTTTTTCTGTTAGGAAATGTTATCTACAGCAAGGTTTGGCATTTTGCTCAGAGACACCCCAGGGACTTTATAGATTGTCAGTCTGGGAACATGCAGCTCTCTTGCCTTGCCCATACGCGTCAGTTTTAAGAAGTCTGTACCCTAAATTCTGCACATCCTGTAAACACTGGTCTTACCGGGCATCGTTTGTTCCTCCGCAGTAACCCCAACGCACCGTAGACACACGGGCTCACTGCCCAGGGGTAGCAGTGACCGAGGGTACTCGATCCACTACAAGGGGCAGGCTTGTGCCCAGGAAACCCCATACGGAAACATGTTGCTCCTAAGCATAGGTGGTAAGAAAGGAAAGAGACTGATTCTCAGGCAGATGTTCAAGCATCAGTAATGCAAAACCTGCCAGCCACTGTGCCTAAATACGCTACTGCCATTACCACACTTGCTCACGGGAAGCCACACTCACTTTCCACAAGCCGATATCGTAACCATGATGTTTCTAGTAAGCCATTAGGTAACATCTGGGCTATTCAGTTTTACACTTGCTGTAACGCAAAGATGCCCATTTCCAACTGACCAGCCTCTCCAACGCCAGTGCGAGCCTGTATTTCATCCCGATGTGAGAGGGACGGAGCACAGCCCTGCTGGATGCTGCTCCTGCACAGCTGCTCGGCCACAGTCCTGCCATCCCACAGGCGGGACGGTTCCTCCCAGGGCCTGTAAATAACTACTTGCATCTGAACCACGAACAGCATCATGGCCAGGAACAAGGCAGAAATACTGTTTGGAAAACATTACACCAGTATCCAGATCATTAAATAATCTGATCCATAAAGTTGGTTTTTTAAGTATAAAAACCATAGTTTTATTTTTAAGTATAAACATTTTTTCCTCTGGTAACAGCAATATAAATCAGGAAAACTGAGGATGTGGGAATAACAGTGTTTGGCTGCCTTCACATCGCAGCCTGCAGTTCCTCCCTCCAGAGAGGCATGTGGGGAGCACTATCCATAATAAATTAGCTCATCTAATCTGCGGGGTTACCAGCTCAAATGGCATTTTGGTTTGGTCTGTGACCTTTCATATATTCCAGGCAAATACCTCAGGGATAAACAAGAGTCTCTTGAAAGACAATATATTTATTTCATTTCTACAAGCTAAATTAAATAATCCTTTCATTATTTACCCCTTATATTTTCTTTTACTTACTTGGATTTTTGCTTTTTGGTTTGTGCTGTTCTTGGCACATTTAACTTTCAATATTTTAATCCTTTGCCTTTTCCAGGCTGCTTCTGGTTCAGCTCACTTAACAGTTAGAATCAGCACAATCATGTCTTCCTTTTTGATTTTAAATACATGGTTTTGCACTTAGCATCATTCTTAATTGTCCCAGGGGGATCAATTCCCACCTGTAACCGAGCAGGGACTTGCTAGCCATGGCCAAGAGGAATGCTCACCTGCGTGTTTCCACGCGTCAGCTGATAGCTGCTAAGGCTGCGTTTTCCCAGGGCTCACAGCTTACTTGCAGCACCGCATTTGAGAAGCTGGAAGCCTGTCTTAATGATCATTGCTCATGCACATGGTTGCTGGAAAATCATTCATGAATATTGAATCCAATTATTATGAACAGGTGCAACCAAGTAACTACATTTCATGCTCACTGAGATATCACAAACACTTAAATTTGATAAAGTTAATACACAAATATACACTCTGGTACACAACAATAACTTCATGTACATTCATGAGAATGCAAATACAGTGATCATGAGTCTCAGTTTTGAGGTTGTGATCAAGATTCATTTTCAGTAATTTCAAACAATTATTTCACCTCATTGCTTAATTCTTTCTACAGCTGGGAATCCAATAAAGGGAGAAAGTACATAGTTCGTTGTAGTCCCGTTCTCGCTAAACCTGACACTTGTTTAGGTCTCTGGGAGAAAGAAAGGAAGAGAAAGCTTTCCTTTAAAAATCTGACAGAGCTGGATGTTCTGCAATTTCTGACTGAAAAAAAAGAGAAAGCATTTTAGAAAGCCCAGGTCCCACGTTCCCTATAGAACTCGGCCAAAAGTCAAGCACAGGCCCTTGCCTCAGCGCGTGCACATCGCAGCTACTTGATCTCTACAGACAGCTGCATTTTCTAGCACATAGAAACAGACAGCAGCTTCTTGGCTGCCAAAGGCAGCCCACAGGAATCAGGCACCACCTGTGCCAGGTCATGCCAGTCACCAACTTTGCAACTTCTGGCTTAAAATATTTTCCATCGTTGCTAAAGTCAGAAGCCTCGAATAAGACCCTAGCAAGCCTTGTTTAATTTCCAGCTCAAATTGTTTCACAGTTAGTTGTTCATTTGCCAAGATTGTCTTTCACCTTGTGTACTTCCTCCTACAACATATGTACAAAAAGGATGCATAGCCCTTTTCAGCCTTCTTCTGCCCAGCAAAACAAGACAAGTTTTAGGTGTATGTTAGTATGACAAACTTTCTTTTCTACCTAAAATCCTAGTAGCTCTTCTCTGCAAATATTCTAGTTTGGAATCAGCTTTCCTAGCTAAGGGTGACCTGACTGTACCCAGACCCAACAGGGCTGTTGTTCAGCTCCATTAATGCTTTCCGATTCAGAAGCAGAAATGGTGAGTTGCGTGCACTGCTCTGCTGTGATTGCACACTGCATTCATGAGGGAAAGATGTCTTTATGAAAATTGCGCTCATTATTTTTATGCTTTATAGTTTCCACTAAAAATATTTTAACCAGAAATAAGGGTGTTCAGCACCAGTGAGCAGAAAAGGAAATGTTCAGCAATCCTAACAACCTTGTAGAAATTGCAGTTGTTGCTGACCTTTGGTCTGAGGTGAAAAGTTATAATAACAGCAATAACACAATAACAATACTAATAGACTCCAATAGTATTGGAAAATGCTTCTTTCCAGGTTTAGAGAAAATCTATATAGCGAATATTTGAGCTCCATCCTTGAGCTCCATCCTCAGCACTCCCTTGGTTTCTATGTATAATAATTCCTTTTATGTTCCTCACAAGGCATCTTCATCAGTTTGGTCTTTTAACTCCCGGACAGAATTCTACCTCATCATTTCCAAGGTGACTGCAGGGAAGCTGCACTTGGCCTTCAGTTGGATCCACTCACAATCTCCCGTGGGCCTTTCACTTATTTTACCAGCCAGGAAAAACAACTGTGTGTTGAATGACCTACACAAGGACTGAGCGTAGCCTGGACAGATCTACTTTGGGTGGGTTTGGTCATGTACGACTAAAGTTCACACTAGGATTTCCTCCAAACCTCAGAAATTAAAGAAGGGGAACAGATTACACTAATGCACTAGGCTTTGCTCTTCAAGGCTTCAGTTTTCAGCAGACTATGCGTAACTGTGAGTGGATACAGAAAGAGTGCTTTGAGGACGATCTCACTCCCACAGCGGACTCACCCTGACTATTTTGTAGGGAAGGAACTTGAGCAAGGACAGCAGCTCACGTTAGGGGCACTGATTGCCAGGAAGGCCGCTCCGAGTTCACCTCCCAGCCTCTCCACCATTTCGTGGGCACTGCTGGATAGCTGTACGAACACACCTGTTAAATTAAACGTAGTAGAGCTGCTTGAAGATGCTCTAACTCTCTGTCTTTACCATCTTTCCTACCGAGCGCAGTGCGGTTGCCCGTGTGTCGTGTGCTTACTGTGCTGGAACGACGCAGACCCCAGGGCTGACTCCCCACTGTGCCACCTCATACTTATGATGCTGTAAAATGATGTTGCAGCAGTTTAAAACTGCAGTGATATAGTGGTGAATGTGAGGTTATCCATACGTAACACTGCAGCCTTCAACAGATCTTTTCTGTAAATCAGGAAAAGACGAGTCACAGATGGCTGTTTCACTATAAATAATTATCATAGTATCACGGTACTGTCATCTTAACATAATAAAAATGAATCTATGAATTGTATTTACCATTTTTACGGCATTTACAATGACTGTTTACAGCTCTGACAGTAACTTTTTTTGAACTATATGCATAAAAAATAATTTCAAGTTACTCTGTTTTCTTCAATATTACTTATGTAGTAGCATAACAAACCTTTTCTACATATAATTTTGAAATTGATCCTTTGGATCAATTTTAGGTTACTTTTACCATTTTTTTAAAAATCTTGCATTATCTGCTGTTTCTAGAACCTCCAGAAGCATGCTGAATTTTTGAGACAAATGGCTGTTGGTCTGGGTTTGACTCTTCCCACTCTTGTTCCCGGTCAGATTCCATTCTGAAGCTGGCAAGGATGAGCAGGCTCCCAGACTCTTGTGGTCACTGAGGATCACAGCTGCTCCTGCTGGAAGTCACACAACCACACACCGGCGAGAAGACAGGCAGCCTCCTAGGGTGCCTATGTAAAGTGTGGGGTTTTTTAAGTGGGAAATAGTGCCAGGGGACGAACAGCACAAAGGAGATGCATTTTCATAAACAAGATCTGTGAACTACCTAAATGTCAGTTAACATCCTAAATCAGAGTTATTGGTAGCAACAAAAAAGGGGGAAAAAAAGCACAGCCCAAGGTAGGTTTGGGTCTGCCTTAGCCCAGTCCTCCTCCTCCATCGGCGGCCGAGCAGCCACATCTGGGCAGTGTAAGGCTGCAGCAATCCTGGCGTGACGGCCAGGGCACTCTCCCCGGCAGCGTCTCAGGCATCTTTTCATTACAAATTCACTGGGCCATGGCAGCAATTTGCATTTTGTACTGCTGGTGCTCTGCCTGCCCCGTGAATGCAGTTGATTGCTGCTGGAATCCGTGCCAGCCTCTGCCACTGGCAGCAGCTCCCGGTGGCTCTTCTGGGGTTAACTGCCTCGGGCTTTTTAACCTGCCGTATTGTAATGTCAGCTGATGACCCCTACTTCTTACACCGTGGGAAATGGTAAGGTGTTTTTTTCCTGGACAGGTGTTCCATTCAGTTCTCAGGTGTTCAGCTCAGTTCCATCCGCTCCGTTCAGTTCTCCTGGTTCCTCATGCTGATTGTTCTTGTTTTCTATCTATCTGTGTAGCTGTATGAATTTTTCTATACAGAACACACTAATTAAACCCGCAGTGCCAATACAGACATCTACAAAATGCACGGAGTCTGTCCAGGCCTTTTTCAAGAGGCTTTAAAATTCCTCCATGGATTACCCATCCCCAGCGGGGCACACTGCAAGGACGCATCCACACCTCCGAGCGCTGGGGCAGCAGGGCCCTTTAAAAACTGTTGTGCTCTGGAGGGCACCTCCGCAGACTCAGCTGGGCAGTCAGCTCCATTGATGGAGTAATCCTAAATGACTGTGAAAACTTGGCGTCTGCTGTGAGCCACCAATATTTTTCAGATATCACATCGATCGGTTTTACAGTCTGTTATAAGGGAAGCTTAAACTGGGCTTTTCACAGACTCAGAACTGCTTATGGTGAATATCCCCAATCACTTTCGAAGAGCATTCTATCAAGTTCACTTGATGAAGATTAGATTAACCTATTATGGATGTCGTTTTTCTAAAACACCGATATTTTCATTTGTCAGTTATCGGTGGTGAGAAGCAGGTTTGACCTTTAAGACAAGCATATGTAAGATGTTGTCAAAATGGATCAGAAGCTCAAATAAAATAGACGAAATACAGCAGTGCCCAGACTGCTGAGCTAGAGTTCAGTGATCCTACTTCGCCCCTCAGACCACTCCTTTCTCCTAGAAAATTCAGAGGCAAACAGCCAAATAAATACCTGCTTTACTTAAATATATGTTGATGAACTTCAGCATTCTTGCGGGTGAAACTGTGACTGGTGCAGGCGCTGCACCCTGTTCACCAGCAGGACGCAGCAAGCCCAACTTTTGGCGCTTCTCTTGTTTTAACCTTGGGTGTCTCCAGCTCTGGGTCTACTGATTGCTGTGTGCTGTATCTAGTGAGTTTGCCAGGTAGATAAATCAACTGGAGTTCCCAGATTTTCTTGCTATCCTTATATCCTATGTTTGCAGTGATGAAAGGTTCTGATTTATTTCCTTCTCAAGTTCCAACTATGAAGATATAGAGCCAGTCTCAACTTTCGGTAGATTACAGATATGCATTCCACCTTATATATGATACACCACCGCTTGTTCTGAATCTAGAATATTTTGCAGCAAATAAGGAAAGTAGATAATGTTGAACTATTTACTTAAGATTAAAGGGACAAACAGAATTTTGCTAACTGGTGGTAAAAGGTCAGCAAATATTACCAGCAATAAATGGTTCTCACGTCTTTTTCTTATAATTTTGCACATGAGAGCCTCACAAGGAAATACTCTCCTAGAGTGGCTCTCATTCCTTTATACAATACATCATACTCCACCTTAACAACAAAAGCATCTGACTGCATTATATTACTGAAGAATTTAATCTGCATTTTAATATCTTTAGTGTTTAGTCTTATTTAGTCTTGCAATGCAATTCTGGAACTGGAAATAATGATAATATCAGCCCTAACAGGACTAGTATACTCTGTAGTGAGCAAGAGTGGAGTTTAAGTTAGAATTATGCTCAGGAAAGTGCAGAGAACAGGCAGCAGCAGATGACATAGAGCCCTATTTTTTATCCCCGTCATCCCTCTCAGGTGAAGTTCTGCACAGAACTTCAGCTTTTTAAATGATTTTTTAACAGATTTGGTAGTAAACATGTCCTGTAAGATGATGAAAGGCAGTTCTGCTTTTCCATTTCCACCATTGTATTGTGTTTCATATTTGGTTCCTTTCAGAGAATGTTGTTCCAAGATAACACATGCCTCTCCTTTCAGGTATGAAAGGAGGAAACACTGAAAGTCGGTAATTTTAAAACCATAAGAATAAACTAAAAAGTTCTTCCTGGATGAGAGTTTCATGTTAGCTACATATACAATCTTCTTGAAAACCAACAGGAACAAAATCTTATTTTTGATCACCTTTGAAAAAAAAAAAAAATTCTGCTTGTTACAGATATTCATTTTCTCTTCTTATGCAACATGTAGTATTTGGCATTACCTCACTGTGTGGCACTAGGTAAGTATAAGTATTTTCAAACTGTCCTACAAAATATTTCTACAAAATTAACATTGGGATTTTGAAATATGAACAATGGGTTATCTGTTATTTTGTATCATCCCCCATGAAGATTGAATGTAACAGTATAATGTCTGGCATTGTCTATCTGAGTAATTGCATCCATATTCCGAATTTGCTGAATGCCCATTTACTCTTCCCTGCTTTGGATGATGAGGTGTTTCATCGATGAAGCTTCCAATGAACTAGCTCAAAGTCATACTGAAATTCAATGACAAATCTGAACATTGAACGGCGCGCTCCTGCCCATATGTCTTATCAGCAAGATCCTCATCTAATCAAGTAGCCCTCCAAAGACAACCCTCCTCCAGGAATAAAATATGAGTCCCAGTTGTGGAGGGGTACCTACCTTTAGCTCGCCTGTGGTTATTCATTCCTGTAATTGAATACAAAAGACATCGGGATTGATTTTCACCTGTACCCAAATTCATAGCTCCCATGAGCATCTGAGCATGGACATGTAATTTCAGTTTCCACCGTTGCTTGTGCTTCCTTAGCGAGCCTTGTACTGCAAGAGAGTAACTGCTCCCCGCTTTCCTGCCTGTGTTGTCCCCAGCAGGAAATGCCCATCAAACCGAGGATTTATTTCCCCGGTGCATCTTTCAGAACCCTTAGGTCCTGCAAATTGACGCTCAGTGTATTGCCATGGCTAGATGAAGCTCATCAGCGCAGCACTGGTCCATTTATTTAGACACATGCAACCTTCCTCTGTCTTTTCAAATCACTTCAGTCAGATCACAGCTCACATACCTGCAATCAAAACCTGACACTGGTGTTCGTTCACACTAACAGGCGAAAGAATAATCCACTCCTTCTGCATTTCCACACCTAGATCTGTCCCAAGAACTATTTTAGCTGCAGTTTCACAGGCCCATTGTTTTTCTATTTCTGTGACAGTGGCAGCATTTAATTATAATTTCGACAATGACAGTCTTTTTTCCTTCCAGATCTGTACCTAGAAAACATTTCTTTTGGAAGGAGTGACACCAAACAACAGTCTGGATCACAGCCCACTGAAGTTAAGGAGAATATTACTGTTAAAGTGAATAAAAAGTCCGTATCCATCTTTCCTGAATGCAAATGCTCAAAGCCTTATCCTTTAAAACTGCCCTTTCTTTTAGAGCGCTTCTCCCAAACGCAGCAGCCACCCTTGACGGCAGCAGCCCCTTCCCCAGGCCCGCTCGGGAAGCCAGACGGAGCGGGCGGCTGGGCACGCGCTGCCCGGGGCTCCTGCCTCCTGCCCCGGGCTCCTGCCGCCCGCGTTCCGCCTCTCCCGGCCCGCGCCAGGCTGCGCCGCCTCCAGGCGGGCGCCCGGCCGGCGTTGGAGCCGTTCTTCGCTACGGATGCCAGCACGGAACGGGCTGGAAACTGTGCAGGGAAATTTAAGATCGCAGGACGTCAGGTTAATGTTCCAGGGCTTCAGGACGCAGCACAAGGATTGTTGCTTACAACCATTCACGCTGTCTTTTTGAATAAATATGTAGGAGATCATGCTCCCAGCTGCCATCACACGCGGCGATTTCTGGCGCTTCCAGCTGGCAGACTGCAAAAAGCAGCTCTCCTGCTTCCCTTCCAGTGCTCAGATCCCGATCCACTCCGCACCTACCCTCGATCTGTTGCTGTTTTGCCACCAGTGACCACCCAGCCATGCCCATTTCAGTACTGCCCACAGTTTGCACACGACATACCATAGCTGACCAAAATGTATATACAGATTTCCATCCTAACACATATTCTGTTCTCAATAAAAAATATAAGCTTTAAGGTCATCCACCACAGTGCTTTCTGTTTACCTCTCCATTAATCATTGTAAAGGTAAAGCTTGATAATCATCAATCCTTGTAGCTTTAAAAAGTTTCAGAAATCTGAAAATCTTCAGATTTCTCCCCAGAAAAGACCCCAATATAAGCAATTCTAATTAGCTAACACAAAAATAGATTTATTTTTCCTAATAGAACCTTCTATTTTCAAGTAACATTCCCATAGTCATTTTGTTTTTCCTTCCCTTGCTCATGGCTTCCCTCTTCACTTTTGCATACCGTATCTAGCACTGCAGACTTATGCTGAATGAAATTCCTTCTCTCTGAAGAAGATTTTCAAATCAAGTAAGAAGTCACAGTATTTTTTTCTCACAGTGATAAGAAATCCAGCTTGATGGAACAAATACCTTAAGGCCCCTTTGGTACATGAAACTCTCTCTAGAAAAGTTGGAACTGCGGGGGCTAAATCCTCTGCAGGACTAACTGAGCAGAAAGAATAACAGCTCTTGTGATAAGACCACATGATGACTCAGGTCTCCATTCAGTGAAAGAATCAATTTTATAGGACTTCTTCAGTAGCCGATGTCCTTAGTGGTCACTGCCTCTGAATTTTTGCTATATCAGAACAGTTTCTTATAGGTTAATTGTTCAGAAAAAGCTTGTAATATTTCAGAGCACATTTTATTTACTCCTCCTCTATGAAATGCAAGATTTGGATTATTGTTTTAATAACATTTCTGCGGGGCTTCCAATGCTCATGCTGGAGAAATTCTCATCCGCTACTTTACTGTTTCATCCCTTATCTCACTATTTCCACATCAAGTAGTTGGTTATGCAATTAATAACCCAGTGTCTTTTCCCTCATGAAAAAGAAGAAAACTGTACACTGCTTATCCTGTGTGGAACTGAGGTTCCTCAGCCTTTAATAGCTTTTCCTGTTGCAGTCTAAGTAGGTTCTCACCTCTAGGCGGAAATGAGAGATTGCAGCCTGTACATCCTCCAGTCACCATCCTTAGCCTGCTCAAACACATTCCCTATCCACTATTTCACCATTTTTTTCCTGTCTACGTTGGGTGGCTTGGCAAATCAAGCGCCTACTGTCAAATGCATAGAAATATTTTCTCTAGACATCTTATAGTTCACAATCATAGTAACAAAGTAATTAATTACTTGACAAGGAAGATTTGCAAACTTCAATTAAATCTACTTGATGACACATGAATATGTATGAATGAGTAGTTTTGCATGTTTATCACTGAATTTCACATCAATGGTGATGACTTAATTGGAAAATGTAACTAAAAACCCACTAGCTTTATCTGTCCGCTTGCTTTAGAATTTTTAAGATCTTCTAAAAAACAGGGTGTGTAAGATGCTGTGTATAACCAAGGTTACGTATCTTCTTCATTGAGTTCTGCAGTATAAATATATAAATGATATTACATGCCCAAAACCTAAGCAAAGCTTGGCTTGGTTTATAAATGCTTAGCTAGGTGAGGTACCCGTAACATGTATTGATGCCAGAAAAAGTGTCTACTGTATTTTTGGACAACTTACATTAGAAATGCCTACCACAAAGCTTTCCTTCTCTAAAATTTACACTTACTAAATTTAGTAAANCTTCTAAAACAGAGTGTGTAAGATGCTGTGTATAACAAGTTACATTAGAAATGCCTACCACAAAGCTTTCTTTCTCTAAAATCTACACTTACTAAATTTAGTAAAAGGTTTAGGCAATATCAGCTACTCGGGAGGTTGCCGGGTCATATTGGTGATGGTAAAAGAGAACACAGGATGGAAACTCTAATGACTCTACTTCTAACCACTAGAAAAGAGCTTGAGAGCAGCAAGGTGGGAGCCAACTTTCTGAGAGTGATTGGGATGCTGAGAGCATCCCAAAAGCAAGAAAGCAAAACCAAAACAACCGGCCTCACCNATCATATTGGTGATGATTTTTTGCTCCAAAATGGTAAAAGAGAACACAAGGTGGAAACTCTAATGACTCTACTTCTAACCACTAACCACCAAGAAAAGAGCTTGAGAGCAGCAAGGCAGGAGCCAACTTTCTGAGAGTGATTGGGATGCTGAGAGCATCCCAAAAGCAAGAAAGCAAAACCAAAACAACCGGCCTCACCAATGCGAATTTCAGTAATTCCAAAACATTAATAGAGGCTATCTAAGAACAGGGAGAATTACAGAGGACAGGCAGTTTCCCGGGGAAAAAGAAATGTTCATGAATGTTGAAAGAGCAGCTGGCAACACTTTAGAGCTGTGGCTAGGTATCTTTGAGCCTCTGTGAGAAATGAATTGAGTGCCAGATGACTGAAAAGAGCAAAAAGTGGGAAGAAAGGATGAAGGCACTATATCAAGATTAGATGTCAAATGATCTTGCTGATCAATCCAAAAACCTGTATGTTCTACCCCTGCAAAGGCAAATGGTATTCAGAGGATTCTATGGTGTTGATTGCAAAATATAATGAAAAATCCTTCTAGTTTACTCAACACTTGTANATTAGATGTCAAATGATCTTGCTGATCAATTCAAAAACAGTTTCACAAGTTGGAGAAATGATGTGGAAAGTGTTGAATATGAATCAATACATATACCGCTCATCGCTAGTGTTTGGCCATAGAGGTAAGGGGCACAAATGCTAGATAGTAAGTCTTCAGAAAAATAATCAAAACCTGTACGTTCTACCCCTGCAAAGGCAAATGGTATTCAGGGGATTCTATGGTGTTGATTGCAAAATATAATGAAAAATCCTTCTAGTTTACTCAACACTTGTAGCATCATCTGGAAAGTAGTCCACTCAGTTTTGGACATCCTTCCTTGAGGAAAGAATCAGTTGAATGGAGAATACCCAAAGAAAGGGTGCCTGTGTACTCAAGTCTGTGTAACGCAGAGAAAAACACTTTAAAAAAATTAAAATACATAAAACGGATCATTCCAAAGAAGGAGACAATAGTCATTTTCTTTTTCATTATCTGTGGAGGGAAAGTAAAACACAGCAAGGCAGTCTGAGATTAGACGTTAAAGAAAATTTCCCAACCATGAGGACAGTGAGGCATCAGGATAAACATAGAGTCTTCAGAGTCTTCTCAATAAAAGACTTTAAAACAGCCCAGATAAACATACGGTACAGCTGACACAGATTCAGCGGATGCAGCCTTAGGGAACAAGGTCGGTCTCTTGCTGAGGTCCCAGACACTTGTCATTTGTCCATGATTCTGCAGTTGCTTCAATCTGAGGGCATGGAAATGAGGGAAAACAGAAACCAAGTGGTGCATGCATGGTAAGGTCTCCTAATGCAGGATCGGAATCCTGACACAGTTCTCGACACTTACAAACTACCATTTTTTTAATTCTATTTTTTTTTCCAGAAAATATATATAAGTATTTCCCTACTAACTCTTGCTCTGCTTGTTTTGAGATATGGTTTAGCTTCGTTTTGTAGAACTTCTATCTATTTAATGTATATTAATGATCATCAATTTCATATATAAAATATGTTCATCTTAAAAATGTCTACCTAAACATCACTTTCACTTTAATCTATCAACTAAATTTGAGTGAGTAGAAATTTAGGAAAATCCTAATGCAAAGAAATAGAGTAGCATTACCCTTGCATAAATCCTCGCTTTTCTAGTTAGACTTTGAAGATTCTGGTCAAATGGTAGAATAAAGACAAAAAAAAAGGCAGTGCTAGGTTTACACATGAGTTAATGTAATATATGGCTAACTGATACTCTTTCAGCGAGAGCTGTCTGCAGCAACATAAAATTTACGCCAGGTCAAAGAAAGTTTATTTCACTTCTGGTAATTTTATTGTATGTGTGCTGGATGGAAATACAGAACTGTGAAAAGGCTCATTTTAGCAGCGGTAACAGCTCACAAAAGTTATTTTGAGGAACAGAGTAGAATGAATCATATTCATACGTGTGTGTGCTGGATGGCAAAAATCAATGCTTTCTCTTAGCAAAGACACTCCCGGGGATAGAGGAATCAGAGCTGCAAAAAACCCAACAAATTTCGCCTGACAGGTTTTCCAGGCAAACGGCCCCGCTGGGGCCCGGGAGCCGCTGAGGACGCCGGCGCGCGGCCCGGCCACGGGGCTCCCTCGGAGCGGGGCGGCAGCGTGGCCCATGGAGCCCGCAGCGCCGCCGGCACCGCGCGTACGTGTACACACACGTATATAGACATACATACACCTTGTGCAGAGGCAGGTGTGTGTGAGCCCGCGAAGAGTAAAACCCGAGAACGGCAGAGAACGGCAGAGGGGAGGGAAGACAACAAAGGAAGGAGAGGAAAATACGAAAAGCCAATGCGGAGGAAGAGGGAAAAAGCAGCACAGCGCTTCAGAGCGAAAGGAAGTCTTCCATACGTCCCCGTTCCCGTGACACTAACAGCAAGGTCCCCCCGGTTCAGTGAGTGCCAGATTGCTCCCCAGGGCCGCTCCAGCACCGGCACGTTTTGTGCCCATGCTGCTGTGTTGCAGGTGCTCCCCGGAGTGCCACCACCGGGAAGCCGAAGCCGGGGGATGCTGTGCGGCTCAGAGAGCCCCATTACTGCCCGCGTTTAATGGCCCGCTCCCCAAACACCCCTTGCTCTCTGAATCTCTATATAATACTTCGCTAAGCAGCCATGAAGCTAGGAGCAGTGCTTCCTCGCAGAGACAGTCACAAAAATGTGTCGCACAGACCACTCCAGAGCAACCACACGTAAAGTCCGGGTGCCAGTGGCCAACGCAGCCCCATCCCATTGCAAAAGGCTGTAGCATACACAGGAAAAACGAGAGAGAACTGGTGTAACAAGACAGTTGCCTTTACCAGTAAGTAAAAGAGCAGCATGAAATCAAAAATAACAAGTACGGCCCTATATCCGGATGCCTTTCTTACCGTGATGGACCTTTACTGAGATGAATAAATCTCCTGATCTCAGGGGGACCATTTTCATGAGGTATGGCTTGTCTGTCCACCACGTAGAAGACAACATTACTGCACTCCCACCCTCTGCTGAGGTGCAGCAGCTACATAGAAAGAGGTTGACGGCAGGCCGGGAACCACCCCTCTTATAGTCAGGGTTTTTCTGTGTTATAGCCCAGGAAGAAACACTGCTCTGTGTTGGGAAGAAAAAAGCAGCAACCTCGGGGCAGGGACTTGCCATAAAGACACCAGCTCTTCACAGTTTTAAGAGCAAACCTGCCCTGTTTTCATTCCTCTAACCTAAACAGCAAGTCTCTGTTTGCTTCGTTCACATTAGCAGTGCTGACCCTTGCTTTGCTAAACAGGATCAAGCCAGTATCGATTCGACGCCGACAATAACGCAGCTGAAAATCAGGCAGTTTACATGCACACCAAAATCCACAGCAATGATGGAGCTGCAGTAGCAAGGCTGAGCCGTAAACTAGGTTGGCCTCATACCAGGAATCATCAGGACTCAGAAGCACAGGAGAGCTGGACCTCTTCATTAGCTGCACACAGGGTGTCGGAAAAAGCCTGTGGATCTGAGGGAGCCGTGGAGGTATTTGAGCTCTTGATCGATGTGCCAGCATGCTGCTCAGTGCACTTTGATGCTGGAGGTGAGTTCTGGAAGGATTTGAACATTTATTGCTATGAAAAATAGTAAGAACATAATAAGAACATCCCTGTATCCTGTGCATATTTTAGAGCAGGCGTCACGAAGGAGCTGCATGACATTACGCCTTGGCCCTCCCTTCTGCAGCTTGGCACCCAACCCTGCTCCTCCTCGAGTCCGAACAGCCCAGGGGTCGGCGGCAGCGGCTGCGTCTCGGTGCCCGGTTGTGCCCTCTCTAGTCGGCTCAAGCACTCGCGCGAGGGGGCTTCAGCTCCGGCCGCAACCCTGCGCTGCCTGTGCGCAGGGCCCTGCCCTCCCTGCTCGCACCGTGCTGCGGCCGGCGCAGTCCCCGCGCTCCCGGCGACGCGCACGCCCCTCCGCAGCTTGTGTGGGGTGTCCGGAACGAGGACCCTCGGCTCTGTGGCAGGGTAGTGATGTAGGAGCACAAGAAAGACAGGACAGGGCCTGACGAAAGCCCATTGCCCTGTTTCCAGCTGTGGCTGGGACCTTCTGGAAACAGATGTTTCTTGAGGAATTTATCTAGGCTGCTGCAACCACTTTCCCTAGGATTGTCCTAGCCAGCAGCAATCTGCAAGGCAGGGAAATCGTGAGCTTGAGCTGGGATTTTTGTTAATAATCACTCTTTCCTTTCCTAAGTTTATCTAACCAACCTTTGCAGCATCCAGAAGGTCCAGTGGCAAAGAACGCAGTTAGGTTACATGTGAAAAAAAAAATCACATGTTCTGTCTTATCTTGAATCATCCTTCTAACCATTTCATGTGATGCCTCACAGTCTTTATGCAATGGAACAAAAAGAGAAAAATCACCCTTGTTTGATTTCCACGGCACCTTCAGAAGTGCACAACTCCGTTTTGCCGTCTCCCTCCACCACCTCTAAGCACACAGCCCCTGCTCCCCGTTATCTTTATTTTCAGAGTGAAGAATCCCAGTGAATGCTTTGCTCATACGAACACTTACCATGTGCTTGACTACATTTATCGCCCCTGTCTACACTTTTTTCTTCTAAACGGTAAAGAGACCGGTATGTAGCACTCACGGTGGGAGCACCATGGGCCTGCACTGTGACATGAAGATACTCGGTCTGTTCTCTGTCGCTCTCCCAGCAATTCTCGACCTCTGATTTACTTTTCTGACTGCTACTGAGCTAATGTTTGCCCAGAATATCAATTAAAACTCCAAGATTTCTTTCCTGAGTGGTAACAGCAAGTTCAGAGCTCTCCGCTGTGTATGCATAGCTAGGATTGCCAAGGGTGAAAAAACATTTATTGGCACTGCTTTTGTCTGCCATTTTACCTTTCCTCTTGACTCGTGGGAGATGGAGAGAGTTAAGTGGGTCCAATGATCACACTTCTGTTTCTAGCAGGCCTATTTCTGCTGAAACCTCGAAGCATGTGTTTTAGTTGAGACCTGCATTTTTTTTTCACTTGTTTCACTGATTCACTTATTTATTTATTAGAAGCAGCATTACGAAGCCAACTGCTGAGTGAGTTTAGACCATTAAACCTTGCAAGTTGAAGTCTAAATGCTGTTCAAAAGTGTCTTTAAGCGCATTGCACTCATTGAAGGCCCTAATGCTGCTTATCTGCTCATTGCAGACTGTGTTGTGCTCAAGGTGACTCTGACTCTCACTAATACCTATATGCATAAATATTACACTAACCATCATACCTCAAGATATATATAATGCATTACTTAGGCAAAGCAACAGTGTGAGGAAGTGCATTACACAAGTCACTGACATGCACGGAGACTCAGGGCTCTCGCCAGTACAATGAGCACTTAGCTGGGATATGCTCCTGACAGGCAGCATTACTCAGCTCCTGTGCCCATTACAGAGAGGGTTAGGTGCTTACCCCAGGAATTAAAATGTCTCTCTCCACAAAATATGTAAGACACGAAGATGCTCTGTGTTGCATTGGCATGATTCACTACTTGAAGCAAAAGCTTCATGTTGCTCCCAATGAGGTCGCAAGTGCTTTGCTGCTGGATTCAAATACGACAGATCTACTTCTTATGCATTTCTCTAAGGAATAAATGAAAACAGTGTTTTTAATGAAATACACATAATTCATCTTCTACATCTCTTAACGAATCACTTGCTGCACAAGGTACCTGGAGGCCCCAGAACGGCAGGTTGTTTTGCTGCCTGAAACCCTCACGATGGGTTACGGTGGCGCTCCGCTCCCGCCTCGTGCAGTGTCACTCATGCTCTCGTGCCGCACAGGGTATCACTCGTGGGGGATTTTAACTGCTCCTCTTCCCTCCTGGCACTTCCTCATAGCCAGTACTGTGGGGTGATCGGTGACCAGTCCGTATCTGCGAAAGAGCTGCTTTACTCTGCTGCTAAATACAGCTTCACACTTCTCTGCCCAGCATCCCCGTGAGAAAAGATGAGGCTTTGAGGATCCATCCCTCAGTAATGCTGCAGACAAAATGTAATGAAGACAAGAGCTCTGGGCTGGGAAGGCCTTATAACCCTCAGTCAGAATTAGGTGAAATGAGCAAATGCAGCAGGATTACAGCAAGGAACTGTAAAAAAACCCCACTTTCTGTACCTACAATTAGCAAAAGCAATTGGAAATGAATCTATCTGCTAGAGCTGGAAATATTGCCTATTTTAACTTGTGTTTCATGTAACTTTATACTCAAGTGGCTTTTTTTTATTTATTAGCAGTTGCTTGGATTCACTTGACAAGCTTGCAACCCATTTGAAAACAACAGATCGGCATTACAGTATTAAGCAAAGATAAACTACTTCTTCAGTTGGTAACTTCCCAGTTTCTAAGGCACTGCTGCAGCCTTTCAGACTGTCCAGTGACAGGACAGCCAGAGGAATTTGAAGGCTCAAGAGAAGCTTTAAATGGTAAATGAACAGAATGAAAAGAGACTCTGTTAGAGGATCTTATCGGATGCACATGGCATTAAGGTATTCCTCTAGTTAGAAGCAGACTTGAAAATCCCAAGGAATTCTGAGGTAATCAGGATCGATACCATGATAAATAAGTAACCATCTCAAAAACAGAGAAAAAAAGTATCTTAGAACACATCAAAGGCACCAGGTCTAAATGTTCTACACTTTCTCTCTAAAAAACCTCTTCCTCTTCTTCTTTTACAAAAAGCGCTCTTCCTCTTTTACAAACTAATGATTAGGATTATAAGAAGAAGAATTCTGCACTCCTCATCCCACTTGTAGCTCGTGGTCTCTCACTACCAAGTGAGTCGTGGGGGCCTGAATCCAGTTTGAACACCTGCCCGTGTGGAAATGTTAAGAGAAGAAAACGGTGCTACACGTGCATGGACACAGACTGGGACGCATCTTGCCATTTTCATGTGCACGGTGAAGCATGGAGCAAGGATGGTGGGCTGGACTTGTCCCCCTCTGTGTGTTTTCTATTGTAAATGCCAAAGATGCATCTATCATCTAGACTGCTTTTCACTTTTAATTTCCCAAGAAAGTGCTTTCAAAACAAGAAGATGAGACAACTGTGAAAAATTTGCCACTTGTTTCTGTTAGTGAGAGAACACGCACCATCACAGGTACAGTGAACGTCTGCTTTCATTCATTGCTATAATGAGGCTCTATTCCTCCCAATTTATAATACTGCATGCGATGCTAGACTAAAGAAACATCTTTCCCACTCCCCTCCCAGAAACAGATACCAGCTGGCACAGATGGAAAAGTGCAGAACGATGCCTCATACTTTCCATTATTTAATTGGCACATCTTCATTTACAAGTGAAGAAAGAATCCTCGCACCCTCCCAGCACTTCCCACCCCCCCAAGCCCAGCAGGTAGACAGTCTCTTTTTCTGTTGAACACAGCAAAACTATATGCATTTTCTTTTGAGAAAGCCATTGTTGATGTATTTTCAATCTTTCTACATTTTATGTCTACAGAAATGTTCATGTTTTCATCTAAGTTGCTCAATGTACATTAAAGAAAATGTAGCTGCTAATGCTCTCGTGGTAGAGCAGATATTCTGGAACAAAAGCAGTTTAGTATTGCATTTAATTTAAAAGCAATAGAGAATCATTAAGTCTGAAACAAGGAAATATGATAACTCTTTTCTGTATATAACATTTAAAATCAATGTCATATTTGAGAAAATGAAACCTCCCTCCAGTTTCTCAAAATATATAGTTAGAAGCAATCACGATTTGTGTTTCAGAAAATCACTGGTTTTTCTATCACTTTCTATCGTTCTTTTGTTAAATGTCATTCCACACAAGCTGTCAAGCACCTTCCTCTCTTCAAGAATCAGGCAAATTATTTAACAGCGTTAAGAAGACCTTAATGAGC
Source organism: Crypturellus undulatus (assembly GCA_013389825.1). Lineage (NCBI taxonomy): Eukaryota > Metazoa > Chordata > Aves > Tinamiformes > Tinamidae > Crypturellus > Crypturellus undulatus. The sequence goes on from VWPW01031452.1 coordinate 71,636, forward strand.
TGTCAGTCTCTATTTTTATTTTTTGAAATATCAGAGGCATTTAAAAATACTACATTTCAAATATGCAGGTCTTATGTTTTCTCATGCACAAACTTTCATACCTGAAATATAGAATAAAATGTCTTAAAGATCCATATTGTGTTTCCGTACAATCTAGCATAATTTTATCGAACATGGGAAAGTCCATGAGAATATGAAGTTTGTTGAAGACAATTCATGGACTTCAAACTTGTTTTAATTAGAACACTGTAGCTGGAAACTCCCAAATTTAGGAAGCTTATATCTGAATTTTCCAGTTGGCTTCCAAGTCAGTGAAAATCCCAGGTGCTAATTATCCCACATGTAAGGAGAGTTTGACTTGAAAACTGAAGTTTGCCAGATTAAACTGACCTTTCAAATAAACTGTGAATTCTTGGGCAATATCTTTCATCATTATTTTGCTAAATTTTAAGTAAAAGCCATTCCTTAAATCCAAGCTTAAAGAAAGGAAAAAATCATGAAATCAAATAAAACCATATGAAAGAATGGATCAGCTTGACTCCTGCTGCATGGATGGAGCAATGCAGAAGATGGTTACCGTGCTGCCAGGGTGTCGGAAGAAACTGCCTTTTGTCTCCCGTAAAAGAAAGCTGTCCTAAATGACATGCTAAAACCAGTGAAGAAAGTCAGAGACCTAGAGACACTTAAGAGAGTACCAGAAACAGCTTCTGTCTTTGCAACAAGTATGAATGAGCACGAAGGTATGTGCTTTTTTCTGCAAATCTAACTCCTGGGTTTCCCCCACGTGAGACTGTAACTGCCCTCCTAGGGAGAACATCAGACATAGTAGGGGTACTTCTAGAACTAATAAGCACCAGCAGAACAATTAAGCTTACTATTCAGTAGCATGCAAAAATGCAGGTGTGAAAATTGGTGGATACGAAACAAGAAGGCCAGAAGAACCTGAAAAAGCAGTAGCTGAGCTGTACCACAAATGAATCTCTATAAAAATCACTTTCTTTCAAAAAAGTAGAATAAACACTAAGTGTAAGAATATGTTTTGCTCTGACAAACATCTCCTTGTGCCTTTAATCTGCCTGTATTGTTAGAAGAACAGCACTTACAGTCCTTAGAAATGTACAGAAAGGAAACATTGATTGCACTAAAAATGCATTACAGTAATAACAAACTGTACCTATACCATTTAATTAATAGACATTTAGTGTCCAAGAGAATGCATTTCTGAAACTGATAGATTGCTGGATTGTTATCTTCCTTAATTTCTTTTTAATAGATTAACAATACCAGTCTGCTATAGACATTGTTATAGGTACAGGGAAGGCACTTGATTTATCATGTTTCTTAGTAGATGACACTGTGATGAATTACCATTTTAGAAGATGAGTAGATTACAGGGTTGTGGCTCTCTCACACATTTACTCACTTTTAAAGATATGAGACCAACATGAAATTCCTTGTAGATACTGCTGCTCTTTCAATAAATATGATGTTTGATGACTGAAAACCAATGGGTAACTCTTCGTCCGCAGAGTCAGCCCTCACTGAAACCTTGCCAGGAATCAGCGCTTCACCTTCCACAGGTCTCTTTGAGGAGGGCACTCCTCGTTGCTCCTCAAACCAGACCAACAGGACGCACTTACTTAGGGCATCCCGTGAGAGCTCGCACAGGATCTGTGGGAGATCCTCGTTGCTTGGAAGGGATTCAAAGGGAACACCCAGAGCTAAGTTCTACCTCGCAACTGAAAGTCCTGAACACAGTCAAAGTTAAGTAGGACACACGTGGAGCCCAAGTCAGGCACTTTTAAGTGTCTAAGTAACTGTGCTCCCGTAAAAATCATTAACATAACGCCAGGCTTCCTGCAACTTGGGAAGGCACTTGGAGGGTACATGAAGGCAAGGATTATTCTATATTTGGGTGTGTATCTTCTAATCTTTCCACAACTGGATGGATTAGATTAGTTTAAGACACCATCTTAGAGTTTGCTGGAAACAAATACTTCAAATCTAAGCTTGTTATTTAAAACTGCTGTACCAAAAGTTGATAAAATGAAACAATAAACTCCAAATTTCAAGCTGCAAGTATTCCTTTAAAACAATTTTTTATTATCTATAAAGGCGTATTTTCCTATGGATGAATGAAGCCATAACCAAGGGGAACCATTACTATCAACATGAGTCCTGTGCACTAGACAGCCAATTAACAGGAGATCGCTCTTCTCTCGATTGCATTTTTTCAAATGTGAAGATCTCCATAATTGAACGTCATGCAGAATATTATGCAAAGCATCATGCTTTTCACAAGATCAGCGGGAGCTGAGTGCCATCTGAGAGCATGTGGCAGCGCCGAGCTGGAGAAGCTATAATGTTTACCCAGCGAAGGTCTACAAATGCAGATCACAGTAGGACTGAAAACAGAGCCCTGGGGGGATCGGAGAGTAACTGTAGCCCAGCTGGAATGAAGAATCCTCTGGAGGCACGAATTCAATATGCCAAGATAAAAACATTAGATCTGAACCGAGTAAAGCCCTACTTAGCAGACTGGTACAAACTGGCAAATACATTAGCATAAAAGTGAAGACCAAGGATGAACACCCAAGCGGAAAGAAGTGCTATTATGATGAGAACGGATAGGTGAACCAGCACTCACCGAAGTGCAGTTTGAGCACCGACTCCGGTGACCTTCAAACACGGCAGTGGCAGCGAGGCGGGCTCCCGCGGCGCCGGCTCCCCGCGGGGACACCCGCGCGTCGCCCACACGATGTCGCTCTTGCCCCGAGGACCTGGGGCCGCGGGTGCCTTTGCCCGGTTGCGAACGGCCGGGCAGCTGCTTTGGGTGCCGCGCTGCTGCTTTAGGGGCCGGGCTGCGTGGGGGCCGGGCGCCGGCTGTGCCCCACAGCCGGGGCATCACCCGCCGCGAGGGCGCCGGGAATGCCGCGGCCTCCCGGGAAGCAGCGCCCTCGGCCTCGGGAGAGCCGCCCGAGCCCCCGGCGCACGGCGGGCTCAGGAGGGGGCACAGTGCCACCGGGACGTGCCGTGCACCCCCGTCTGACCGGGCTCAGGCCCTTCACCCAGGTGCGCGGGGCAATTCCTGCCCCCACGGCACCAACGTGAGTTTCAGTTACAGCTTTCCTGACCAGATGGGCCTGCGTCTTTGAAATAAGTAGCACAGGAGCAGCGGCACAGCCTATCCCAAGGGCTTCAGGCCTTCATTCCGTCCTGGCCCCCCTACTCTGACCCAGCTGCCTCTTCTACACTCCTTCCACTTCCATGTCTCCAACCTTTGCCCAAAAAAAAAAAAAAAAGTGGTTGAAGAATTTGAAGAATTTATTCTTTAAGGACACACATCTTGAACCAGTAGTCTGACATCTGCACTACATTTGCAAAGATCCAAACCAAAGAAAAGCGCATTCGCGCAGCACCGTCACAGCCAGCTGTACCAAGGCGTTGTCTCCAGAGTTAGTTTGATGGTTTGTTTCTCCCATGCTGTCAATGAGACCTCTCTCGGAGGCGGAAGACAAATGGCACTTCTGTGCTTTTGGCACGACGATCCTACTGAAACTTCTTGGCATTGCCGTTACCCGTAAATATCATAACTAACGCCACTAGTCCTGCAGCTGTGCCACAAAAGGAGCAATGAATTAACTGTATTCCTTGAGTGTATTGTCTTTCCCTTGGGTTGATGAAGAAATAAACCTCTCAAAGGCACAACTATTTAATTCTCTTGTTAATCCAGCCTCTGTGACAGAAACCACGTGGGCATTATTTTCCATTATCTCATCTTCACTCCCCTTCAACAAATCTTTTGTGTGCGAGAGAATTCAGGTACACCTGTACTCCAGTATTCCTTGTCCCTGCACTGAGAGGGATAGCTAGGAACTTAAACTGCCACGAGCAGAAATGCACTTTCTCTAGTCTGGCACCCTCCAACGCTGGCTACATCCGAGCTTTGCAGGGATAAAGAGGATGGTCTAAGTATATGTAAATATCTAAGCCTCCTTAAAAATGGTGTTCCTGCTCTACAGCTGAATGAATCAGATCTAGGATTGACATGACTGGAGAGAAATCCGACTGTTTCTCCTGTTGCTATCCTAGCTGCTATTCCTCTGCATGAGATCTGCACAGAGCTAATGCAAACGGAATCGCATCCTGCGTAAAAGCTTCAGGACTCTCGGGTCTGCTGCAACTCTCAAGATGAAGCCAAAAACACAGAATAAATGGACGATACTAAGTATTGCCAGTGCAGCTCCCAGTAAGAACACTTAACTTTAAGTCTGTTCTCATTTGAATTTATTTTTAAAAACTCTTCCCAACTATGTCAGCTCCTGTGTCCAGATATATGTGCATTTATGGGGCCCATATGACTTCCATTAAATAAATTATGTGATCTCTTCTGGGCTGAGGAGTCCCTGAAGCTTATTCACATAATGCCAATGAATCATCCCTGTGCGGTACAGGGAGCTGTATAGCACAGATTAATATAACCTCATTTACTTAGTATGGATGTGATAATAAAATTGCCCCGCTGATCCCTGCCAAGCTTCCCAATCACATATCACTCTGTTTTGAGCAAGATAGCAATTACGTTTTCTTACAACAGTTTCCAGCTGTCATCAATCGCCCTTTCCCGAGGCGGACCGATGCTGCGAGCTGCCTGCATCAACCAGCGCGCTGAGTGCTCTTGCCACGTTGCAGGCACGCAAGGGAGAGGAGGAGACGCAAGTGACAGCCGTCAGTCAGGAGCTGCACATACGGGCTGTGCTTGAGCGCGTCAGTGAACACGGAGCAGAGCTAATGAAGGAGTTGCTCGGAGAACATTTTGTCAGAGGAAATGGAAGAGTGCTTGCCCAATATTGGACACAAGTGCCCAGAAATGTTAGCACTCTCAGCCTCCCTCAGTACTAGACAGTCAAATACCATTCAGAAACAAACATCTTATTTCAATATATAAAACCAGAACTATTAGCTAGCAACTTATTTGTTATCAGTAAGTCTTACAAAAGGCTAACCTGCTTCAGCTTAACTAAACCAAATATTGGTGACTGGGGAGATGAAGGGGATGGTTTGTTGACTTGGGACTCTGAAAGCATCTACAGCCCTGTGAGAAGGACTCATATAGGAAAGGGGCTCTGCGCTTGCTTCTGTGAATTTAAGTTATTTTATTATTATCATTAATCATGTTTGCAGTACTTTAATCTGTGGTTCAAAGCAAAACTGGTATACACGTTTTTCACCATTCATAATGCTTTATATTCAATTTTAGTATGCACAACAAAAGCAAACAAAAAAAAAAGACCTGTATACATCAGTTGTATCCAGTGGCACTAAAGCATCATAGTTTAACTGATCTGTAGGTAAGAGAGCATTTTAGCCATCTCGAGAGTCCACTACCTCTGAAATGAATGCAGCAAGTCAGAGTTCAGAGAATCATAGCACCCAGCAGTCTGCAAAAAGCATTTTATAGCCCAGCGGCTGTGAGGACCAGCAGCATGCAACTGTGTGCAGAAACACCGCCACAAACACAGCCGCTCCCCACACAGTGCCATCTGCGAGGCGGCTGCGCACAGCAGAGCGGGCTGTGAGGAATCAGGGCTTGTCAAGGCCACAGACCCTCCCTGAACATCTCAGTGTCTGCCCGCTCAAAAATCAAAGCTGGTGCATATTTATTTATCTAAGCAGTGTCCAAACACTGCGGGTTTTTCTTGTCATTCACGTCAGGCAGCAAGGGTTCTCTCACAGGAGCCTCACAAAGCCGGCCCCCGCTGCTCTGTGAATGTACCTTAGGCTTTACTGAGACTCAAGCGATGTGCTTTTGTCTCCCGTCTGGATTTGCTTTCTGTGCCCAGGCAATGCTGGTGGCACTGTGCTTATTTTACACAAATCGTAAGCAACCACAGTTTGGAAATGAAAATATTTCAAAATATTCTAGGAGTGTCACAATAAGAAGAGGTCAATAAGGTTTTAAGATGTTATTAGCCACAATGCCTTATATGAAATATCCTCAAATGCAATATAAATAGACAATACAAAATCCTGTCAACCTGTAACAACTAATGACTCCCAGTTATTTTTTCTGGCCAGCAATCTCAAAAACAGGTATTCTGAAAAACAGACAATTGTGATTTCAGCTTCGTCACGTCTGAAAGGTATCTCATTATGCAGCTGAGAATGAGCTTTCCTTCTCCTTGAAGTAATAGTGCCACATGAGGTCCAAATCTGCCTCCAGATACACAATTTGGAGTGACTTCAATGCATGTCTGAGAGTAGGATAACTGAACCCACGGTCAAGTAGGCTGTGAGTTACATCAAGATAAATTTAGCACACAGCATTTGGAAAATGCCACATCCACAGCCTTACAGCTGTGAGCAAAAGGGCAACAACATGTTATTTTTCATCTCACTATGGGTTAATTTCAGCAACATAGGAAGCGCCTACAAAACAAAACAGAACAAACCACCCAAAAAATATTTTGCAGAAAGGTGGAAGAGAGGTCTAAGTAGGGCAGGAAGTGTGTGACCGACTTCACTTCACAGCCAGTCCTGAATTAACGAGCCCTGTTACGAGTTATGTCTTACTAATTCTTGGAGCATTTCATACTGTTACAGGGAGCACATGGGAAAGGTGCCATAATGCCCCAGCTATACAATATTGCTACTAATGCTTAGGAAGGAAGTGTGCAGAAAAGAGCCTGAGGAGGAGGAACAAGGAGCTCTGAATGAGAGGGTTCACTTGGACCAAAGAAATCACATCATTCTTGAACCCTGCTTCCAGATCTGCAAAGTGTATTTGATACCATGGGGACAGTTGCTATAGGCAACTAACTCGCTGTTTTTTTTTTTTTTTCCAGGAAAATTTAGATTTAAACTGAAGGCAGCTTGCAGCCCCAGCCTGTGACTATATTCCATTGTATTCCACCTCCTCCAGAAGCCAACACGAGGTCACAGGTGAGACACCCTGTGAGACATCCCACCTGGAGCTCTTGTGTGTGTGCTCATTATTAGTAATATGGACACCGCTCATTATTTATAACACAAAAATAGGGAAATAATCTGTCATTAAGACAACACTGAGTAGTCCCAGCTGATTAGAAAAAAATGGGCCTAGTTTTCACACATATGCAGCATTTTTACTTGATACAGTAATTACTATAAAATTTTTTCTAGGGAATTAAGTGTTTTTCTTGAGTTGCCCCTAGAGATACATGTTAACAGGTATTTAATCATCTCCTTTATTTCAGCTGACCTAGCAATGATTTTGCCCATATATCTAATCTGGAATTGTGTTTCAATTTGGGCAACTCATGTAAGGTTAAACCCAGATAAGAGCCAAAAAAGTCCAAGTTCAGCAGAATTTCAGCTTTATCCTGAAAGAGCAAAACCCAAGGACTCTAGATTTCAGTGTTTTAGCTACTGTTTTGAAGTTTCAGCATTTTACTTTGGATGCTCCTAACTAATCTGAGGTCTCAAATAACACTATTACCAGAGCAATAAAATGGAATTCTTATAGATTGCTTAGGTTCCCTAGAGAACATACTTGGGAGGGGGAGAAGGGGAGAGATGCCTGGTGAATTGAAATAAAAAGTAAAATTGGAACTGAGGCAGTTACAGAGCATTTCTGAGCTGAATGACAGTTCCAAGAACTCCTAGTAAGTGATGAATAAAAACTTCAATATAGTTTTATTTCAGACTTGGCTGCACAAGGAAGTATGCACCAATAAAATGAATCAACAAAAATAAATTGTTGCAATGTTCAGTACTTTTGGATTAATATCTGCAAGCTCAGCCTCACCACATTCATTTGTGCTTGTCTTCTGATGCTACACTGGATGACATTATTTTGAAGAACTGTATTCTATTTGGAGAGCTGAGCTACTTGTTTTACTATGGTCAATTTTTTTTTTCCCAGAGCTGCCATTATCTACAATGAAGGGTTTTAATTAGGGACAGGACTTTATGTACAAGAGAATGTTCATTCTGTATTAAAGCTGCAGGGGGAACGTTTCAAAGGACACTAAGGAATCGAGATACATGTTCCCACTAGCCAACAGATGAAGTATTTAAGAACATTGCTGAATTCCCTTATAAGGAATTAAAATTTACTGGTTAGTATTGTTTACACTTTAGTAACTGGTAGAGGATTCAACTAAGGCAGGCCCTGTTTAGGAGGAAAAGCCCCATTTAACTTATTGCAGGAGAGAGAGGGAAAAGATGAACATCATGAACTGCAGGGTATCTTAGCATCACCTGCGTCTGGAGCCAAGTGTTACTGCTCCTGTTCCGCCGAGACTGGGCGGAAGGCACCTTTCTCCTCATCCTTTTCTTTCATTACACCAAAAAGTCAGCAAATTGCCTGGGTAAGAGCTGTCTGTAAAAGATTTATAGGCTCTGTTTTGAATTTCTCAGACCTAGATCTTCTCGTTGGATGGTCCCACATAACACAAGTTGCAAAGAACACTGGAGGAGTCAGAAATGGCAAAGCCATGTTGACTTTATGTTCTCACTTGTTTCACTCACTAAAACCAAATTACAGTTTACAGACTACAGACTCAATAAAATTACAGGTTTTTGCTGTTGAATGCCATCTGAGGACATCTTTTTGCTAGAACATTATAGCAGGTTAAACAAGAGTCAGCTATTATGAATGTTTAACAAAACAAGGTTTTATAATGTTCTTAACAAAACAGACAAAGCTCAGTTCATCTTTCTCTGTCACATTATGGAAACAGTATATACACTATCTCCAGTTTGCTGTTCCTGTTTCAGCCCGGAATAATAGTATGACCATAATAGTATGACTGGGTATTTCCCAACTATTATATTTAATTTAATCTAACAGACAGTATTATCTCTCCATTCAAAGCTTGCCTCTTTACAACCTCACATCGTCACACCTGCAGTATCATTCTCACAGAGCATCCCCTGGAGCAAGAAAAAGGATTTTGAAACTACCAGTTTCTGAAGTCAGTGACAACATAGCCTTTGGCCAGGAATACTGTTTTCTAAAAAACAGTGATAACAGATAACAAATATTGGTAGTGCTGGCATATTTCATGGAGACCAATCATCTGATCATATTGCCTGTGCTAGCATGCCAAATTTCCATCAGCAAGGAGAGAGTTTAACTTTTAGAGAATTTTTACAATCCTCCAGTTATTTCTCTGCCCAGGATTGCACTGAACAGACAGGCTATCCCCTTCTTCCTTCCACTGCATGTGGTAAAGTATATTTAATGTTCATCACATGCACGGCCACATCCCAGTTGGCCTCTCGGAGGTCTGATGACCCTTTGGAAGGGTACAGGCATCTACTCTGTGATTTCTGAAATTTCACACAGTTAGCAGCACGTAGATAACACACAGCAAACCCTGAAGGCAGTGGACTACAGGCGAAGATGCCCGTCTAATTCCATCAGTGAGATCCAAGTACGCCTCTGTGAAACTGATGATTAGGAAAATAAACTACATATATATGCATAAACGGTCCACTGTGGCAGCACGATATTAGACTCTGCTGCACTAGAACAAAGTGCCTTCATTAAATTTCTATGATAAATATCTCCCTTGCAGTGCTGCAATTATCAAAGGCCTTGATTAAGGGATTGATTTGAATGCAAACAGCATAATTGACCCAGGAGAAAAGATGAATGGCCAAAAAAGCCTTTAAATAAGTGTGTTACAATACATTGTAGCATTGGGAAATGTTAGCAGTCACAATTTATTGTTTTGCCATTCTCCTTCAAATGAAAATAAGGAGATTTGCTTTCATTATATACAGTGCACACCATTTCCCAGCCTATGACGCCTTTTTAAATAGTCTTCAGAAGTTTCGAACTGGGTCATCTTGCTTAGCCCATACATAAAATCATGTCATGCATTAGTTAGGACATAAAAAACGGGTAATGAACATTTAACCAGAATCCCTTTTATAAAAATATGTATCGGGTTGCTGGAATAATACTTCAGTTTGTTGTCACCTCCTGTTGAGGAGGAGGAATGAAGCACAGAGCCAAAACTTTATGAACTACTGAAACTCAATTTCTAAAACACTTACAGTGTACTCAACTTTCCGCACTGTGTATCAAATGCCAGGCAAAACTTTATCTGCTGCAGTTTAGTCGCTGTGGGGACTAATGTTAAGCTTTTCTGCTGTGCTTTTCATCTTCAAAACGCCCTGTGCATATCTCACCCAACTTATCTCCTCAGCTTTTTGTACAGATAAACGATTTTCTTATTATCCGCATGTGAGAGAGAGAGAAACTTAAGAGTGAGGCAAAGACTTAAAACAGCCACACAAAGTTATGTCAGAACAGTCCGGGACTTGGGCCGAGCTGGATCCCTCGGACGGGATGACATGGCCGACCCCATCCCTCCGGCCCCGCGCTGCAGCAGCAGCAGCAGCAGGAGCAGCAACTCCATCCCTCCGGCCCCGCGCGGCGGCAGCAGCAGCAGCTCCCTTGGCCCTCGGCTCTGGGGCCGTAGCTCATCCTCAGGCCACGCAGTTTCCAGCGTAGGATGTTGGGGCTGGGTGATCCCGCACAGCCAGGCCCAGCACACAGCCCAGCACCACCAGGGCAGGCTCACTGTGGCCTCCCTGATGGAGGTTTCAAAACATTCCCAATGAGAAAGGAAAGGGGACGTTTATTGCCTTCAACTGCAGTCTTTGCTACTGAGATTGGCCTGTCTTGAAGTTTACTTTCTAATACAAGGTCATGTTACTTCCTGGCCCCGAGATACCACACAGGACCATGTTTCAGAAGAAGGCCTGTAACAGGCTCATCTGGACACCAAAGTTGCTCATCTGGACACGAGATCCTCTCATGAAGACTAGGTATGGGGAGGGACAGAACCAGGGATGGGGAAACCCACCCTGCAAGAAACAAACAGGATATACAGGTGACCACTATGGATGGTCCATGGGATGAGAGGAAAAAAAGACACACAAATGAGAAAGGAACTGTAAAGGACAAAAGAAAATATAGCATCTATTTTTCTTCATTTGTTAGTGTGCCTTGCAAATGTTAGTCCTTAACCTACTTTTCTAAATTTGCTAATACAAACAAGAACAACTATGCTAATGCAATTACTTGAAAATACAGCATCTACCTTACATTTTAAAACAGCTGATGATGGATGAATGACATTGTCTGAAAAGTAGAGAGATGAATAGCTTTGCTTTAATTTGCCCTGGAACATTAGGGATGTCTGCTCATTTCCCAGTATACACTAATCTACCATTCAAGATAATATTCCACAGATTGGCACTGCTCCTAACTCAAATAACTTGTCAAAAAACATGACAAGAAATATTGTTGTTTCACATCAGAAATGAGAGCAATTTACATAAACCTGACATTGACCAAGTGTCATGAAAAACATACACTTTCCCTCTTCGCATCAGGTCTGGTTTGTTTCTAATGATCCCATTTCCATTTCTAATGCCAGCAATCAATCACTTCTCATAGCAGATTAATCCATTTTGTTTATGTACTGAAAATTAAAACTCTCAAACTTGCTAGTTTGTACCAAACCAACCAAAATAGAATGAGTTTTTAGCTTTGTTTTTTTTCTTTTTTTTTTTTTTTTGAATATGTCAATTCTGCTGTAAAAGCAAAAAAAAAGCAAAACAAAATTGAGCCTCCAGACTTGGCAAGTCTTTTTCTTTGCTGTCACCTCAACTCTGCACACTTATTTCAAATGAGACAGTTATAAACTAAAAGCATCTTTAATCTAGTCAAAAATAATTCAGACAGACAGCAAGCTGTGCTGTTTGGCACTCTGCAAACACTTGTGAAGTTAAACACTTGCTTATCCCCCCCAAGCAATTCTGAGTGAATACCTGCCATCAGCTTAGAGAGCGAGAACAGGAGGCCAGGCAGCAGTTTGATCTGCAGCAAGAAAATGCAAGAGATTAAATTTAAATATGAATGCTAGTTCAGAGTGGAACATATTCTCTGTCTCGAATGGATGAATGCAGTGTGAGGGAGCTGGGAATTCAGGCTTTGGAAAACCTGCCTTCCAGTTTTGACCCTTGAGCACCACGAGTGAGCCCCTTCACGTTCTGCGCGAGTGCTCTTCTCTGCCTCATGAAGAGCTCCTTCAGCTTCACCCTTTACAGGATTCAGCCCCTGCTTTTACACTCAGTCCCAAGGGAAACACCACTTGGCTTGGCTTATGCTCAGTCTGTGCTTTGTCTCCTTTCATTTCAGCAAACATCACAGAAAGGATATCTGCCAGTACTCAGTTTTGTAAGTGCTCAGTGCAGTCATTGACCCTCACCTGAGCTATCCTACAGGTAGCCAAGAAGAGCCTGCATCAATAGTAATGATAATAACAACCTCCAGGCTGTTGTGTAATACCTGCTAATGCACTGATTCCTCTGTGCTTTGGGGCTTCCACCCTGGGCTGGGTGTGCTCTCCAGCTCTGCAGGGCAGACCTGCCCTCGGCCGCTGCCGTCCCCTGCATGAGGGACAAGACTGCCTCACATCCCAGGACTTGCTGTAGCCAACCACATTTTTTCCTCTATTTTCTTGTTTGCAGCCTCCTCTCTCATCAGGTGTTTGATTTCAGATTCCCTCTGCACTCCAGAGAAGCTCCACAACCTGAACAGGATTAGCAATATCCGCTGCAGAAGGATATTTTTTTCTTGAAAGAGGGAGATGTGGGGTTGGTTTCCCAGGCATCTAGGATGGTATGAATCCTCCTCGGCTTTCTCCAAGCAATGTATACAAGGCCTTAGGTACACACACACATTCTGGCTTGTGGCTAGGATAGGCTTAATCAACAGCAAAGTCTAGAGACAGCACCTGGCACAACTTATCTGCTTTGGATGAGGGACCTGTGCTGAAGCTTCTATAGAAGGAAAAGGAAAATAGAACTCAGGAGATACTGGGAGGTGTTGCATTAGGCACGCTTTGGAGCCAAAGGTTTGCGGTCTTGCTGTTTGTCTAGGCATGTTGGAAGAATTGGTTGCTGAAATGCCTGGAAGTAGCCAGAGACGAGAAAGGAGATGAGCTTTTGTGGATGCGGGCAGGCTGAGCGTCATTCAGTGTGGGTGCCACTGAGAGGGATCCTCATTTCCTGTAGCCTTTTTTCCCCATGGTGATGGAGAGTGACAAGGAGTAAACTCTCCATCATCTCCTCAGGTGGCACATCCACCCCACATCACCAAAGGTGTCGTCACTTCAGACGCCTGCCAGGCTGTCCACAGCTCAGCCAGGTTCCTGACAGGGCTGCTTGGAGATATGACAACACTTCATGTTCCTGCTCAGATTGTGTGTTTTCTTCTTTCCAATTAAAACTGGCACACTAAATAACTATTTAAAGTAATCAGTGAAGAGTGAATCCACTCTCAACAATGAATACGTTCCCAGCAACGGCAGCTGATGCTACGTGATGCTGAAGTGCACAACAAGGAACTCACCTCAAAGCAGCCCACTTTCTCCTCAGTAAGATATATATATACATATATATATATATATATATATATATATATATATACATACATGTGTATGTGTACATATGGTTGCTCTATCTCCAAAACCAGTCCTAAAGCTACATCAGTGCATTCATTAAACCTGAGATATACNAAGAGTGAAGCCACTCTCAACAATGAATACGTTCCGTTATATATATATATATACATATATATATATATATATATACATATATATGTGTATGTGTACATATGGTTGCTCTATCTCCAAAACCAGTCCTAAAGCTACATCAGTGCAGTGCAGTGCATTCATTAAACCTGAAAAAACCAACTCTCGGGAAAAGAAATAGTTTTCTTCAACACAGTGCCTCATTAATGCAGCCAGACTCTTTCTGGGCCCAAACACCCTTGAAGAGCATGACACTGCCTTAAAGACTTAGCTATTAGCTGCTAGTTCACACCTGCATTTCAAAGACAGCACTGCACTGTGAAGGAAGAGCAGCTGTGTCCTGACATGGTGGGAGGAGAGATCAGTCTCAATGCTGCATAGTGTCTAAAAAAAAAAAACAAAAAAAAACAAAAAAAAGGAGGCCTTAATTGGATTAGTTAACCAACAGTCTCAAAAAAAAAAATCTTGAAGAACTTAATGTGGATTTTTTCAAGCCAGAGCCCCTTGATTGTTACAACCACTGAGGTTTTCTTGGCCATTTGCTACCCTATAACAATAGTAATTGAGCTTTGTGGTAGAAAAACGACTTCCCAGCATAAGCTAAGAAGTTAGTGGCCAACTTGTCCCTGCAGTGCCATGTCTAGCCATAACAGCCACATACCTGTTCAGCACTCCACAGCAGCTCCCCCAAACACTTCCACTGCCCCAAGCTCAGCTATGTGAAAACCAAATACAACCCAAACAAGGAGATGAGAAAATCTGCACTTCTACTAATAATACACTGTCATCTAGAGACGTAAGAAGATGTTCAAGATCGTTTCATCACTAGGTGACCTTAGCTACAGGCTAACGCAGGGATGCGTAGCTCATCTCTCACTGTGGACACGGTGCTGCGTTCCAAGGTGAAGCCCCCGGTGTCAGCTCCTTGGTGTTCCCACCTCGCTCCGCAGCTCCCTTCCTCTTAGGTTCCTTTCTCTTATTTTTCCCTTCATGTTTGTGTTGTCTTTTCCCTCCAGCAATCATTGAAAGACTTGGAGCTTAAAAAATAAAGAATTTATTGTGTGCGCACTTTCGGGAGAATAAATTTAACATGCTTTGGGGTTAAAGATGTTAGCTACTGTTCAGTGATTTGAGCCATGTTTTTAAGTGAAATACTTTATGGATGAAAGCAAACAGCAATGTCCAGGTACTTATGCCTGTAGGTATTTTATCCAGTTCTGATCTTCAAATGCCCTAAGACAGCTTAATTTACCTTACATTACCTTTCATCTGTTTCATTTTCAAATGGGCTTCAGATAAATAAATAATATGGAGTATAAGATAAATGCATGCATGCAAATCTGACAGCTGTCAGGCTTACCACCACCAACACGTATTGATGCTCTGTATCTCTTCATCCATCTTTTTAATGTATTATTCTTGATGATTTTTGTACTAATTGACTAAATGTATTAAAAAAGACCTGTAAATGCCACCTCAGAGGAAAAAAAAAAAGAAATATTTAAATGCTAAGCAACTTTTTAAAACCAGCATATTCTATGTTCAAATTAGGCTTCCAATTTTAAAACAAAAAAGCAAATAGTTTAAAACAGAGTTCAATATATAGCAACAGTCCTTGCTAAGGTCTTAGTTGAAACACTAGATTAAATGCTTTCATTGACATTATGAGTGACATTTGTTATAACAGTGATAAATTCATTTAATTACTAAGAATAACTTCTAGAAATATGCAAAATGTGAGCAGTCTTGAAAAGATGTGAGGTTTGAGGGCAGGAATTTCTCATGACAGGGTTGTAAATGTGGCTGGATACCCTAGCACAGCCTGAAATTTCAGCACAGCCTGAAGTTCATTTCCAGCTTTCAGACTATTACCAGTGAGATCTGGAAAGCCACTATAGGATAAATACACAAATTTTCACATTTTTCTCCTCATGTATTAAGCACCCAGTCCCAGGCACCTTTGGAGACACTCTACTGAACTTTGTGGATTCTGATCTGACTTTAATGGGAGATCTTGCTCTATTATTTGGTGTGGCTTTCAGACTAGTGCCTCTCCTACACAATTGAGATATCAATCTTCTTCAGAGAGAAGGCAGAAATTCCATTGACTTTCTTGCCCATTATGGTTTCATATACTTTTACCAGGTCAAAGTGGGCACCAACATTATTGGCAGAGATGCTGTTAAAGGCCCATGTCTTGCTGCAAAAGTGTATCTTCTGATGATCACTACCTCTTTTTTCCATTACTTTTGAAAAGCAAAAATAAGAAAAATGTGAAAAGAGGTTATTGGCACAGAAAGCAATCTCAAAAATGCCTTGACAGTGGTGCAGAAATATTTCCCAAACCTTCTTCCACATTTACTAACCATGTGTTCGATACCATCCCTCGCGATGGTCCAGTGAAGGCGTTTATCCGTGGGGCTGTTCCTATTCACGTGCTCTCTGAATGTTCATGGCACTTTCATTTGTAACGGACCAGACCTGATGTCAGTCTAACTCTCCCTCCGTATGTCTTGACGATATTATTAGTGGCAAGAAGAAAGGCCTGCACATGTAGCTGTTACTACATGCATAGTAACAGCTTTTCAAAGACAAGTAACTCAGCCGCTGTATTTAATTTTTATTTTATAAGAGGCATCATTTAATGATAATTTATAAAACAAAAATAATGCTAGACAGCCCAAGAAATCTGCCTTTTCAAAAGCTGCTTTGGTGCAAGCAGTATGCCTGTCTTATCACTGCAAATTCCACAAAGCAGATACCAAATGGAAACCACAGCTTCAAAGTAACAGGTACCTAAATATTTTCATGGCTGGGACTTGCCTAACCTACTCCTCACCCAGCCCATGCATGTTCTCCTCCATTCTGGATGCTCTGACTCTGTAAAAAAAAAAAATGCAGTTTTACAAAGCTGGGGCTTCTTTTTTAATTAAATATTTCAAAGATTCTTGCAACTGTTATGAGCTTTGGATTCATGGAAGTTGTCTTCACAGGATTCTTATTACAGAATTAAGGCCGTCACGCTGACATCCTGCCTGCCTGCACTTCTCCTTCCTCCCTCTCCCCTCTCGCCACTCCCCAGATAGCTGCTTTTAGTGTTGGCATCTTTTACCATTAAGCTCAGAAAATCCTACACCGAGTTCTGACAGATGATTTCAGACAATTCCCCTCTTCACTGCACTGGCTTCCCCACGTAACAGACCAGAATAAGGACCCCTAGAGAGTCATTGCTGAAAGCAGTCGTAACTGAAAGCCTCCAGAATTGAAAGGATTTCAAAATCCTATAGCCAGAGACAGTAAGAAGAAGTTTTTATCTCATCAGATCTTTTCAGATTTACTCTATTATGCTAAAAGATTAACACCCTGAAAATCGACAGACCTATTTTAAAGGCCTTTTTTAGCATTGTGCTGTTGCACAAGGCCTTAAGATACCTAAAATAAGTCCCTGAACGGAAGAATGTGACTCATATATATATTGCACACATCATTTATGATAAGCCAGCTGATCAGACTGAAATATTAAACTAGCGAAAAAAAGAAAAAAAATATATATATAGAGAGAGGAGACACAATATATATAGCTCAATGTGAATGGTGTAAAGAAGATACATTCAGATGAAAATCTGCCAATGAGAAGATAAATTTATGCCACACTTTGGATTTGAAGCAAAGCAGTATTTCAGCATAATGACAGAAATAAAGCAAAACTATACAATGACATCTTACTTTGAGGAAGGGGTATTAGCTGACATCACAAAATGGCTTTGGATAAAAATTTCAGTACAGGATCAACTTCTTTTGTTTGATTTTTACGCATAATGGTGCAAACTGAGTGTGGGGACCACAGCTGCTCAGGGCAGCATGACTGCTTGTTCAGCATCACCTAATGGTGATTATTCGGAACCGTTACCAGCCGGACTTACAGCTAATGAGGGGAAATGAGCAGGGACATCCCTTGCTCTGGCCTCAGCCTGCTCCCGGGGCGGAGGGACAGCGGAGCCTGTGCAGGAGGCAGCTCTGCTCCCCAGGCACAAGCGCCAGCCCCACGGCCAACCCTGCTGGGACACGGCTCCACCTTGTAGTATTTTCCCTAATTAAATCTTATTTGCCAGTGTCACTGTGAGTGAAGTACATATCAAAATCAATCCCAAGTTCTTCACGTTCCTAAAAGAACTCCTTTTTGCTTCTATTCTTAAGGCAGCTTTCATCTGGCTACTGCAACACATTACTCAAGCTAATGCTTTAGCAGGCTTCCAGGATGAAAGGCATGTATCTGCAGATAATAAAAGCCTCCAGAGTTAACTCTTAACTCTTTAAGCTGTTTGAAAGAAACTGAAATCTCCTACTGCAGATCTGGAGCCTTTGAGGAGCCAGGGTTTGAAAGAAAGTCATCCCCTTGAAAAGTGAATCGGTAATTGCCTGCTGGTGGATTTCTGTAGTTGTTCCCAAACCACCTAATTCCAGTCACCATCAGGGATCTCACACTCTAGCACAGCCAGTGATCCCATTCTTTAGCACAGACATTTCCTTTCGCTGTATTTACAGCCTGCCCGTTTTCTTTCTCTGCTGACTTGCATGATCACATTTTTTTCATTTTCTTTGATGGTTTCATCAGGCGCAGACTTCCTTATTTCATTATTTCTAATAGGAATGCAATTGTAAGATTCAGATCAGTGAAATACAAGTTAAATGAGCTGTTTCCTTTTTTATGATTAACTTATATCTTTCTTAAAATGAGGCCATAATAATTAAGTAATGGTTTAACAACAAAGGCAAATTTATATTTGATACAGCTGTTATATTTTCAAGCTATGAAAGATTAATTACACTGTAATTACCTGGTTCACGGCCTGTGAGTGCTGGTCATCTGATACATCTGCAAGATCCCCCTCTCCACCACTAATGCATCACGAAAGCTGAAAAATTAATGAACAGTGAACTGGTAATACATACCCTAACTGCTTTCAATTCCGATAAGCCTAAGAGAATGAGGTAGCAGGACAGTGTTACACTGCTCATTTTTAACTGCTCAAAGGGTTAGTCCCTTTCATTTTACTTATGACTTCTGATTTTTTTCTAATCCCTACATTTTATAGATGCCCCATTCTAAAGACCTAGTTCTGGCTTCCCGCTGTTGGGCCATCTGTGCCGAGCAGCCCGCAGGGGCTGAGGGCAGGGCCGCTCTCCCAGAGGAGCCCAAGGCAGGTTTCCCTCGGCCTGCGCAGAGGGCTCCGGCCCCGGCAGCGGGGCAGGACGGTCCCTGTGGACATCAAGGGGGCTGCGGGGCTCTCTGCGCCTGAGCTAATGCCTTGGCACAGCCGTGCGCCGGGTCATGGTTTCACGGAGAGGTGCCCCATGAATCTGTATAGTGTTTTTTGGAGGAGTTTTCCCTTTGTTCATATATCTCAGTTGGATTTGTTTGATAATGACATTGAATCCAGGAGTGGATTTTGACTGAATTTATGTGTTAAGACAAACGCACAGAATACTATCTATCTATCTAATCTATTAGCTGTTATGTCTTCAGATCTCAAGACAGCAACACAAGAAGTCTGACTTAGAGAACACAGAAAGTTTTTAAACTTTTACAATGAACACAGTAACAATTATTCTTAATACTACCTAACAGCCAAACGGATTCGGTAGGGAGCACTTCACCTTGCAGTGTCACAGACATATCAGCTCCCTGCCGTTTGTCCTGGAATCCATGCAGCAGCTGTGAACACTTCTTATTTATTACAGTGCCTCCTCTTCACTCTTCTTTCTTGCTCAGATTCTCCACTGACTGCAACAAATATCAAATGTGCTTAGTAATTTAAAAGCAAAAGCTATGTCAGTTTACCACAAAGTTCAGTCAGTTCTACAAATAATAAATGCCCTTCCGAACATTTCCAGAACAGAGTCATAATGTACTCCATAAATAAAAGCAATAATAGATCGGGATTGTGATAAATTTGACATTCCACAAATGAAGAAAAAAGGGCATACAACTGAAAATGGTTGTTTGTATGTTTTTTAAAGTATAATTAATTACACATTTTAATACATTAGCTACAACTCTGGACAAGCAATTAGACAATAATTACAGAGAAAATGCAATTGAGGGCTTAGCAGATGACCATCCGTCTGCTACCCATCCCAGGTGTTTATGTGCTCTCTCGGTCATTTGTTTATGTTTGTAAAAGCACATCTGTTCACAGAACATAGATACAACTACAAAATGCAATACTCAGAAGCACAAAGAAACTAACCCTTCCTAAACATTATTTTTCACTCCTTCTGCCACTGCTGCCAGGCCAAGAAGTAGTTCTTGAACAACCAAATATACGCATTTCACCATACATGCTGAACTCATGCTGTTGTCACGGGATCTTAAACATGTGGTGCTCAGCAAAATAAGTCCTAGATTAGGCATTTAATTGTTTTTGTTTGTTTCATTAAAAAAGGGTGGGGGGTGCCAAGCCTTTAGAACAATTTCTTTTGTTTGTTTGCTTCTTTTTTAGGCAAAATTATCAGTCAGAAACAAACACAAAATTCTATAGAAGATCCACAAAATCTGGTCTTTCAGTATTCTTACCCTTCTTAAGAGTACTATGACTAAACGTAGTCAAAAACTACATTTTAATCAGTCAAGACATTGCTTTTCAGGACTATGTTGCTTGCAAGACATTGTGCTTTGAAATCAGTTTCTTTAACGTTTTAGCTACCTTTTTAAGCAAGTCAATGTCCAACCACCAATGAAAAAGTTGGAAGCAAACTCTTTTTCTCAGAGTGTCACTATTACTTTTTTACCACTATGCAACTATCCTCTTGGTCTAGAGAAGTATCATAGTCTTACGTGAGAAAGTGCCATTTCTTCTGGATCTGTAGGTATTGTTGCAGTTCGTTTAATGCCTGCTGCCTTACATTACCAAATACAGGATTTGTGAAGGGAAATCCTTCTCAATAATTTATTCCCTTGAGAAAAANCTGGATCTGCAGGTATCATTGCAGTTCTTTTAATGCTTTACATTACCAAATACAGGATTTGTGAAGGGAAATCCTTCTCAATAATTTATTCCCTTGAGAAAAATTTACAGCTGCTAAGCTAAACTAGACACAAGTTAAATAAACATGGAAATGGTAATACACTTCCAAGTGTCTGCACCTAATGATACAGATTCTGACTTTTTATTTATTTTTTCAGGCTGCACAGAAATTTACCCTTTGACAGAAGCTTCTCAGCGCCCTTTGATCTGCAAGACAGCCTCACTTTCAGTAGTTCTCGTCTCAGTCTGGATGGAAGACATCGTCCTGGTCTGCGTAGCAATTCGGGCAGTTATTAAAAACTATGTTCTCTGTAGTAACTTGACAGAAAGGATCTAGACCAAGAAAAAAAAAGTAATTAGGAAAAATATTCAGCATAGCGTAAATGTTCTTAAAAGACTTCAATTTAAAAATGCAAATACAATCTTGCATTGAAAATGAGTTTTTTTAAAAAATAAATTAAAACTTTATTTAGATTAATTTAATCTATAATATTATCCTCAGGCTACATTAATACTGAAGCGTCCTAAATACCGAAGTTTCAAACTTCCGTAATATTTTAAAGGTTACCTCTTGCTTCATGGATATATACGTTTGGTTTTCAAACTGTGCATTTTGTTTATCCTTCTGTCACCAAAAATCCTTTCCATCATTGAATCTGGAAATAATGCCATACGTGAAAATGTGGACACTTGCTAGTTCACATATTAATAGGTTATCAGGAATGGGTAAAAATACATGTCTTCCAATTTCATTATCTCTCATAGACTCAGAGTTTCACAGCAATATAACCTTCTGTAACTCACCTCATCTGAGCTTTATTGACTCTCCTACTTTTGCTGTTTAGTTTAACACTTAGGGCAACTATTTTCTTTACCTAATGAGCAAGAAAGTAACCTGCTGGTGTTTCCTCTCCTGGAACAACCGAGTGCACGTGGAACCTTGCCTGCACTTCACTGCTTAGCCAGCCGCCGCTCCAAGGTCACACAGCACCCTTTATGCAAAGGCCATTTTCCTAACACAGTAGAAAATTATAACCATAGCAGTGTATCTGCTTATGCTACTTTGCAGATGTAATATGTAGAACAGCAATATAGTCTTTTTTCAGGTATAATAATTACATTAGCTTCTTGGAATTAATGAATGCTAGTGCCCATATAGGGTCCCTGATGCTAAGTAAGTCAGGCTATTCCAGCTGCTGTTGTGCGGGATTAAGAGGTTGCTGCTCTACTTTCTCCTGCTCTGATAGCCAATTTCATCCCTATTGGAGGTTACAGCCTTCTCCAAACTGCCAACTAATGGCATGTGTAATTGCTTCTAACCCAGTTCTGTCTAAATGAATCCAATAACACTTCAGATAGAAAGGGTTATCTAACACAGCTCATTCTGGAAAAACTGGCTTATGGGGAAACCACGCAGGCAGTTATGATGACAGATCTGAGAGGCTGGCAATTTCAGGAAAAGGGTGATGAACAACTGAAGATGAGGTGGAGAAGAGCACGAAAACTTTAGCACAAATTAACTGAATCCAAAATGGCAATATGACAGCAGTGTAATTGTGCCTTCTCAATGCACTTTTCAGACAAAGGCAAGATAGATATTTGTACATGTCTTCACAAAATACTTGCAAGTGAATCTTGCCCTTCTTTATCAATCAATTCTTCTTCATGCATCATTTTAAAAAGATTCTCAGATCATCAACAGAGAAACAGCTATTCTGTATGATTAGTGAAATCATACAGAATAGCTGTAAAATTCATCCTGTCAAATACATGGGGAGAGAGGTATCTGGGGATGTGCACTAGACTTTATTTATTTATTTTTAATGAGATACAAGTCAATACTGATGAAGCAAAAACAGACAGAGGTGCTAAAACTCACAGCAGGTAACACCATTCTCCAAAAACATGAAATGTGCTTCCATTTTGCTGAGTTACAGATTTTGTGATGCATCTCTGTGAGTGCTGACATGTTACTAATAGAAGGGCTGTTTTGACCTGGAATGTGCCATACTTGCTCGGGAATAACAGTGGGAAGTGCACAGAGAGCGCCATTTCCTCCTGCTTCTTTCTGACACATGCTGTTTAATGTAAGGGTGTCAAAACTGCTGAGCAGTTTCTAACCAGCTTTGGCTCTTTCTGAGGGCTTTTTAGAGCATTCTTAACTGGCCCTAAGTTAACAAGAAAGGAAAAGCATGACTGGGATGGTTGGGAAAAGTAGCCCTTGTACATCTAGAGGCATCCAGGGTAACTACCAACGGGACAAGAGGAAATGGTCTCAAGTTGTGCTAGGGGAGGTTCAGGTTAGTCATTAGGAAGAATTTCTACATGGAGAGAGTAGTCAAGCTCTGGAACAGGCGGCCCAAGGAAGCGGTGGAGCCACCATCCCCGGCAGTGTTCAAGAAACGTGTAGATGAGGCTCGTAGGGACATGGTTTAGCCGGCAGGTGTTGAAGGGTTTACAGTTGGACTTGATGACCTTGAAGGTCTTTTCCAACCAACATGACTCTATGATTCTATATCAGCACTGTCCAAATGATGCTCTTGCAGGCTTCCCGCAAGGAACTTCATGAGCCCCCCTACAAGTAACTCCTTGTTATTCCTCCTCCCACCTCTCTCATTTTTCCATTTTGTGGGTTTTCTTCTTTTCCTTCCTACATGTTAACTCATTCACAATGTCAAAAGATGACACCCAGTTTTTGAGAAATGGCAGAGTGCAGGAGTGAATGCTGCTAGGCTACACGATTTGATTCTTTCCTCTACAAACAGCTGCAAATGTGCAGTTCAAAGCTGTGTCCCTAACTTCTCTCTTTGATTTTCAGAAAATCCAGGAGGCAAAGCTTCTGTCGTACACATGAGAGAGACAGGAAGTGGATGAAGACTCCTAGTTTGATACACATCAAAAACAGTGGTGGAGGGGAAAGCTGCTCGGAGTCCTTCAGACATTCACCACTTGTGCCTACCCTAAGCATTTTTCTTTTTTCCAGTCATATTTTTCAGAGATTAATATAAATTAAATGCAATCTCAAAAAACCTGTCTCTTCATTCAGCCAGTCACCCATTCATACCTGCTGGATGCATGGGTTAAGCTTTCTCAAGAGTCAGTCAGGAATCAGTGAAGCAATTTACATTTAATGAATGCTTCAAGTTTATCTTGCAATCTAGAAATTTAATTGTAATTTTTCTTTGCACCCTTCACAAGAAAACCTTCAGTTCTGGAACTCTGAAGATAAAATGTATGGAGACTGATATATGCAGTGACGACTGTCTTGACACAGGGTCAGACATGATCACTTGTGACTTAAAAAATAAATGTTTACTAGGACACAGCCTCAGGAAGAGAGCTGCCAGGCCCTGGAATTATGACAAGCTGATCAAATTACCACATCAACACTGTTTAATGTTTTACACTTGAAGCACAAAGACCTTTTACCATGGCTGAGGTTTTCACCTCTTTCCAGGCACATGACCTCCCTGCTGCTGCTCCACAAGAAAAGCCCCTGACAACAGGAACTGGAGTTGTATTTGAATTCTCGTGCATTGCGCATACAACATTCTAAGTGAAGGAGAGCTGATTCACACAGCAGCATCACAGGTCCACTCCACCACCTCTAATCTTGTGCCCTCATTCCTCAGATTGGCCTCTGGGGACCCCACATGCCCATCAGCTGAAGGGCCCAGTTAAATTTGGAGGGGTAGACATCTCTGCAATGAGTTCTGTACCCGCTGCTTGCAGCTTTGTGTTTAACGCTTGCCATTGCAGGTTCCTCGTCGTCGTCACGCAGCCAGAACAGAAAGCGGTAGGTATACCTCCCCTATAGAATAGACTTTGCTCATCACCTTTGGACTGGCACTTTTTTTTTAAGGTCCTAATTGAAAACTCCGCTGAGAAGCTGTCAAGTTAAATTTACGACACAGGTAGCTGCTTCTGCAGCTCGGTGTTCAAACTGCCAGCTGGAAAGGGAGCTGACAGCCACGTGCGTCACCGAGACACAGCTCACTCGCAGGAGCTTTTAGAGAGCCGTATTATTATAATTGATCGGATGCTGCCGAAGCTGAAAGACAAAGACGCGTGGCTGTTTTTCTGAGCGTTTGTAGGTCCTGTTTCAGAGAACAATTTCCTCAGGAAAATACCTCTCCGGGACAGCATTTAAGCATATGCTGAAGTCCCACTGAGATTTAAGCAATATTGAAGGCTAAGTACAGATTTAAGTGCTGTCTTCAGAGAGCTGATCTTCCAAATTACATTTTCAAAATACACCATTCAGTGATCACGCACTTAAATACTGGTGCACACCTCTAACAAAAGCAAACACTGCCAACATTGCTGAAGTGCTGGTAAACAGAGATTTCTGAACCAAGAAGTTCAATAGTTTCCTGTTAGCTGAAATTTTGTTCACGTCTTCAGACTCAGATGTTTTTTCCAAAATTCATTTTAATAATAACTAGTGGATTAGCATATTTGATCAACTACTGGTGTGTGCCAGACCTTACAGTACTTCCACCTTGGCTTTAATTGGACTTGGACCTGATCCTGAAAAAATACCGCCTATCTCAACAAATAAACTGAGAAAGTCTTTGCGTTTTAAAACTGACACACATATGGTATCCAACAGCAATCTGAATGTATGCTCATTCACCTTATTATTTAATTATTTTTAAAAGAAAAATCTGGTCTTTCCTTGTACCTATGTTGTGAAAAAGTAGAACAGATCAGAGTATTAAAAAAAAAAAAATCACCAATTCTTTCAGCAGTGGCTTAAACATAATAAAGTCTCTAACATAACAAACAAGGCTCTTCTTTTCCCTGTGCTCTCCTGGCCTTTGATTTTTTTGCCCAGATTTATGATATTCCTCCTATAATTTCAGTTACCTGGATAAGAAAAACACTGAGGTTCTAGCACAGGAGGTACAGGAGGTTAAATGCATCACTTTCTAGTTAGCCCTGCACGAAGCAGGTCTACTACTCACACTGCCTGCTGGAGCAAGAGAGCCTCGGCCAGCTCCGCGGCTCCCAGTACTGCCAGCCCGCTGCTCCCAGCAGCGCTGTCAAAGCTTTTAGCAGGCAAGAACTGCTATTACAAAAGAAATCCAAGTTGCAGGCAAGACTCCAGTTAGCTTTCTTAAAATGTGAGACTCTGTCTGTAAAAACTCAGCACTTGCAATCCTCCAGATTGTATACAATCTCTGTTTTCAATTTCTGTATTCAATGTTGTTTTTATTACATATTTAAATTCCATTATTAGGATTATCTGTACTGTCTAGTATTAGAT
Organism: Crypturellus undulatus; assembly: GCA_013389825.1. NCBI lineage: Eukaryota > Metazoa > Chordata > Aves > Tinamiformes > Tinamidae > Crypturellus > Crypturellus undulatus. The sequence continues at coordinate 97,531 of VWPW01031452.1, forward strand.
GTCTAGCATGGGTGCCTAAATCAGAAGGTCATTCTCTTTGGACTTTGCAATAGTTTTTTGCAATACCTTGCAATACTAATCCATACATACAATAAATATTTGTGTCAGTATGTAACGAGCATAAATTGACTGTAAGAACCTGAGAACACTAGACCTGTGTTTATAGGGAAAGCACACATGAAATGACTGGTATAATCACTATTTCATAGCAGAGCGAAGTGAGAAGCAGATATCTAGACTTCCATTCCAGAGCTAGTAGAATTAACAGACTACACATCCTTCCAGAACAGCCCAAGGCAATTAGTCTCTTTCTCAGCACACAAAGTATTTGAAATTGCACAGCTAATGCCTTAATATTCTTTCCTGCTCACTGTCCTTCTCCAGAGCCAGTGTCGCCAAACTGCAGCAGTAGCAGCACGCAGCAGCAGCTCCACACAAGTGCTGCTACATCACACTCAGCAATATTACCAGGTCATTTATAGACAGTCTGTGCCCAGAGTAGCTTATGACTTCATCCACAGTAATCAGAGGCATTAATAAAATCAGGTATTTATGAAGTTCAGGTACTAACTACTGGCTGGCTGAGTGAGCTGGCTGAATGATGTCTAGATGCAGAGTCCTGCAGCTGCTCACTGCAATGTATTGCACTTCAAAATTCCAGCTAACGGTGCCAATACCAAATTAGTCCACTTCTCCTAGAGGGGAAAGAAAAAAAGGTACAAATCGGCAGGCAATAGCTGGCCAAGTGACCTGTTTCCTACTGGCAGCACTCACTGTTTTCACAGTTGCGTGGCACCGCTCAGCCTCTTCACTTGTCACCTCCTGTCCTCAAACACGGACAAAAAGGCCTGAGGTTCCTCGGAGGCAGGAAATGTCTTCGGACGTTTTAATGATTGAGTTTAAGGAATGTTTCATTCCGTTTGTGTAATTCCTAAACTAAGAGCAGACATAAACTGCTGTTGCTCCCCTACCTGCTGCGCAGAGAAGCGTGTCCTCCCCTGGCTATTTAGCACCTCCGCTTGTCTTTGATAAGAAATAGCTCGCTGTGATCACAATCCTCAGACTAATCCCAGCAGCTTTACTATGTCTTACACGTTTATCATGAAATAAACGTCATTGTTATCTGAAACAGAGCCACGAACGGCTGTACTAATTACACCAAACCAGCATCTTTATTTAANTTTAAGGAACGTTTCATTCCGTTTGTGTAATTCCTAAGCAGACATTAACTGCTGTTGCTCCCCTACCTGCTGCGCAGAGAAGCGTGTCCTCCCCTGGCTATTTAGCACCTCCGCTTGTCTTTGATAAGAAATAGCTCGCTGTGATCACAATCCTCAGACTAATCCCAGCAGCTTTACTATGTCTTACACGTTTATCATGAAATAAACGTCATTGTTATCTGAAACAGAGCCACGAACGGCTGTACTAATTACACCAAACCAGCATCTTTATTTAATCACACGTTTTATCATTATTAGCTAACTAGTAAATTAAGTATTCACACAGCACATTAAAAAAATGCAGTGCACACCTATCTCAAAGAAACTGTGCCTGCTTAGAAACGGTCTCCACCATGGATGGTATACAGCTGATAAGAAAAATGTGCTTAGAGTAGCCTGATGGCGTAATGTGCCTGATAAGCATTCTCCTTCATTTATTTTAATCTTTCACTTTTGATTTAATTTATGGAACAATTACAGTTACTACTGAGGCAGGTTATACCTACTGCTTCATTAATGCATAATATAAAACGAAATTTTATAACGCACTTTGTGTTTTTAATAATATGCTAATAACTTCATATATTAAGTTCTAGTATTTTTAATCAAAGACTAGAAAGAAACCCTTCCCTCACCCTATCATTACGTCAGTAATTTTCGTATCCATTAATTCACTACCTTACAAAAATAGATACTTTTTAATATATTTGTTTTACACATTTTGGTGACCTCCTATAAGAAACAAGAGTATAGGATCCTGCAGCATATAACTTTCAAGGTAATTGTCATAATAGCTTTGTGATAAGCACCATTTTTTCCTGAAAGAATTAAAAACTTCCAATTTCTTTGACATAAATTGGTTTTGCTCCTTTAAGGTATGAACAACCATATCCTAGCCACACATAGTTGCTACGGCAGGAAAATCTTTGCCTGTAAGGAATATGGCACGGTGAAATGGTGGGAAAGGGAAGTGAAGATAGCAGGACAGTATGAACATGCAGTACTCACAGGAGCAGCAGATGTTTATAGGGACAGCAGGATCAGTCAGTTCCTGGGGAGTGTGCAGGGTAAAAAAACAACATCAAAAAAACACTGCTCTGAAGCAGATATGAGGTAATTCCCAATTACTAAGAGTAAGGAGGAAAGATCACTTTATATGGATTATACCACAAAGTAAATACTTTTTTGATACAACCTCAGGAAAAAAAAAAAAAATCACTTTCTATGACACTAATCAATACTGATGCATAGGCATACATCTTGGAAAGAGAGAAAGAAGAATGCACATTATAAATATTAATACATTGTTAAGCTATGAACTCACTTTGTCTCCTTTTTTTACTAAAAGCTCACTTCCCCACTGTAATAGCTGTATGACTTCTATCCCAGAGCGGTTCTCCAAACTAGCTGTCTTCTCATCTCGCAATCTCTCTTCACAAATTTCTGCCTGTAAGACACGAGGCTGAATCTCACCCAGGACATTTCTGCTATGTTCTTACAATTCTAACAGTATTTCAGATCACTTCTACAGTTCCCCAAACCAATCTTGACTTTTTACTGAAAACCTTAGTAGCATGTAAAATTATTTGGTGAAATCGGGACTGCAGTGGAAAACAGATGTTTTGTCTGAGTTGACCTTTTTGGTGAATAAATTAAAACAAAACAACGATTCTTCCAAGTCCTGTGGCATTACTCAGCTGTTAGTATGTGCCCCTGTGTATTCAGCTACCTGCACAGCAGAAATGAGAAGGCAACATGCACTCCTTCAAGGCAAAGTGATCATCCTCTCTGGGGGAGTTTTTTCAGTCTTGTAGAGGAAACACTGTCTGCTTAAATCAGGAAAGAAGCAAGGAGGAAGGCACACTGTGTTTTCTCTAAAAGTTCGGAAATCTTAGGTGGAAAAAGGCATTTATGAGATGTCTAAAATGAATCCAGGAAACAACCGATTATACAGGCACCTTTTTATTGTTCATTGATTTATCTTGTATTTTTTGAGAGGAATTTTAATAGAAAAAAAATTGTTCTTCGGGAAAGATCTGCAAAATTGTAAATACATTTGGTCATTTTTCAACTTACGTTTCCATTTGCTGTTTACTTCTGTTTACCTCTTGTTTACTTACTCAGTTCTGCATTCTCATATTTTAGCTTGCATCTGAAATCTGCACTGACTTTCCCACAGGATCAAAGAAAGTGACTACTAATTTTGCCTTTATAAATCATAAAAATCACTTAAGAATTTCTGTTCTCAAACCATAGGACCATTTGAGAACCACTCTGTTCTCAAGCTACAACACTTTTTTTCTTTTTCTTTTTTTTCCAAACATGTCAGATCACGGTAAGGATAAGTCAAAATATATGCTTATATGTGCTGGGTTAGAATCATGCCAGTCGTGTATTTTAGCTTTAGTCTGCTAACAATTTGGGAAAATACAAAGGGATTTTCTCAAATTGTATAAGAAGAGGGTTTGATAGATCTGCATAGGGGTATTTCAAGTAACATTTTTCAAATTATTTTTTCCTTTCTCCCATAAGCTTCTTATGCACAGAAGGCCTAACAGTATAAATTCAGAAACTGATAACTAGGAGAAAGGAACGCTGGCTTTGTTGTAACTGAGCATCAGGTACAGACTTAATTCCTGCTGCAACAAACTAGACCTATTCATGTACTTCTTGTCCTCCTTCAGAAGTACCCTCTAGTCTTGGGGCCCTTCAAATTTCATTTCTCAAGTCTGATACCTATAGTTTGGTTCCTAAGTAAGCACAATAGCTAAAGCTTCAATTGATTTTTGGAACAGTGCTGCAAGAAACAGATGTTCCCATTTACAGACTTAAGTCTGTAAATGTGTAACATGAAAGTACTTTAGGAATGCATCTCATTATGTTTACCTGAAACTTCATGTGGTACACATAGCACTTGTAAATACAGAAAGATATTTATACAAAAGGCATGATAATTACTATGTATGTAGCATGATCCTAGCTTCACAGGGCCTCAGCAGGATCAAATTCAGATTCCAAGTTGACCAGTTTTTCAAGAGCTCATGACAGGTACAGGAGCATGAATTCTGCTGAAAACGAAGGAAGCTTAAGATACAAATTCAGTCATGGTTTGAAGGTCATCTCCCACATTTATCGCCTCTCAGAGGCCTTCCTGGAATCCATAAAAAAAAAGAGCTTTTCTAGAGGCTTCTGAGAATAATACAATAAATTAGCAGGTAGTATAAGTCAGCACTTTTCCAAATAGCTTATCATATTTTTTTAAAAATATTGCAGTAAGTCTCCTTTTCCTAAATAACTTAAATAATCAGGATGAAACTGGTACAAACAATATGTTACAAAAGAAAGGTTTTGGTGAGATTTTATTATGAAGCAAGCATTTAAGTTAACCCATAGCTAAAGGAATCATTGAAGTGTACTATTAATCATCTTTTCCCACTAAAATTCCTTTCTGAAAGGAAAGGATCTGCCTTAGGATCACAAAGCCTAAGGACAAAACACTGAAAGCACAGAAGAACAGTTTGTAAATCAAATTTGTATTTCAAATAAATACGCATACTGCATTTGATAGCTAAATTTGAAAGTTCATTTGTACCCTGTAAATACATGCATTTTGCCAGTACAGTGGAGATTTCTTTTTAAATAAAGGCTGTATGTATGGAAAAATAATTACTTGGTGTACCACTAGCTAATACGCTTTGTAAAGTCAAAGCTAACAAGCTGCAGAGAGATGCAAAGTTCCTACTGTGCATCCCGTAAGCACAGAGAAACTAAATGCAGTCAGTTTATTAAGGAATGTTATTAAAGGAATCAATCAAAGAAGATATATATATATATATTTATATATATATAATATATATATAAAGCTTCATTCCTATGCTGCCTAACACCCTATATGTCCTTTAAATTAACTTTTAAATCATAAAAATATGCTATCTTAGATCTCAGCGAAAAGCTTATAAAAGGAGACTCAAGATACTTATTAATTACATAAAAGTGACACAAAAGGAGAAAGAAATGGTAACCTACCACATACTTGATGCTGGCCACTTTCTCCAGGGTGACCTTGCTTGGAAGAGTCACAGGGGCGCTTGAAAGAGTATCAGCCAAAACCACAATCTCCCAGAATATTGACTCATTGAAAACTACAGTTTGAAAGAACAGATGCTAAATTGAATTTAGCTTTTCTTTGCTTTTCTTAAGGGAATTACACTTCTGAAATAGCATATTATAAAGGTATGTGAAAGCCATTGGGCTGCAATAAATCCCATACAGAAATTATACTATGAAAGAGCATTGCATAATTGGATATGAAAGAGTGAGGTTCTCAGCTGCTGTGCAATCCTCGAATTATGTAGACTGGGTGAAATATATTGGAAAATAAGCTAGATAACAAGGAATGAAGTCTGGAATAATCTAAATTAAGAGCCGAGACTTAAAAAAAGGTCTCTTTCTGTCTGAATCTCTGGCAAAGACTAATTTGTTTCCGGGATTCACTTTCCATTAATCAATTAAAAAATTCCACAACTGCAAGCCAAACCAACAGGCCTGTGTAGACAGATGGACAAGTTGTAATGAAGTTCTTGTCAAGCCGGTTTGCCTTCAGTGGAAAGCTGGTTCTCTCCACACCAGAATACGCCAACCTGTGCTTCTACGAGTATCTTTTTACCGCGGGACCTCTCAGCGGACTCCGCCATCACGTGGGTCCGACCCCACCATCACGTGCACTGCGGTCACTGCCGTTGCGCAGCCGGGTAGCTGAGGCGCCCGCAGCAGCTGCTGCCCGTTCGAGCCCTGGTCGTGACCCACTTCCACCGCAGAGCCAGCGGCTGAGCCTGGAGGCTGGCACGGACACGGCCACCCAGGGGAACGTGAAAGCCTCTCCTGCGAAGGAGGTGCTTCCCCTCGCACAGCATGGTCGAGGGCGGGTAGAGGGTGATTTAATGAGCTCTGCCAACACACAAGCCACCAAAAGAAATAATCCTTACCAGGCGGAACACGGTTGGGAGACAAGACTCCTCATCCTCCGGGCAATGTGTAACGCAGCACGGTTACACTCTGGCCCCGTCTCTAAGCCCTACACTAGGGTGATAGAGCAGACCTGAATCTATTGATTAGATACCTATTTACGGCATAAAGTTACTTCACTATGTTAAGTCTTCTTTTTTCTTCTTTTTTTTTTTTTTTTTGAAAATCCTCTCTCTCTGTGGAAAAAAAAAATCTATTTAATTTTAACTTAAATAAAACGACCAATTTGAGAAAAATTAAGTAATATGTCTAATAAAATCATAAAATGCAATTTTAAGCCACAGTGAGCTGAATAAAATATGGAACAGGACCTTGCATTTTTTATTAGAGCTCATTAATCTTGTTAATTACTTATTGAATATCTTTGAATCACTGGGCATGATAAAAATTCATCCCAGTGGCTAGACAGTTCTATGCTTTAGCAACCTCTTCTAACAGCTGGGTTTAACTGACAGAGTATTTTTCCAGCCTTTTCGCTGCCATGCTGAGGAACACAGCAGCAGATAGGATTTGTACGTGAAAACTATTTAAAAGCTTTAACATTGCTCTCAATAAAACACCAATATTTACTCCCCCACCTTTACATAAGCTTGTACTCAAAAATTATTAACTTACCCGCTTTGCCTTCTCTTATTTGCTGTCCTGAGATGGATAGTAATTCTATTTAGGATAAAAAAAATAAATAAATAAATCATAATTCTCTCACATAAGAGAAGTTCTGTCTCAAGCTACAGCCTTTAAACAGACACTAAAGATAACCAGCAGTGCCAAAGGAGCCTTCAAACTGTTCCTTGCAAGACCCAGGTTTGCTTCTCATCACTGCCATGGCCTTGTGCCCTACTACAGAACTTGCCAGTTACCACCAAAACACCTTACAGATTCCAAAACGGATCCACATGTGAATGTTAGGGTCAGATTGACAGGCTGCCACCTGAGACAAATATCCCTGTTGTGGGAAAGCTTCAGGACATGCTAACTTACACCAGCTTTTCATGTCTTAACCACACAGGGTCAGCGAAAGCACCTTACGTTCCATAGAACCACATGAAAGGAATGCCAATGTTTGCACGTTTTGTGCAGTCACTTGCTCAGTATTTCATGTGCTGTAATATAAAAAAAGAGGATTATGTTATAGTCCACATTCTCCTGCGTTATGGACACATAAAATAAAATAGAATGAAATAAACACAAGCTCAATAGAAACACCACCTGCAATGTTATCTGTCTATTTTTCATAGATCCCAGAGGGAGGAGCACATAATGTAGTCAGTGTTCTAAATTAACTGAAACCACCCAGAAAATAAGACTGACATAATAAATCTAATTTTAAATGAAGTATAAAAAGCTGAGGTAGGGCTAATGGTTTTTAATGATTTTGTTATCCTGACCTGTGGTGTANATAGAATGAAATAAACACAAGCTGGATAGAAATACCACCTGCAATGTTATCTGTCTATCTATGTTATCATAGATCCCAGAGGGAGGAGCACATAATGTAGTCAGTGTTCTAAATTAAATGAAACCACCCAGAAAATAAGACTGACATAATAAATCTAATTTTAAATGAAGTATAAAAAGCTGAGGTAGGGCTAATGGTTTTTAATGATTTTGTTATCCTGACCTGTGGTGTAGGGTTTTTTTTTTTTTTGTATGAATAAAGGTCACAGACTAAATAGTGGCAGAGAACATACCTATACATTTATAATTCCTTTTTAAAATGAAACTTAGATATATTTTTGGGCACATATAGTATTCTGAAAAGAAAGCTACTTCCCAGAAAATGGTAGCCTTTTACTGAACAAGATGTTGTACTTCAAAGTTTAGTCATATCAAGTAAGAATGAACCATTCGTGAATGATCTTTGGGTTTCTTTAAATTCGCAAAGACTGATTCCATTTTCTTATTTGGAATTAAATTAAGTTAAATTCATGGACTCTTCCCTGTTTCCTGTTAGTAATAATAAAGCAAGAACTAGGTTCCATCCATCTCCTGCCTGAAACCTATTTATCAATCATCTCATTTATCATAATTCCAGGACACCCAAGAATTAAATAACTAAAGATGGTAATTAATAATCAAAATGTCTAGGTGCACTTCAGAGGAAATTAACAATTTATTTACCTCAGAGCTTGGCACCTCATTCCTGCAGTATTTTTAGGTATTTTCTGAATTCTTGTGTTTGCTTGTACATGTCAAGAATCCAGACAAAATGTTTAAGTCAGTATTATGCTGACTAAAGCAGTTCCCTGGGACGTACGCCATGCCAATCTAATTGTAGGTGACACAATCAGCACACTCATTTATTTTTGAAATATATGAAAAAAGAGTCAAATGTTCGGGGAGTAACCTAAGTAGGTATGATGGAAATATTAAAAGCTAGAAACTTGTTACAACTGCTGAGAGGGAGGATTTATGTTTTACTGAGATACTGCATCATATGCCCTTGTGATTAATCCTATTATCCTTTGGCTGGAATCCTGATGGCGCTCCCATTTAAAGGACAGCACATTTAATCATACGCTTATATGGCTCATAAAGCAGGTGAAATCTCTTCTCTGTATGCCACACCGTCTCTTCCATGTACGTCACAGCTCCCCGTGCAGGAGGGGGAAGCTTCCATTTCGGAGCAGAAGTTTTTCCAACCCTCAAAGAGTTGCAGGATGCAGCGTGTGGCCAGCGTTCCCCCTATCATGGAGCTACTAGCAGGAATGGGAGCAGAGTGCTGTAATAGATTAGCTCGTTTGCTTTAGATTATTAACCTTGATGAGCACTGTGTAAAGCCTTTATACAAGCTATTGCTTTAATCTTTGATATTTCAGGTGGCGTGATTAATCTCCTTCAGAGAAAATGGAAACGGCTGCAGCTCTGTTTCCTTCCTTCCTTTCTTGCTTGCACAAGCCAGGCTGTCATTATGGTTTAGCCATATCGTCATTCAGGGAATCATGTACTGTGTCTTTCAGTTTCTCTGGCAGAAAACAGAAACCGTAATGGATATTTAAGAGATGAGAAACCTCCAAGTTTATTAATATACACGTATATATTATATTTCATGCTTGGCATAGCTAGCTTTACTCTGAGTCATTTTTCTTTTTTGCTAAAAGAAGATGAACTCTTCTAAGGTCTCCTCTTGCCCTTCGAACATACACAATTCCCTCTGGGCTTCCGCAGCGCCCAGCAGATCTCACCATCTCACCTGAGTGTCTCCAAGCAATTGCGAGCTTCCCCCTAGTCGTTACACTAAATAACTAAATAAGCATTCTTTTTAAGAACAAAAGCCCCTGAAAATATTTTGTTACTCTTGAAAAGCAAGTTTGCCAGAATTTTATCTTCCTTACAGACCAAGCAAAACATTTACAATGTCAATTCCCATCATTCCCAATTAGAAAGCAGCAGCTTTGTCAGATACAAAGATCTATTACCTATTTGAATTTTTATTACTGCCTGGTACGTTGGTTCATACATAATTAGGTTTTTGTATGCTCTTTACTGCTAGTAAATGTACAAATTTGAAATGTATACTGTGTTAAGAACAGTGGTGAGGAAAGTTCCCCTCCCTGAATGCCTTCCCCTATTCTGCTGCACCACCAGGACCATCTCCACGGCAAACAGGATGTGTGAGAAGTCCACAGGTTTGTTGGGCAAGACCCTGTGACAACAGCAGCAGCAAGAATTCACAACACATGTAAATACAGGTCCAGGTCAATATAAAAGTGTCACTTCTAACTCCCCTAGGAGTCCTCAGAAAATAACCACTGTTGGCTTACACGAGTTTCAGATTGCTGACGCATTCCAGCATACACCACGTGGCTGAACCCACAACCCCAGAGCTTCTCCCAGTACTCCTTCAGAAATTCTCTTAATAAATGAGAAACCCATATTCGTTTAGAGTTCCTCACCATGATGCCATTATGAAAAAAAACCCCTTGCCTACGCCACACGGGTTTGAAATGACGGCTTTCCTCTCTGATGGTGACTTACTCGGATATGCCAGAATTTCTCCCAGGCCCTGTAAGCCGAATACGAAAAGGAGGTGCCCAAAGTGCGGCAGAGCAGCTGGTACCCCACGTCAGCTGGAATGACTTGATGCTGAAATACAGGACAGATGAACAGAACTCTTTCAAAGCCTGTTTTGCTGTAAATGTCTCCTAAAACGCTAAACATACTGACAGTTTTTTTCTCAGCTGTAAGTGTAACCGGTTCCAATTAGGACTTTGCTTCACCTGAAATTTCAGGATTTGAACTTGTTTTTGCTCTAAGACAACAAAAAAGTACTTTTGGAAGCTAAATGGAAGTTCAGGAAAAAAATGGACTCAGAGTTATTTTCAGAATTGTGAAATTTTATTCCAAAGTTTATTTTACAGAAGTTTCGTTTCCTTCTTTTACATTATTCAACAGCACGTTAGCCGGAGTTCACAATCAGGCCATTGCTCTACTATTATAATGGGACATAGCTTATTTGTAATATTATTTTTGTTTGTTTCTTAAATCATTAAGAAAATGTAACTGTTATAAAACATTAACAAAGAAGTCCTCCCACATATGAAGGATCACACCTAAGCAGAAAAAAAAACAGAAATTCAAAAGAAAATTTCTACAAAACACTGGTTTGTTTTCAGAGTAATTTTTTTGCTTGAAATTTCACTGAAATTGATACTATGCCACATGCAAAGAAAACAAGGAAAAACCCGTTTAAATGAACCAACTGGCAAAAAATACTTGGCAAAAAACCCTGCCCATATCTAACATTAACATAGCCATAATACACCCTCTGCATGAGCTCAGCCTTCCTCTCGGATTCTAATTCCAGACTTGGAAGACATCCTTTTCTCGCCTGGCTGTGCATAAATGCTCCAAAATATGCCACTGTCAGATGCATTGTTCCCAAAGTGCTGCTTTGCAAAGGTCAGATAAGGAGTGTTAACCAATAAAAGCATTTGCTGTGTTGTCACCAGAACATGGAAATGGCAACATTTTTTTTTTTCCATGCAACAGTATTAGATAAAAAATTACTGCAGGAGTTAAAAAGAGTAATATTTCTAAAACTGTCATACTCTGAAGTTTAAGCCCTTAGTCCACTTGGAAACCATACCCTGCAACTCTGAAAGCAAAAGTTTTTCAGAACTGAAGAGGGCTACTTTATTCTGCTTATTAAAGGTTTATTGTGATTATGTTCTTATGCTGATGATAGTGGTGACTTGTTTTTATGGAATAGTGTAGCTAATAATAATAATAATGAAATTTATAAAATAAATGCAATAATAATATTCCTGAACTGAGAACATTCAAATTTGTGGAGTTTATATTCTCAAATATCTTATTCACTGTATTATAGTAGAAAATTTGACTTCTAGTCTGAGTATCTCAAAAGCAACAACTCAACTTTTTGAGATGCTAAGTCAAAAACTTGCTAACTTAGGATAAAGTAACTCTGACCTTCCTTCATCATGGATGAATTTGCATCAAAGGGATAAGCAGGAAACAGCATGCAATTCTCTATCTTCCAACAACTTCCATCAAGTCCCACAGACACTACGTTTCTTCCCTTCATTACCTTTTTTCTTCTTCTGATCTCTTTGTCTTTCCACCACTTTTTTCAATCCTTTTTTCCCATCCTTGTCTTTCTTAACTGAACTATCACAACGCAAACTTAGCTAAATTAGAAACAAATACGTATATGATATGGCAGCTATGACAATGCCAACCAGCAGGTACATTATGGGCAGGAGAGGGCTGAGTTTGTACAGTACCTATCTTCCCATCAAGGCATTGATAACAGGAAATCCTAACAGAGTAACATTTACTAGAACAGGCACTAATGATAAAGACAGCGATAACTAAAACTTGATAACTAAAACAGCAACATGGATCCTTTATCATTCCTTTGATACCTTTAGCACTTGCATAAAATGTTAGTATTCACCAAAAAAATGAGTAATGTTTTCATAATGTTGTACTTAGGTAAATAAAGAAAAAAAATGAAAAAAGATTAAATCTCAAGCTATCCTATTTAAAAAAAAAAAAAATTTCTTCTGCCTAAATACACATTTTTCTATTAATAAATCATCTGAAAAAAAAATCTCTCCTAGCTATTATTTCTTTTAATCAGGATTATTAAGGATTATCATCTAAAATTCTCTGATCAAACTCATGATTCTAATTTGAATTCTTAATGAATTCTGAGTTTCAAAGCCTATGAATGAGAAAGCATGCTTTATTAATGAGAAACCTTTTTTTTTTTATGAAACAATCCTAATAATGACAAACAGCATCCAGGAAATGATATTTTAATTCTACTTATGTACCTATAAATAGATACACAATTACAAAAGAGAGTATATGAGTACACCTTTCAAGTATAGATGTTCTTGGAGAACCGCATTACACGGACTTCAAATGATGTGTTCATGACAAAGCAGCTGGACAACAAGGTCTGTATTACCTTCTGATATGGCCAGCTTTCTAAACAATTCTCTACTTCATGGCAATTTGTTTTTTCTTTAAACATACTGAAAGTATGTAAAGTAAGAATGTAAGTAAAAACAGAAACGATCCTTAATACTGGCATGCCTTATAGCAGCTAAGATTTCTTCTAAATCTGATTTGCATGACAGCATTTTTTCATTTACATATGTTAATATAGAATTAAATATAAGATATTCCATGCCTGCCACTGAAAGAAAGATCATTACCTGTATCTGTTTTTGCAAGAGTATCCAGTTTGGCTCTTTCATCACATTATCAAACTTGCACTTCAAAAGCCATACACTGAGCTAAACTGCATGCCATTCTTTCAGAATCCTTATTTTACCATTATTACTAAAGATCCATGTAGAATTAATTCAATACTTTTCACAATCTTACAAGAAAATGATATTTTTCTTAATAAATAAAGTAGTTAAGAAATAGAAAATCCTTCTAATTACATCCCAGGAAGGGCTTTAAATTAGGAATTATTCTCGTAAATAGAGACCACTACATTACAATCAACCAAATCATTCAGATCCATAAATTTTATAATCAAGATTAGTCTACAGAGCTTTTTTCCACTAGCTGATTCCATCATTGATTGGCCAGAAACAAAATACATTACGTGATTTACAACTATAATGACAATATTATACAGATTATTTATTTGGCAATGAAAGCAGGAAAATAGCACAACCTCCATAGAAACTGGTTTCCAAAGCATCGCATTTAAATAGCTGTAAGACAGTTTAGCAGCACATATTTCTAACACAAGTCTGCTAATGACTTCAGAGGTGTTTTCATACTCTGCAGGGCAAGACAGGACTAGGGAAAGAAGAATCAAAGAAATATCCTCTTTGCACCATCTTCTCTATAACTGCCTGAAGTTCCTGGAGAGGAGCGGTGGGGTCTCACGTGCAGAGGAACCACCTGGCAGGAGCCCATCCTCACAGGCCCCGTGTCTGCCCAGACCCACCGCTCCAGCAGGGAAGAGGCATCGGTTCCCCAAAACTGGGCTTTCCGGGAGGTGTCCACAACACAGACTGTACTGCCATCATGTGGAGGTTATTACTATCACTCCTCTCACTGAGCATTTTTCTCAGCTTTCTCCGGTATGGTCGGACAATCTGTCCTTAACCATGCAGCAACATCCAAAGCTATGAAGACTCCTGCTGCAGGGACCAGCTCCCTCGCCACTACTAAAAACTATTTGCTGGGTGCAAATAACAAACACAGAAGGTGGTAACAGTGGATCCAGTAGGGAAAATTTGTAAGAAACATACAAAGCACAAAGCATGAACTAATTACTGTGCTCAGGATCAATTCAGCCAAGGAACATTTGTTTTCACATGTCCCTCTGATGAGATCTAATGTGAAGGCTTCGTGCTGGTTAGCTTTGAAGCTGTATTTTATTATCTAAGAAGTTCGGTGACAGATTCAGATGAGGATTATACATATCCTAGTAACAGAGGGACCCCAGGGCCCCCTCGTATCCACTACTTTTAGTTTCTTTATTTCCATCTGACTAGTATGTATTCATTGCGTATCGCGGTCCTTTGTTGAAAATTCACCACTGGCTGCACTTTTATTTATGTTCTGTTTTAAGGAGTTTGAATGTTTCATCTCTCATCTGCTTTCTCCACAAAACAAGAAGAATGTTTTAAACCCTTCTTCTCTGTGCTGTGCTAGGCAGACAGTTAGTGACATGAAAATTTCACAAAATTCCTGTTTTCAATATTCCTCTGCATTTGCTATTTCTCCAATTTAGTATCGACTTTAAACAAAGCTTCCTTTCTAATAACACTTTTCCAAACATTTTTATGTAGTACAAAACAGGTTTCCAGGTTTCTAAAAACTTGGCATCTATGTGGAACAGTAAGAAATACTTTCTAACTGGAAAGAGTCTGAGTCAACTGTTTGCTCTCCTGATTTTTAATTTGAAATATCTCTGAAATTTTTTGAAATATGTTCATGTCGGCTCTTTCCTTTGACTTGGACCTTTTCTTCCTATTACCATTGCTTAAAGACAGTCAGTCAAGCCAGGATTTCTAAGTCATAAATCCTTCCCTTCCCTTTCCCACTCTGTCCTCTGGTTTGCAAAAATAACCTATACATATTCTAGCTCTGCTCTCATTCAGCCACCTAACAATAACAAAAAATCACTGTGCAAACCGCAGGTGGTGCATTTGGCCAGGTCTGACACCACGGACGATGGACACAGCGCGCTGCAGGGACAGAGGCTGGAGGTGCCGTGGACTGCAGCCAAAGCAGCTTCGGTGCGGAAGCCACGACCGGCAGACTGGGCAGCGCCTGCCTGTGCGGGTGAACTGCCAAAGACGCTCCGTGGACTGGCCTGAAGACGAGCACGGGAGTTAAGCAAAGAGCTTCATTCAGGTGGGATGACCCGCAGAGCAGCACCCGCTCGCCCTTCCCAGACAGACAAAGCAGAACCTGAAAGCGGCCTTGGCATCAGCTTGCCTCCTGCGTCAAGCAGAGACACGTGGCAAACGGATATGTAACACATTCATTGCCACACTCGAAGCACACCTGAAACAACGATTAATGTAGCTACACAAACAAGTCACTTGAAGCTGGACTAAAATGACAGACTTCTAGTGCATGAGCTGTTCCCCACGCTTTTGGCATTCTCTTTTTCTTCAGGATGCAATAAGCAGTTTACATATCCATGAAGATGTGCCACCATGCTTTGGGCTATGGTGCGATCTCAGGTGGTTAGCTAGTTTGCTGTAGAACCGCTGCCCACCAAACATCAGGGGAACTTGTTTCCATAGACATATAGTAAAACATAAGCCCTTTGTTAAAGGACCAAACCAAAAGATCATTTTTAGAGGTCCCAGTAATGATAACAGATAATGGAACAGACCTCTATGCACAACTGTATCATATATAACAACCATCCATACATGTTATATACTATTGACTTCAGCAAGTTTGTACTAACGGCATTCATTCTTTGGAAACGGCATGACCGCAGCTGGAAGTTGGCATTTGTGCTGACCATCGTAACAGAAAAGCTAGAACTCGGTGATCAGAGAGAAGGCCACAGACACATGCAGCTTGGTTAGCTCAGGAATCAGGCAAACGGGTAGGTTACCTGCAAGGCTGGCACTGGTATTTGATTGTACCCATTATGTGTACAATAGATGTCTCAGGTACTCAGTTGTGGCCGATCTAGAACTCTTTATGAATACAAAGACCATTTCAGTAATGAACTAAAAACGCCCACAATTTGTAACTAGCTTCTTTAGCTACCTCCCAAAACAGACTTGCATGATATTAATTCTTTCTCTCACTACGGCTGATGATTTCTGTAGTGCACACAATTGTGCAAACACAGAATCTTTATTTTCCACAACTCTTCTTTCACCAAGGGTTACAGATAAAAAATAAAGTACAGAATTCATCACAAAAGCATTTCAATTCACCTACGCATAACAAAGCAGCCATCAGTTTATAACATGGCCATCACACCCAAATGATTTCCCAGAACAAACTCTGAACTTGTTGACTGCTCAACAAATTGAGCAAGGAAAAAGCTTTTTGTATTTTTAAACATCTAATTGATTCTGTGGCTCTGTGGTTCCCAGTCAATATAGCAGTAATTGGAATCATCATGACTCATGCTCAGATCATTTTACAGGCCTTTCCTATTTGCATAAACATCTCCTCATCTGCCTTCTCACTCTCTCCAGCTTTTCACAATATTTTTTCTACTTATTTCTGAATTATCTCTGATGTGCTAGACAGGCTCCATAGTCAGTATGTTTCCCCAACTGTAATATACTCCTGTAGCCACCACTCCTGCTGTGGTGCTGACACTGTTTTTCATCACATTGCATCTAAGCATTTAGTAGTTAGTTATTCCAGTTTACAGCTTTATTCTTGGTGTGAAGCATCACCTTATGGAATGCTGTTTATTTTTAATAAAAATAATTAGTTGCCAAGCTGCATATACAGTTCTTGTCAGGTGGAACAAAAGTCATATTTATTCTTAGGTTTTTTAAAAACATTACTTAACTCATTATAAAATCATTGCTTTGATCCATCCATAGTTCCTTTTAATTATGTGGGTGCTTGCAGTCAAACACTCCCTTTTCCACCTTGTGTATATAATTGGTCTTGCATATCATTTTAATACCTAGAAGCTGGATTTCCAAGATGCCTTCCAACTTCTGAATGATTCACTTTTTTTTCTGTGCTTACCTTAAAACACGTATTCTTATTTATCAGCAGATGGAGTTCAGTTCTCTCAGGGAACTAAGCCCTTTTTGGTCTTCTGGCATCTCCCTGCTCACTTTTGGAAAACCCAAATAACAAAGCAGAATGTTAAACTCTGTCCTTGTCAGGAAGAGACATTTCCAAAAATGACGTGATCCTCCTGCATCTTCCAATACACTCATATTTATTAGGGAACATATAATTGATTCCTCAAATGCTCTTTTTTACATTACCTTGCCCTCAACTTGTACCCACAGAGCAATTGTGATTCCAGTTGTGTCGCTATTATATCTGCCATTAATTACTTCAGTAAGACGTTATGGCATACCCAGTACAGACTGTAAACATTTTATGTCATTAGGTAATGCACTGAGGCCTTTTTTTATGCTATAACAGCCTTATTTATATACTATGTTCTGCATAATTAGCTACTAATGAGGCTCTAACTTTTACTGTCTAAGGCCTAGATATCTGTTCCTCTTTCAGTGAATCCATTTTTGCTGTCTCATTAACGCACTAAAAAACCTGAAAATTGTATTTAATTAAAAGCTAAACTACCTCTGTCTGGAGACATTAATGAACAGATGCACTCTAAAAGGAAACACAAAAACTTTGTCAGTCCAGAGGACAATGTGCATATATTGCAAAAAGAATAACACCAAAAGATAACATAGCTCATTTATTTTCATGGCTAGAATCTTGATTTTTTTCTTAGCTTTGTCCATTTCTTTTCGTCTGCCATGGATCTAACTAACCTTTAAAAACAGCCATCAGCAGAATTGTTTTCTGGAGAATTTCTGGAAGTCTTACATTTACTAATTCATTTAATACAGGAGGCCTCCATTACAGGAACACATTTGTTAAGGTAACACTAATTCACATGCAGCAATAAACCACCTCCTGCGTTAAGCTTGGTTTTCTATGTTCAGCAGTGCTGCCTATCCTCAGGCTAAAAAGGCATGAGCAACAGACCACAAAATGGTAAGACCCTCTTAAAATCATTGTTTGCCCTTCTATTCCTGTCAACCTCTGAATCACATTTACTGACTTTTTTTTCCCTCCATAACTACAAGAGTTAGCATTGAAAAATTCATCTGGTTACATGACAGCAGAGCTATTGCAAAATAAAGGCCCCGATGCTTCATTTCTTGCCTTCCACATATAGCTTAAGCAATTAATCAAATAAAACAAAATACTCAAATATATAAAGTTATCGGATAGAAACAGTGAGTAATTTCAAAATACACTGGAGTAACAACAGGTTCCCCCTTACTCTTGCCAACACAGATAAAGAGGCAGTGAAATTCACATTGTTGAAGTGGTAAAAATGGAGACTCCATTTTTGAAAAAGCCCTCAAAAGAGAATAGTAAATAAAAATGGGATTATCTGCATCAAAAAGGAATAGAAATGAAAAGCTGCTGGGAGTCATTCTACATTTAGATGTTCACTATACAGCCTGATCCAAAAGATGCCAAATTCACTGGCTCTCAGCACATGTTGTATGGCTTACTGTTTCTTGTCAAATCTTTGGCAAGAAAAGGAAGCCCAAATCTAGCCCAAAGTGGCAAATTCACCTGGATAAAACAAGGTGGCTCTTGCATTTACCTGACCATTTTCTAGTTATTTGTGAAAATGGGGGTATTAAAAGTATTTAAGAGCCTAGATTTTTTATGCAGTTAATCCAGTTGCTGTTGTCTTTCCATTATATGGTTTTATGTGGCTCAGCAGTCAGACAGATTCATCGGTAACCACAAATTAGCAGGACTGTTATGCACACTTCTAAATTCTATCCTATTCCATAGCCTATTTCTATTATCATGCATTGGAGCAATAAATCTTCAGGACTGGTAAACTCCTACAGCTCTTTCACAAATGTCCCAAGCATGGGATATCTGTATAACCCAAGCAAACACTGTTTACTACCTTGCATAAACCCACCAGACTCAATACCTGTCTGGTTTCTGATTGCTTCTAAATCACAGGACAGAGGACAATCCAAGAGAAGACCCACAGACTATGTAGTAGGTGAGATTACACGATATACTGTAACAAATCACACAAAGCCTAGAAGTTAGTCCCTGTAAACAAAGCAGTTCCAGTCCGGATTTACTGTTCTTTAAAATTAATTACATTGTAAATTCTTCTCATGAAATTGTGCTGGGGTAGCTATTCAGAAGTTTACACCGTAAAATGGCCTGCTTTGAATGAATCTGAAACATTGCCATTTTCAAGGACACTTTCTACATCCTTAACTATGCAATCAGTTTTATTTTCCTTGCTACTATTCTGTAACAAATGGTTGTTATGAAAGAGATGCATTTTCTTGCCAAGGGATGTATGAGTTGCCATTAGGAAGTGTGTTTCTCAGTATTCCTCTCTAGGCTTTCCAGCAACATTTTAATGTTTGTGTCTCTCATCTACTTGTTTAATGATCTTCCCTACAAAAACATATTTCACATTAAGTAGTTATATCCCAAATTGCTTAAAAGAATCCAGCAAATGACTTCAAGTACAGAAGGAAGTGCACACAGAAATGTGGTGCTAAGTGTTGCCAGCTTAAAACACAACCTCTTTCTTTCTCTCCGTGCCTCATCTTTAAGCTCTATTTGGTGCCTACAGAGACACAGTGATTTAAAACCACTGATAAATTTTCCCTGTCTTTTCAGAACCCCAAAGAGAACCCCTGCCGCTATGCATGGTATAACAGACGTCTCTCCACGTTTTGCTGGGATACCTTTTTAATTCACGAAGGGTAAGCACTAGTGAAACTAAGACTTCCAAATCAGTATTCATGAACAAACAAAGAAATAAACAACTCTTTTTTTTTCCATTGAAAACTTTGGTTTTATTTACAAGCCCCTCAGCTTAGAAGTTTTTAAGAAATTGTAAGCAAAACTGCTGTGACAACGAGCGAAAGCTAAATACCTAGACGTATCGGGAGAAAGCATTTGGCAGCCATCTCAATATTTAGATATTTAAAAAACTTTATATAGCTTCCTCATAATAACCTGCCACACACTAAGCAGTTCAGACGTGGCATTTTGACTTGGATGATTCAAATAGTGTTCCGAATATCTCTATATTGAGCAACTATTGCATTTATATGAAATTATTATCACTAATGAGACAGTTCCTAGAAATATATAATGAAGTTTCCCTTTTTGCTAATTGGTCAGACTAATGCAGTTTCCAAACTGTGTTACAAAAGTAATGTGAAAACATACATCCATCTTGAACAAACTATGCAGGAAATGGATAGAATAAGTAACAAGTAAGACAAAGAAGAAAGAGCACAGTATGTAAAGAAGTAGAACTTCTGAAAAAAAATTAGTTTGAGAATTATTTGAAAATAATATTTTTAGAAATAATATTCTTATTGATAAGGACACAGAAGACACTATAATTTGATAATCAAGAAGGCAAGGTCTTATTTTTATTGGAAATTCTTGATAGAAGCTAGATCAAAGGAATATACCACAAAGAAGATCATCTTGCAAAGACTTCTGAATTAAATGCCAGCTGACCTTCCTGTTTTGCCTCACTTCCTGGGATAACCAGAAACTCCTTAGCAGATGACACCAGACCCCTTCATACTGATAGGAATTCTGGTCCGTATCTCCAAATTCAGGTACTTCATTCTTCTTAATGTGCAGAGTGCCTTAATCTCTGAGGAAAGCGTTTTCTAATATTAAACTAAAGTGCGGGTGTTGTGAATGCTTTGCAGCCTATTCTCCCTAAAGATGAAAATCCAAAGTAAGCCAACTTAATTAAGAATTAATTCCCTTTAAATCACAGTCTGAATTGTTCATTTCTACCTCAGTCTCTGATCAATAATTTGTGGCATGAAATGATTTACAAGACAGAGGGGCAAATTAATTAAGGCGACAAAAGCAATTCCATATTTCATCAGAAGGATTTCATCCTGTTTTTAAAATTTCATGTATTAATAAAAAGTTTTGGCCTGCTTACAAGGCTCTGTTATGAGTTTGATATTCACACAGACCCACAATGCCATTTTCATTTTATTACAACAACCCCTCTTTTCCTGTTCGAAGGGATAATCGTCAAAACTGTGTTTTAAAAGAATGTATTAGCTCCTTAGTTATTCTCTGAAAGTCTTCTGATTTCAGCTGCTGCAAAAATGCTGGGTTCCTTCAAATGCTTCACATCAAGACTGCAAACATAAATAATCTTCCCATTAATTAACATTCTTGCTGCCCTTGAAGGAAAAAACCTCAACCCAAATGCTGGTTATTTTCTCCATGGTGATCGAAGACTGTGCTACTTAAGCAGCTGAATACAGAAAGGAGACTACACAATTATGCTGCAATATTTTTGTGTCTCAATACTAGTTTTTATATCTCTTCAAAAGAGCTTCTGGATCCAGCAGTCAGAGGTCATAACAGCTGTCAGTACTTTATGGGTTTTTTTAGTTCATTGTAAACAAAAGGAAAAGTTGGGTGGACTGTAAAATAAATATTTCTGATCTTCCACTTTAGTAAAAACAAAAGCTTTTTTTTATAATCACCTATTGAGTGACTATTTGACTACTGAGTAAAGAGCAAGCTACTGTTTGAAAAAAAGAATAATTTAATGTTCACTGCAATTCAGTATAATAAAAATGGTAGTCTTCAATTTACATTTAAAGAGAAAAAATAGTCTGTTAAGGGGACTTAAGACTTTTCTAACATTCCTCTGAATTACCTGCCATATTGCCCAAACCTGATTCATTACAACAGCAACAATATTGTTTTTAGGAAACATTATTTATCTTGGTGATGAGGATTATTTGTTTATAACTTACAGGCTATTTTAGTGGTATGCAAAGAGTGTTTGGGATATCTTAGCAAGCAATTCATGTTTATCCCAAGAAATCCTTTCCTGGGATCCTAGATGATTACTTTTCAATGCTCAAAAGTTTTGCCCTCATCATTGGATTTGTTTTGTTCACTTTAGTATGTGCATATTAGCTACATTTAGCTCTTCTAAATGCTAAAACTAACTGGAACTATAAAAGCTCCCAAAATTAAGAAATTATTTTAACTGTTTAAGACAATCTCACAAAAATAAGCCTAGGACTTCTAGATGCTCACTTAGTAATATTCAGAAATGTCTGAATTGTCATGCAGTCCACTGTATTTGAACTTCCTCATAATTTGCTCCTAACAACAAATTCTGTTTTTTTGGTACTTTTTGGTGATTCAGAGACGAAGATAAAAAGATGCTGCTAAAAATGCTTTATAAAATTATTTGAAAACTGACAAGTCTACTCATAAGAATTCATCTTAGAAGATGCATCATCTGCTCTGTTTTTGATCTTAAAAATAGCTAGATACAGCCCTATAGCACCAAGAAAAATACTGGAGTTTGAGGCCAAAGAACCAAAGAAAGAAAAATATCTCTCAGTGGGCCAGGTTATAAGTGAGAAGATGCATCTGCTTGTGGAGGGGCATAGCACTGAAAGACCAGAGTAAGTTCCAACCACCCAAACTGATATTTTCCTTAAAATTATCCTTTTGCACAAATGCATGTAGAAGCAAGGTAGCTGTAAGGTTGGACGAGGGTTTTTAATAGTCAAAAATACATCTGATGCAAAAAAATACCTGTGCATCTACCACCACCACCATTACCCGCCCCACCTTGTCTCTACAGCATTTCATATCATTCCTGTTATGCGTCAGGGAAGAAACTGATCACCCACAGAGATCACGACCGAATTTCGCTCTGCCTGCTGTATAGCACTGAACGAAATAGCTCGTTGCATAAATAGAATCATTATCAGCAAGTATTTCACAAGGAATAGTGGAGCGGGTATTTTTCACATGAGTAATTCTTATATTTGTACCATTGTCATCTGATTATGCCTGAAAAATGCCATTAGTCAATGGGACTCGTTGTTTGAATAAGTATAACTCTCATGAGAAGAAGGGGAAGAATTAATTCCTGAATACTTAATTTCAACATGCTCACAATGCTCACAATTTCAATGTGAGCACTTTACATGGCCTATTTACACAATTTTCATCTGAATAAAATAGGAAACGTCACCTTAATGCTAATACAACGTTCTTGTAAATTATGCACATTTTTACAGCTAATGAAGCTGTCATTATCTTATTAAAATTCAGCATAGTAGTTATTTTTAAGTTATCATCCTGTCTTCTAAAATATCTGCCATTCTGCTCTTCATTTGTACAACTTGTAGGTTCTAGGCAAACTATATTTACTGTGCCTATTAAGCTGAAGGATGGCTTTATGTCTGATTACACATGTTCAGTCTTATTCAGACATTTGGCTACTGTCATTTCCAAAATCAATATAGATTGTTATAATCCTGGTTTCTGAAACCAGAAAAAAAAAATTATTCATGTTGGTGGAAGTAGGCATAAATACTGTTGATGCTAAGAATAAAGATTATATTTAACATTATATTTTTCAATGTCTTATTGGTTTATATGTAACAAGATAACAATACATACACTGCTATTAAATTTAGATTCAGCAAGGTAAATGTAGTCCTGGCTTTAGGTAGTACAAAGAGATTCACCCCCATTTAAGGACTGATCTCTTCACATTGTCTTGTCTTCACATAAATATATTTGCTGTATGTATGATCAGCAGTTCATAATGACAGTTACAATGTGTATTTTTGCTTAATGTTGCAAATTTGTTGCATAATGACTACAGTAAAAAGTAATTACCCTAGTTAGTAAGCCCTAGTAATTAAATTTACACATGTTCACATAACTGCCCTCTTACCTGCCCAGTTCTGGCATTTATTTCTGTTCTCTGCTTCCCAACACAGATGTCATCTATGTCAACTGGACTGGTACCTGCCCAAAGACCGGGTGAACCTCTCCTGTGACAGAAAGGAGCTGGAGTCTACGATGATCAGCCTGTGAAGCAAAAGACAAAATTCCTGCCAATGTTACTTTAACTGTGCCCAGTGCCATTTAATCTGTAAACTCAGCCAGTAAATGATGTTGCAATTCATTTATGTGTTGCAATTTCAGGTGGGTATTGACTGAGACGATAGACTAAAAAAGAGTTAAAAAAAAATCCAAGCTTCCATCAATAATACCAGAAAAAAAAAGAACCCCAGCTTTCATACCTGGAAAAAAAATCAACATTTACTTCTCAATTGAAATTAAAATTATTGAAATAATTATCAGTGAGGACCAAAAGCCATCTCCAGCTTTAAGAGGACTTGCGGAGTTTTTCATCCAAGAAACTAACGTGGCCAGACCTACGGCATGCCCCTACCTTCCCAGGGCCGTTCTGCTCTGAATCACGCTCAGCCAGCTTTACAGCCACCGGAGTTTCCTCCCCTAAGCAGAAGTCTCAGGAGCCAGGTCTGTTCTCCCTGACCGCCTCTTTCCCCTCTTTTCCCTGCAGCAGCAGGAACTGATCCTTGCTGGGCACGTGAAGGGCGCAGCCTCGTGTCCCCACGGGCACAGGACTTCACCCCGCTGCAGAGGGCCTGCCAGGAGACTGCGGGGCCTTTCCCCCTCCTCAGCGCATGCCGCAGCTCCATCTCCCCGCATGGACTCCAGGGTTGCGCTGTTTCCACGAACAGCCGATCCGCGGGCAGCCGCAGGGCACCCCGCGCCCCTCTGCAGCAGGCCCCAGCTGCACCGCAGCCTTCTCGTCTTTGCTGCGGTGACTGCCACGAGCCTAACGTTTGCCCTTCTTCAGGCTTGACTCAACAGCAGTACCACAGCATCTCTGATTCTCTTCACCAAAAACGGCCAGGGAGTCCTGCTTCCCCCCACAAAATAAGGTGATCCCTTCCCCCAGAACACACACATGCTAAAGCAGAAGAGGAGTCCGCAAAGATGATCTGCTTCTCAGACAGTGAAAAGAAGGGCATCATCCACCCCTAGGTTTCATCTTGGGGAGTGAATAACTGCAGGCAGGGTTCCTGAGCACCTGCAACTGCTCCCTCCTGCACCACGCTCCCTGAAACACGTGCCAGGGAGCCAAAGGAGAGCCCTTGGCATGCAGCAGCTAGAGCAACTGCACCCTACCAGGCTTCATCCCGCTCTGCACGGAGCCCTTTCAAAGGGCTCTGCCAGCTGGAGGGATTCACAGCTCTCTGCTCAGCACAATTTGCAGTGCAGCTTCCCACCCAGACCCAACAATTATAGCAGGGCACACACTGATGGGGAATGAGAAAGAGACTATTTCTGTCCTATAGCAGCTGCTCCGCACTGGACCCTGCACCCTCGTTTCGTACCCTCAGGCTGCTTTCTCTCTTTCTGCATGCGTGTGGCTCAAGGGCACTCAAATTCACCCAAATCACATCCATGTAACTCCTGCGAGCACTGCAAAGGACCAACTGAAAAGAAATTAGGACAAACTTAACTCCATTTTCCATAAAGCGAAGCCTGCAAAGGATTGGGCATGCATCATCTATCTATAATTATGCAAGATGCATGGCAGGATAGCTAGCTACAAAGCAAATTGTAGTTAGTTGAATAGTAATTAGATAGATGGATAAATGGATGGAAGGACAGAGGGAAGGAGGGAAGGAAGAGTTCTTTTGCATAGTCACCATTTAATCTCTGCCCGAGAGCGAGCCATACAATGTCAGGCTCTGCTATATGAGGACGATATGGCAGTCATACTGCCATCCTGTTTACAGCAGGTAAATCTGCAGTAGCTGTTAAGTCGTCTACCCATGTTGTAAGCAACAACAAAATTTGTCCCACTGGGATGTCACACACAAGTTCACTTTGCTGGAAACAAATTCATGAACCAGTTGCATTCTTCTCACAGCCAAGTGATTGATTAGACAGCCCCAAAGGATCTTCTGGATCTGTCATGTTGATGTTGCACTGTTTGCGTTCAGATTTGGGCAGCTTCTTAGCACAGACCTATAAATGTCATTTGCTGCTACCAACACAGACAGCTGGAGTTGTCCCCTGAATAAAGGGGAGCTTTCAGACACCAAAAAGCCTGAAGAAGCAACTCAAGATTAATGTGTAACTAAGAGAGAAAGAGCCTGCAATTAATCAGATGCTTTAGTATTTCCTGGGCACATCTTCTTTGATTCTACTTTCCTCAAGAATATGTAAATGAAAAACAAAATTTACACCTTACATTTTGCTTTTTAATAAAGGCAAAAATTCTGCTGCTATGATGGAAAAGACTTGTCAGAAAAATAATCATACAGCATTCATGTTTCATGGTATTAGATTCTTGCTTTGTCACCTCTGACACAATAACATGGTAGCTGCCACTCATCAAACTAAATAAGAAAAAAGTCTGTGTATTTTATAATTTGATCAGACAATGTAAATCACTGTTCACTAATAAATAAATAGCAAAATTATATGTAGTCAAGGAGGAATAAAAGTATAAAAAGTATAAATTAATATATATAAACATATATACAATGTAGATATATTTATATATACAAATAAAACTTACAGATATATTTATATATATTTTGCATGTTACATATTTATTTACATATATATTTTTATTTATTATTACTTATAATTACTTATAAGTTATATTTTATTATTATTTATAAATATATATACATAAAGTATAAAAATCTGGTAAAAGTACTCTGCAGGCTTCATTACACTTAAACGAAATGTAAGTATCATTTCATTTGTTTTTTATACAGTTTCATAAATCTTGATGGTAACAGTAAAGGCACAAAGACTAATGGTGCCTCATGCCCTTGATTTGGTTTATACTTTTTCCTGGTTTATGCTGCCAGATCACAAGTGCAGCATGCTAACCTGGTGCGAGCCAATTAAACACATACATGGATGTTCCAGCACTAGTGCTGTAGTTTACCCATGGTAACAACGAGGAGAAAATCCCTGCGACCAAAGCCACAAAGTGACATCTGCTTATCTGCCTTAGAGGATGTGGATGGAAGCTGCCACAGCCATCTAACAACCCGCACGGTTTTCTGTTACTGCCCCCCTGTTTTGTCTCCAAAACAGTCCTGGCAGCTGATGTTTATAAAAAATAGCTATTATTCTGGCTCTTGACTAAATTACATTTTGGTCTACAATGCCTTTTAAATCAACAATGAGCCAACACACAAGAACCCACACTGATTGCAAAACACAGTTTTTAACTCTCTGATAGAATTTTTTTTGTTGTTGTTATTTGAAAACCATAATATAGGCTCTAGTCAAGCAGAGAAACTTCCCCATCCTCTGGATGAAACAAACTGTTTCTTACAGAGAATATTTTTGTACAGTTCTACTGAAGAAGATGCTTCTCCCTAACTCCTGCTCTAACACCACTGTCAGCAAATGATTTTACATTTGAGGATATTGAGTAGGAACAGTGTTTCTCCGTTATCGTCCAAGAACTTAAGAGAAACTGTTCAGGTTTGTCTGTGATTTTGAATCTGTGGAAGGGGAAAAATTAAAAAAAACACTGTCACATTGACTTAGGCATACTGGCAACATTCTGATTGAACATTTATTGTTTGATTGCTACAAGAAAACCCCAAAACATAAACTCTTGTTCAGAAAGAAACTTCTGATATTGATGAGTTTTCTTTTATTCTGTTTGGAATAGTATTTTTGGAAAAGAAGTTTCACCCCTGTCACAACCTCCCATGTTGACATTTTCTAAATGACATGATTCAAATTTGGGGTTGAGATGTATTATAAGTTATTATACATTACACCAAAAATTTCTCAATTACTAGCTTACAAGCAGTTCCAACATTCTCGCTCCTCATTCCTGAGCCAGGAGTACTCTGTGCATGTTCACCGGGCTAAGTAACTGTGGGCTAGGAAGCAAACAGAAGCAGTGGGTCCCCCAACCGGACCCACATTGCAGGGGGCCTGTAGAGAGCAGTATTAGAAACACTGTGGCTGATAAGAGCAGAGAATGAACATGAATGTTCAAGCATGAGAGAAGCAAAAGGCCCATTCGAAAAAGGGTTCATGTTGCGTCAAGCACGGCAGCAAGTTATCCAAGTTCCAGTATATCTGCACACAGCCTCCTTGACTCAGAAGAGGCCCATGACTGAGCAGGGATGAAACCAGTCTCCTCTCCTACAGGGATCTAACAGTGTGTGCATGAACACAGGGCTGAGGGGACAAGGGTCAGGCCTGAACCTGCTGTATTTGGCCATCGTGATGTAACTCACATGGTGGTTCCCTGCACCTTCCCGGGCACTCTAAACGTGCACCCTGGCAATACTGTGCTCCACCTCCCACACAGTCTTCTCTGCGTGGAAGTGGGAGCACGTGCACACTTGCCATCACACTGGTAAGTGTCACCTACCTTTCCTGCATTCACTTCGAGGAATGCCACGATTAATGAGAAGCTGCGAACTGACACGATGGGCAACAATATCACAGTGTCAGTTTACTGGAATATTAAATATAGAAAAATAAAGAATCCTGAAAAGTGATGAATCCTGAAAAGTGATAACGCTTTTCCTGATAGTGACCTAAAACCAATGATCTCCAAGTCTTGTAGCAAAGATATACTCTTGTTTAAATAAAAATTTGCCTAATTTATTCTGATACTTTTCCTTTTTATCACAGAGCAGGCCTTTTTCAACACTCTCATCCTTTTTGTTTTTGTTATTACATCTGAAGCACCACAAACAGTTTCTTATTTATGCAGATTTTCAGAAAGGCTATTACAGAGAAATGCTATCTTCTGGTGATTTTCCAAGAATCATAAACTTTTACATGACCTAAATATTTCTTCACAGTTTGTGTTCAGACGTTCAGGTTCAGAATTCTAATTTGGTTCCAGTTTTTGCTTGGATTTTAAGTCTGAGTCTTAGGAGGACAACTACATTTACTAAGTAAAAAGGAAAATCTTGACAAAACCTACAGTAAATCAGACAATGACATTCTGAACCGAAATAGATACTACATTGTCGAAGGTATGCTATTTTGAAAATCTTTTGAAAAGGAATTCTTTGTCACATTCAAGATTAAAAAATTCATAGATATGACTTTCTAAAGTTAAACCCTTAGCACTTATTTGAAAAGTGTCTAAATTAGGTTCTTAACTTTCTTCTTCCCCTCCCTTCAGTATAATACTTAGGATAGTCTTCCATCTTTCCATCCTCCAACTAACAAACAGCATTAGCTTCAAAGAATTTCATCTTTTTTGGGTCTATCATTCAAAAATACTCTGTTGAAACATCTGCAACTAATCTTAGAAAACTTCCACTTTGCTTTTATACCATAAAAAGGGATCCGTTTTCTTCTGATGTAACATATTTGATCAGACAACCTAAGCTGACAAGGTTACTCAAGCAAATTACACCTATTTAACTTACTTATGTCTCAGAAGATAGGTTTTGGAGTAGGGTTAATGCTTCAAGCTTTGATATACTAATTTAAAACATTTTCAGACCAAGAAAATTTAACTCATTTCTACTGATACTTATGATTTTTTTCAGAAAGTTCCCCATGAAAACTATGCAGCTAAATGTACATATATATCATTCTGATTGTAACAGAAGAAACATCTTCACCTCGGCATGTAACACATCTTATTTACCAGTTGAAAAAAAAAAAACTTATTTTAAAACAGCAGGTATATGTTCTTAGTTCTCCTGTATTGTAAGTTATTATACATATTAAATACATGACAGACATGCTGCAGAACCATGAAAAATAAAAGACAAATAACTTATTTAAGGAGACAGCAAACATCCCTCTCTCCTCCCAATATGTCCTCTGTTGTAGCAGAAGCACCAGCGCACAATGGACATGACAGCTAATATCTATATATGCCTTAGAAATAAGTACCTGAAAAATTGTGGATTATGCTCAGTGAAGCAATAGGTTTTTGACAGCTTCTGCTTCTATCCTGTTTTCCAGTCCTCCTAAAAATACTCAGCCAAATCACAAAATCAAACATTAGAATATGACGAGAAGATGGCCCCAGTTGGTTGTTTGAAAGTGCCACATAGAAAATTTACTTTTATCTTTTTCTCTCCTGTAGTATGTGTTGTCCAACTGACATTTTTGCAGAAGCAAATGCAATAACAGGGACAGCTGCTCAATTTTTAATTTAAAATAAAACCGAGAACGGAAACACTACCTAGCAAATACTATTCAAGAATGCATATTCTTTGCTTTTAAAATAGAACAATAAAATATTATATACATAATCAGTATTTTCAATGGAACAAAAACATTAGACTACTATGCAGACAAAACATTGTAAGTATTTCCATAGAAGATACAGTCTATTCCTTTTGCACTTTCTAATAACCTGAGAATAGGTACCAATGTTCAGAGACAGAAATACAGCGAAAGCAACAGAAAGTCAAATATGATAGACACATACCCAAATACTACCGTATTCAATGAATAAAGAGGACAAATCAAGGAATAGTGTCTTCCAATTGTATTTGCCCCCCTCTCTTTTTTGGTATGTGTATGTTAAAAAAAATATATATATACATATAAGAATTTCAAACTCATTGGGAAACTCCAGGAGTATTTCTGCACAAACCTCAATGCTGAAGAATTATTGACTGAAATTTTCTTAATCATTCAGATAATGAGTCTACATCTTGAATGAAGTTCTGGGAAGCTGCTTCTACACAGAAGCATGAAAATGAAACTTGGATACTTTTAATATATGTAGTTTACAAGCTGCTAGTTTTTTTGCATGTAAAAATAAAAATATTAAACATTTTGAAATGATGAGTACATTGCAAATAATGGGGCTGGTTCATGTAGCTTTTGCAAAACCAAATTCTGACTTAGTGTATATTAACTGGTCTTCTGTAAAACGCTTATATAATTTCATGTGTTTACTGTCAGATTCTGCATAGCAGGAACAGTTTTCAACAGATTTTTCTATTTCCTTTGCTTTTGATTTTCTCCAAAATTAAATACAGAACTTTGATGTATATTATGGAAGAAATTTAACATATTGAAGCATAAAAATAGTCTGAGTCCTGCTGTTATTTGTATATTGCTGTAATAGATATTCCAAATGCAGACAATAAATGTGATGACATAAACCATGAAACCACAGATTTCACTGTGGGAACCATGTGTATTCTTAGATATAACTCAGATTTAATATATGTTTTGGCACAGTATGCCAGTGAGCTGAATTTTCAAATGGTTGCACACTGTAGTATCTGAATACATAAACTAGCGATACTCTCTGTGCAACAGCACATACACAAACATTCTGGCTTTTGTTTGTTAATTTTCAGTAGATACAGACAGATTCAGCAAGTATAACATTATGTAGAGCAGCACTGTGGCTGCAAAAGGATCCTAATGCACATGGACAGAGACATCAATTTAGGATGACTGCAACATGACTGTTATGTTACAATAATGTTAGAAGCTCTTCTTTTATGTCACAGCAATGCCGCAGTAAATTTGTTCTTGCTATTTATGCAAAAGTAAGTGCAATACAAGCAATAATGAATATTCAAACATATAAAGCCAGACAGTAATTTTAGCTGCACAGCTTGCTGACATAGTAAGTCTAAGAGAGTTCTGCTTATGTGCATGCACTATGACACTGACTCGTGGTATTGGAATCTCCCCAAGCCTGGAACCAGAAGACCTAAAGAAATGCCATTTCTTTTCAAGGATGCGGTCAGAAGAAAGAGCTGGGATTTGCTCCACAAAAGCACACACACGTCAGCGCTCTGAGCAAAAGCTAACTTTTAAGCACTTAACAGAATAGGAACGTCTCAATTTCCATGGTATTTCCTCACACGAGAAAAATTAGCAATGCTCTTAGAAGCCTATGGGATTAGGCTCCATATAGAAAACAGAGCAGAGCTGAAATCTTTAACTGTAGATCTTGATTGTGCTTAAACATGAGACAAATACTGAGATGCAGAATGCTAAGCCCCAAAACGTATCTGGGAAGACACTGATGTAGACTCTGAGGATACAGGCATCTCAGAATATACCATGCTGTAATAATGAGGTTCAGCATGCAGCTAGAGATAAAAAATATATGCAGCGAGCAAGGTCAGAATGACTGCAATGTGCTGGTTAGATACACGTGAATCTATTAGATACTTTCTGAAGGACTGATAAAAGCTTAAATTTGAAGGCTTGGAGAGTGATAAGGTGAACAACATAAACAGTTTAATAGAGAAGTGTTTTGAATATGTGCTATGCTACTTTAACTCAAGCTACAATACTGTGGTGAGTAATTTCCTCATAATTTTTGACACATACCAAAGACCACCTACAGCTGACACGTCTCTGTCCTATATACTTTAAAGGATTTTCCTCTATATATTTCTGCAACATTTCTATGTTGGAGAATGTGGACTTATGAAATTAGTACTTTGCAAAAATTTCCAAGTACTTAAAAATACCCTGCAGACAGACCATGACATGCACCATGTTTGAAGTCCTAAAATTTGCAGCTTTAAATTTGCTCTGAATGGAATAATTAGATACTATTTTGTATTCCTGTTAAAATGTTTTGCACATGAATTACTTTTAAGCCAGTGCAAGAATTAAATAGAAATTCAACAGGAAGAAAAGGTAGCAACTCTCGAAAGTAATTTAGGCATGTCAAAAATATAAATTGTTGCCTTATTCTTTTCTTTTTATGATTTCTGACATAAGAATGGATTACATCTGTACTGTTTTCTATTTTGCTTAAGATTTTTGTCATTCATATGAAGACAGAGCAAGAAGGAATGAAAATCCATTCTTACTGTTCAGTGTAAACTATTGCATGACAGTTTTAAAAATGAAGCGAATAGCACAAATACAAAAGAAATACAATTCTAATAATGCGAATTGCAGCTTTAATAGAAAAATCCTGTGAAATTAACTGATGCATATACAATTTCGGTACAGTCATTCAGATACATGACAATATTGCAGGTAGGGCCTGCAACATTTGAAAGCAACCAACACGATGACCTTGAAGTTGTCAAAATTGTTATTGTGATTTATGCCTTTTTTCTGCATTGTTACAGTCAGTGTCCTTGCAATAAATGTATTTGGTAATATCTTCTGCTCTATCTACATTTCTTATAAAATAAATGAAAAGTTTGAACCTTTTACACATCATTTTTAACATTCTGCATTCAGCTTTGCTGGCAACTCCACCTCCACATTCATCTACTGATATAGTCTCATGAATATATAGGTAAATGCTCACAGAGCCAACCAAACAGAATGTGCAAAATTCAAAAAATGAAACATAGTTCTCTCTCTGGCATGTTACTACACATCAATAATACTACTGCTACTATATATCATTAAATATACCAGGCATACTGATTCTGATAGATCAGGCTGTGACACCTGCAAGAAAAAAGTGAAAAGTGGAAAACACGACAAATAGAGCAGTCCTGCACAGACACTCATGGTAGCAGCAGCCTGTGCATCCCACCACCACAGCGGGGATTGACACAGCCAGTATTAACACAGCACAGCAAACAGGGGCAGGCTCAGAGTCTTTTATGTTCTCAATAGATCTGCATCTAGCACTATATCCTCCCGTTAAACTCTCTTTATAAAGCAGTCTCATGCAGAACAGGGCCACACTGTGTCCCTTTCTCTCTAATAATGTGCAAGGTCATTATTCTCTCTAACTGCAGAATTAACAACAGAAGGGAATAAAGTATCACAGGCAAATTCCCATCCCTTTACCCCTCCAATGCACATTAGGCAGGTAAGACGTACAAAGCAAAGACAAGTCTGAAAAAAGAAAATGTAATTAGACCATGCTAAGTGTGTTCACCTGCTCCAAATACAAACTGAATTGCCTAAGGGTAGACTCTCTCAAGAAGAGGACTTTTGCCTAACTCTCTGCTCTGGTTGGTTAATGCTCAGAT
Organism: Crypturellus undulatus; assembly: GCA_013389825.1. NCBI lineage: Eukaryota > Metazoa > Chordata > Aves > Tinamiformes > Tinamidae > Crypturellus > Crypturellus undulatus. Next base: position 131,288 of record VWPW01031452.1, read on the forward strand.
AAACGGGAAGTCAGCTGGCATATTGTTGTCTCCTTTTAGCCTAATATGTGGGCTACAGAGAAGTCACCTACGTCTTCTGGCTGTAAGAAAGGGCAGGCCTTAATTGAATATCATCAGACGGCATCAGCTAATAACTCTTCCCAAAAGAATGAAAGCTGATGTTTACTGCTATTCACCAGTTGCTGGCCATCCCAAACACGGATAAAGGAGGTGATTAATAACCCTACTGGTAACAAAAGTGACTAGATACCATTTAAATAACTGATCTCATCCAGGGCATGAGGACTGAACCAAAAGATTCTGGAAAGCAAGAGTTTGTCACTAACACCTAGGAAGAGCTTCAGTACTAGATTCAGATGCAGAACATTTGATAAAGGCTGGTTCCTCACAGAAAAAAATGAACAGAATAACAAACTCTGAGCATTATGCAGTCTCCCATTGCTAGGGAGAAGGGGGTGCTAGGGGATGTGATGGGTCACAGATGCCAACACGGGCTATGGAAACCCTTCCAGCAGTCACTGCTGGGGAGGCACGGTATCGTTGCTCCCTTCAGAATCAGGCACAGACACAGAGAGCCCCATAATACAGGAAATACAGCAATTGAGATTATTTCACCAAATTTCCCTGTAGTAGTTTCAAAATAGAGCAGTTTAATATCCATGCATAGCGCAGACAGTATTTTCAGAGAATCACAGAATGCTTAAGGTTGGAAGGGATCTCTAGGAATCACCTAGTCCAAACCCCCTGCTCCAGCAGGGACACCCAGAGCACGTGGCACAGGGTGGCATCCAGGCAGTTTGAAGATCTCCAGGGAAGGAGACTCCACAGCCTCTCTGGGCAGCCTGTGCCAGGGCTCTGTCACCCTCACAGGAAAGAAGTTCTTCCTCATATGGAGTGGAACTTCCCATGTTTCAACTTAGACCCATTACCCCTCGTCCTGTCATCGGCCACCACGGAGAAAAGCCTGGCCCCATCCTCCCTACAATCACCCCTCAGGTACTTGAACATGTTGATCAAGTCTCCTCTCAGACTTCTCTTCTCCAGGCTAAACAGGCCCAGCTCGCTTAGTCTGTCCTCATACGGTAGATGCTCCAGTCCCTTAATCATCTTTGTGGCTCTCTGCTGGACCCCCTCCAGCAGCTCCACATCCCTCTTGTCCTGGGGAGCCCAGAACTGCCCCCAGTACTCCAGGTGCGGCCTCACCAGAGCTGAGCAGAGGGGCAGGATCCCCTCCCTGGACCTGCTGGCAACGCTCCTCCTCATGCAGCCAGGATCCCACTGGCCGCCTTGGCCACGAGGGCGCCCTGCTGACTCGTGGTTAACCTGTTGTCAGCCAGGACTCCCAAATCCCTCTCTGGAGGGATTTTCCTGTTATTTCGGAGAGAAAATGTGGAAAACAACTAAACAAATCCCAGTCTACTTCCTGCATTTCAAGCAGGCAGAGTTAATTAGTTGTGTAGGTGTCTGCAATCACTCTTAAACAATTTATGCAAAGCTGCTCTGTGGGACAGCACACAATACTCTCTTGACCAATATTATTAGGATTATATAGCTATTAAAATTACATTTTAGAAGGAACTGTGCAGGCATGCTCTCCAGGGAAATTTCCAGAAAAATATATGGCCATGGTTATCTCAGATAAGGCCAATTAAAGGAAAGTTTAAAGTGCACTTCCTTCCTCACATTAAAAACCCAAACCCAAGCAGCCCAAATGAAAGCCCTGGAACCATTTGGCCTCCTGCTACTGCAAACCAACTGCTCAGACATGAGAGATCGACAGACATTCCAAAGTCCTGCTCACTTCCCAAATAAACGTGCCAAAAATGTGCATGTGCAACAGATCCTGACTTTCAACAGTACAAAGCAGCAAATGACCCTTCCAGCATCCTGAAGCTCCCCTGGTTTCAAACTGGATCACACTAGCCAAAGCATCCCTTTTTGCTAATAGGAATATTTAAAAGTACAGCAAGATTCCTAAAGAACTTTAAAATTAACGATCAAGCAGAATTTCTTGTGACATACCCACATCTCATATTTAGCAGTTGTATTTATTTTTTTTAACTTGTGCTTTTTGCTCCCGTCCTGTACTCAAATCTGATTTTCTTCTGCTCTTATGTTGAAGTGTGCAGAAAGGTCAAATCCGTTTCACTAGAACTCAGTTAAGTTATGCTTTAAATGAGCAATAATATTCCCCTTTCAATTCTTTTAACGTACTGTTCCCTGATTAAGGATTTTTTTGTTGCACTTTGACATTAAATCCTATTTGCTTACTCAAGAGAGTGGTAACATCTTCAGTGGCATGTAAACAGAGAAGGATTTGCTCTGGAGGTGTGTCATTCTTCCCGCTGATACTCAGTGCACTCAGAGCAACCCCATAAAGCAATTGGCAAGCGATAAAAGAATAGCCCTGACTGAACTCTGAGGGTAACCCTGCATTTGTCGGAATGAGACAGATAATCTGGTCTGCTTCACAGAAAAAAAAAATCTTTTTTTGTTTATTAAGATTGTGATTATTTCCATAACATAAAGAATTCATATTATTAAGGCTGTAAAAATGCCCCCCATAGTTTTATTTATTGTCCACTTTAATTTTGTTGTTTCATAATACATTTATGTTCTAAGTGCAATAGTGCTTTGGAATTCAAGTCCCATTTATATTATGAAACTTCATTTAACAAGAGGACTTTCTTTTGACATCTAATGTCTTCTCAAAAGCAAAATTATCTCTGACATCTTCTCTAAACACATGGTACAAAAATATATAAAGGAAAGTCAAGAGATTAATGTGGTCTAGCTGGAGGAGAAAAAAAAAAGAAGAGTGACCCTACAAGCTACTATCTTCAAAGAAAAGTCAAGAAAACGGAAGCAAATAATAGTATACATAGTTGGATAATATAAAATGTCTTTTAAGTGGCAATTTTCCTTTCTACTTTCAGCCCCCCATTCTATTTTCAAATTTCAGTGGTTTAATATGACATCAAATTCAATCATTATCAATGTTTGTTTTTAATGTAATTTTATAAGCTAGAACATGTAACTAAATAGAACCATCAGACTGATCACAGAAAGATTTTAAACATAAAAAGTTTTCTTTATAGAAGCTGAGGCATTAATTTGAAAGACACGTACACGTTTCATGCAGAAATACTGGCACATTATTCTAAGATCTCTGTTTACAGAGTGAAACAATTTTAGTTGCCAAATATAGCCAATAATTAATTCACAGCAAATTGTTGCTCTGAATTAAGCAAGTTCATCATCTTCCTTTAGGTGCTGCACTGGTGCACAGATGATAAGCTGGCAAAGTCTCAAGAACACTGGGGTAAATGTGAGAATACTGTTTGACTCTCGTGTCCTCTAGTCATGTATTTTTATTTTGCTACATCCTCTCTACTCTAAGTTCTGATTAAAATGAAGTTTGAAAATGAACCAGTACACTAATTATACCTGCTATATCTGATCCTCCTTGCTGACACTGTATGATTTTGCTGGCCTTTATAGATGGAAGCAGAAAAGCCCCACCACTCAAACCTGCCTTCTGGATTAAATATCACTCTTCCTCTCATCTCTTAAGCTCATTATTTACAACTGCCTGAGGTTCCTTTCTCTCAGCACCAACAAAACCCGTCTAAATAGAAACCACTCTTGACAGTCTGCAGTGACCTTCTCTTTTCCAGTCTCTGATCCATTACCTGGTTTTCATACACTTTAACCTGTCAATCACCCTTAACAATCACACTTTTCCTGTGTTATTTATACTTTTTTCAATTTATTTTTATTTCCCTCCCCCCACTTTTTTTTTGCCTATGTGCCTAATTGCTCTTTTAGCTCATCCTGTGTAGAATCCTTCTCATTGTTTTTCCAGCTTTTGTTAAGGCATCTCATGAGGCTAAGTCTTAGCCTGATCCTTGCAGTTTTTTAAGTATGCCAGCTACTGATTTAAGATTTCTGAACATTTTTTGAATAGATAAACCTTAAAGGTTCTTTATAAAGAAATCTATTAACAGCATGCAGAGATGAGCTGTGATCAGAAAAAAAAAAATCATACTGCACTCATAAAGCAGAAAAAATGAAAAGTTAAGCAAGTAACTACATATGAAATCCCACACGGGTGGGATTTTCAAAAGGAGTGTCTGCACGGCTGCAATACAAACAGGTTGCAGGTTGACTGCAATCCAGAAGCTCAAATACAAAAAGCAGAGCAACAGCAGCATGCGTGGGCTAAGCTTGCCGTACCTTGTTACTGAGGTCAGTGGAAGAGTCTTGACTGCCACGAATCTCATGCTGTAGGTTTGTACTGAGAGCAGCAGGTATGAGGAGAAAACTTCAGCTTAGTCAGCTGGCTCCTGTTTGCCAGCAAGGCCAGGAACCTCCTTTATGGCCCCCGTTTCTGTCAAAACCCCTCCGATAAAGATGAAATGTACTCAGCATCAAACTTTATTTAGGTGAACTGAAATTCCCTTACAAGTGAATTTAAGTAATTTAAGTAATTTAAGTAATATGTGCCAAAAACCACATATACATTTAAGGCACTAGAAAAATGTCAAATTGACCACCATTCAAATCCTGCACAATAAAATCCAATGAAGCATTGCTCTGGTGATAGGTGAAGGTGAGAACTGCTTTTTTTTTAGGCACTCTGATAGAAGCATTTTTTAAAACAATCAGAGATTGCAGCAGAAGGCTAAAAATGAACAGAAAATAAAAAATGTTTCTAGCAACTGGAAACATTTCTATGATGCAACAGGAAAACAAACAAATGAAAGAGTCTAGAGATAAATACCAAAAAAATGTCAGTCACATAAAAAAAAAAAAACCCTCTCTTCTTTTGATTTTGCAAAGCTAGTCAGAAGGGCTAGTATGCTCCTAACTCTACATTTTTTCACACCAGTAATCAGAAGACTCTGTAAGTTGTGGAAGCCATCGCTTCAAGTCCCTCTCTTATGTCATTCAGAACCATCACAGATGAAAAAAATCTGTCTTAACAGAGGTCACAGACTTAAATGGCATCCTCCAATGTTCAAAAAATGCCCTACCTAGACATCTTCCCAAATGGAAACATGCATTTAAATTCAATATGAACATTATAGCATAAAGGTGCTCAAAAAGTTTTCTTTCTTTTCTGTATAGAGCAGACCAAAAGCAAAAATCTCGACAACAAAATCAACTGTGAGAGTGATTCTCCTCCAGTGGTCATGCTTACCTCGCTTGCTCGTGGCGTGACAGAACTAGATGTTGCACTTTTTTTGGCTAAATGGTGAGACAAGCCTCTTCCTATTTAAATGTTCTTTCCTCTCGTAACAAACGAATTGTTGCTTTCATCAAATGGATTAAATACTTTTATTTTATAGCAGTGAAGTATTTCACAAAAAATTTTCACACACTTACATAAAAGTGTTCAAGATAAAATACACCTATATTAAAATTACATAGGTGTACCTAATGTACACCTATATTAAAATACAGAGCATAATTTGGTAGAGAGATCTGAACAAGTTTATCTCCTCAGACTGAAAACAGACAGAAGTTAACTAAATCCATCTCACTATCAAGCACAACTTGATTAAATCTGAGCACGAAGTGTATGGACAGCTGGCTAACTGGCTCCGACTACCATCAACATGAACATCCAGTGATCAGTACGTTACGTTCCAGGGCTGAAAGTGCCAATCAATGGTATCTGCTGTCAGTTTGTTTAGAGGTTTGCACAAGGGTGTCAATTTTGTTCTAATTCAAGGGCTTCATTTCCCATGTTCTAAATGAATCATTCGTTGAAATTAGGAAAACAGGCTGTTGGGTCTGAAGAACTACCTTACAGCTGCACAGTGGGGGAATAACACTGTTCGTCATACAAAGGCCAGTTTTTTCTCATACAAATTACATTCATAAACAATAGATGGCATCAAAATTACATTAGGAATTGTTTTCTTCTACAAGAATGAAGCTGTCTTGAAGTACACTTCTCTTATATTAATTTCATTCTCCCAACCCTGTTTCTTGAAGAAGCCAGTGTCCCTATTAATTCACACATTGTAAGTATTCAAGTTGAAGTGATTTCTGTAATAAAGATAATTATTTCAGAAACTTTTGTTACTTGAATTCAGCTGCCCAAATGGGAACTTAAAGCATATTTTAGATTGTTTTGGGTCTTTTATATATAACATTGTGTTGTTCTCCACGTATTTTAGTCTTTGGTCTTAGAGCTCAAAGCTTCGGCTGTGACCTAACATCTAAGGCCAGGCAGCACATCCTGGAGCACAAGATGGGGAGGGAATCTTACCAGACTAAATACTTTAGTGTTCAATTCTCTGCAGCACCACTTAGCTTTACTCGAGGACAAAAGCCTGAAATCTCCGATAAGCCCAATATAACCAAACAAAGAGGATTTAACCAAATTGAGCTAACGTGTTCCCAAGTGTGCAATTAGAAATCATGAGCTCATTTTCAAATAACTACCTTACGCCCAGGAGCAAGTAAACAACACTACGAATGAAGAACGAGGGGGAATGCCAGTTTCAAACCTTTTGGAAGTAAAGAGATGCTGATTTAAAAGGGAAGCTGAAATGTTTAGCTTATCTAAAGCATTATTTTAATAACTGCAAAACTACATTTAGCTAATACATTTGCACACATAATTAGTTAAGCTGTATTTAAAACTCTGTTTATAATGGTTAATTCTCTATTTCCTGTAAAACAGATTAATGAGGCATGCATTTGTTTTTGAAGTTGTTTTTAGAAAGCATAAATTGGCATGGCTACTTAAGATTTATCCTTAGTTGAAAGATCTAGGCTCTGTACTGAAAACAGGTGAGGTGGGAAAGCAGGCTTTTGCCCACAACACTGCTAATAATACATACAGATAAAAATAAGGTTCACTTTTCAGTATAAAGTTACAGTCTATCAAAATTTTGCACAAACAAATTAAGAACATTTTCAGGGAGATAATTTTTTTTTTTTAATCTTACTATGTAACATTACTCAGACCTTCTGCTTGTGGACCAAGAGAGGAGCTTTTGACCTTTATTCACCTTCTATCATTATATAAGAATAACGGGATGCCCACAATAAATTGAAAGCCAGCTAGTTAACAACTGAACCTTTTTTTTTCAGTTAAGCTTGGAAGTCCGTTCTGAAAATTACTGTCTTAATAGTTGGGCTGGATTCCCAAAGAGACTTAATAATAATATTCTCTATTACTTTTCAACTCTTTCAAAGCAGTAAAACCTAACTGACAGAATTACTTTCTTGTGGAAAGAAGCAGTCTTCAAGGGCTGCTGGATATGGTAAATTCTTCTACAGCCAACAGTGTTGAGGCTCTGCAGTGTGTTTTCCTCCATTACCCCTTTCACACTGACCTGGTACATGTCATTATAGATGTGCCCCTCTGACCCACTGTGAAGAATACAAGCAGGAGAAAATCACAATCAGAAAGATGCAAATCAGTAAATCTCTTCCACCATCACCTTTTTCTTTTCTATGTGTTTAATCTGCACGAGACAGTTTGAGATCCCTGGTTAAAAAAAGTAACTCTCCGGCACTACTGTACAAAGGAGCATACTTTAACTTGATATTATGGGCAAGAAATCTTCCCCATATCTCTACTTTTCTACTAGAAAGATTTTCCTAGGAGCCATCAAAAGTTGTCATACTGGCCAAGTACTAGAAGAGGACAGAGAAAACATGCTGCACACAACACAGGTTGTTTCTCACAGTCAAAAATGAGGGGCAGTTGGAGTGAAAAGAACTGTAAGCTCCAAGGAGAGATTTAGGTGAAAATAAGTAAGGCTTTTCATCATTTTTATCCTTTTCTCTACCTGCATTGAGCCTTTGGGGGAAGAAAAATAAAGTGTCATTTCAAGATGCTGGTTCTGAGTCAGTTTAATTAACTGCATAGTTCCTGGGAGGTAGAGAACTTTACGGGTATCATCTTTTGCTGGATAAATTGTGGGAGCACAGATGGAAAAAAGATCCAGTACTAGAGGGCCAAAAAGACAGTGAAAATATGAGTCTGTGCTGCCTCCCCAAAGTGGCAGTGACAAAATTGTGATTTTTTTCACCATCAAAGCTGCACAAGGCCAAGCAAGATTGTCATTCCTCAGACATTGTGTCTCTCCGAAGCCTGACCATATCTTGCCCTTTTTTTTTCTCTACCCCTCAGCACCAGCGTCCCTTCCACTGGGCACAGATTAGTTGCAGCCTGCAGTAGGGGAAACAGTCTTGCAAATTCAGACAGAATCCTCAAACGGAGCCTAACTTTGACCCAACTTAAGCAGGGGAGGAGGGAGAGTGAAGAAAAAAGAAAGAAGAAGAAGAAAAAAGGTACTCATTCTCATACTCCTCTCATTCATACTCTCTCTCTTCTCTCATTCTCATACTTCTCTATCATCTCTTTCTGTTTTAAACCTTTCCTTAATTGAGGGAGAAGTTCAATTCATATATATGTGCATACATACGTAAATAGCAGCATTCCTACTGATAAGCAATAGGTGTCTGGGTAGCTTATGTCACACCTTATTTAACCATAGGTCTAGGTCATACCCCTAACACAACTAAATCAGCTACAGGTGGATGACAGCCTAAGGCAAATGGAGAAATTATAAAAAATAACAACCAGGGGCTACGGCCAAGACCTTAACAACTGGAGGTGTGCAGTACACACGCTGCAGCGGGCACCTGAGCCTGAAAAATTGAAGCAAATGGCAAGCCACTTGTAACTACATATGCTTTCAAAAATATCAGGAGTAAGCAAATGACAAAAATGTGGACCTTTTAATAACTCTGCTTTATAGATAGGAGAAGTAATAATGCCTAGTATTTCCAGCTGTCCACTAAGACAGTTGAGTTCATACACAAAAAGTTCATAATCTAAGCGTAAGAGATTTTGCTTTCTCAGGCAACACAGTGCTATGAAACTGTTTAAAATGGACTTTTCTCTGTGTAATCAATACAGGTTTCACATGAAGAATGGTTTAGTTCCAAAGACCTTTTAGCAGTTTATGCAAGACTCTCAAATATCAAATAAGTCTTTCATCAAATTGCATCTTATAATTTGCTATTTCTTCCTGATCCCTCCTCAAAGCACACTGAATTTAAAGATGAAAAATTCTATCTGCATCTCTCCTCCCTGTCAAATTTTCTCCACAGTTTCATAGTATATTTCATGATAGCGACAATTTCCTAGTTTTAAACTATGCACAGGGAGTATTCTGAAAGTAAAGACTTATAGTATCCAAAATAAGCACAATTTATAATACGTAACAATATACCACAAAGGCAGGGTCATGAAAGGATCTTGTGCTTAGTCATATTACCAGCTTGTGACCCCAATTGATAGTCATAATGGGAAGAAACCCATTTTATTCTTCTTTATTCTTCTACCATAACCAAAGTCCTAAATGAAGAAATAATATCTGGTCTCCTCCTTGCCTGAACTATCTGTTCTACTCCTTGTCAAGAAACCTTGGCTGTCCTGTATACTTCCTCTCATCCAATGTTGCCAGAAATTTTACTAGCACAACAAAGCCAATGTGAGACTTTTCAATAAATCTGCAGTACAGAAGGAGGTGTTAACTCTCACTCCTCCAGCTCTCAAATCTGCTAGGGTTTCTGAAAAGTATTTTGATGAAGACTTATTTGTTGTCATTTATGCATTATGAGCTGGAACAAACCCATGGATACCTCTTCCTTGAGATATCTTTCCATTGGTTGCAACTGTGTATATTAGTTTGGGAAAACATATTTTTTTCCATTATTATTTAGTTCTCTCCACATCATTATTCAATTTCTTATTCATTCCCATTCCATATGTAGCCTATAATTTATATAGCAAGCCAGTACAATGTCTGGTACAATGACATCTTTGCATTACTGATCATTATTGATCATAAATTCCTCGTTTCATTCTTTAGGTGTTACTGCAACAAAATATATCCAGAGTTGACTGAAGAAGTAAATATTAAGAAACAAGAGCCATGCTAGAACATTGAGCTTGTAGAGGAATGTGTATTCTTTGATAAAATACTGCTTTTATTGAGTTACAGAGAGAAAAATTATTAGGTCGCTTCTGGTTTATCAGTCTCTGGAGAAATACGAGTGATACGTTACTATACCCCAGTTTCTGAACTTAGCAAAACATTCTGTTCTAATACTCCCATCTGACTGGCCCTCAGGTTCTTCTCTTTGTTCCCTTCCTCATCCCTTCTTTCTCAGTAAAGGAATCTTTCGGTGGGCATCTACACGTGTCCCCTTCCACGGGAGGGGGGGGGTGGAATAGCTCACCTCTACAGAAGCTATCCTATACTTCCAATGCATTTCTTGAGATAGGGAGACTAGAAATACCTGCATTATTCTGGATGCGGGCATGAAGTTGCATGTGCCCTGTAGTTTTCCTACTAATTCCTAATGCTTGATTTGATTTCTCACCTTTAGTCAGTGGAGGTGACTAAAGGAAACAAAATCCAAATGCAGTAATGACACAATGGGACATTTTAGAGAAGTAACAAGAAGAAATAATTTTTAGAATTGCTTTCTTAATCAAAATTAAAGACTCCACAGCTATTCACAGCTATCGTAAGTCACAAATATTTTTGTAATGGGCAACAAAATGGCATCTTATCAACAGACCTTATCCTATCTTGAAAAAGGAAGTACAAGTTACTTTGGAAGATCATTGCCAGCAGAGTGAAGGCAGCTATTACAAACTCAAGACAAAACAAGCCTGTGTGCTTTCTTTGCCTTAAAAAAAGTTTGGCTGATTTCAAATTCATTCAGCAACAGAAGATGAGTTAAAAATAGAACGCGTAAAGTTGATCTAGTAAGGCTAACCGAGTGTCTATGCAAGCTCTGTAAATCTTCGTGCTACTAGAGCTAACAGAGATAGTGACATCTGGGAAGAAAGACTAAAGGAGGGCAGACCAGTTGGTTGTTAGCTTTAAAATCTCGTCTGTCCCACAGAGAATGCCCAAGCCCATTTTTATGGGGAAGCGTCCTGAATTTTCCTCTGTGGTAGATATAACTTTTCCTATAATGTGCAAATCTAAAACCAGTGGTTTCAGAAATTTAAGCCTATGCTTAATGACTCTCTATAGATTAAGAAAGAAAATGGTACAACTTAATTGCTATTCTTCAAATAAATGTGAGTAATTAATATATACACATAGATCCAGGTAAGTTTCCCAGCAGATCAAAATAATTTGATGGCAAAAAGACCTTTAAAATTAATCTGCATTTGCTCCTGCACTAATGAAAGAGCCTTCTTTTCAAGGTAATTATTTCCATTAAATTTTTAGCTCTCATAAATAAAGGAATATAATTTTCCACTAGAGAGAGAGCAGTTCAGTGCCAAGAAATCTAGTTCAGTTAGACTGAAAAAGAATTTTTAAATATTTACACCTTTCTACAATAATACAGACTTTTCACATAGTCAAATTGTATCTTCTTTGCTACTTTGAGAACTGACCACACAGAAGGGCTGGGAGATTTTAAGCTATAGAAATAGAAATACAGAAATAGCATCAATATTTCAAGCAAAGTGCTTGAAAAACCTATTTTTTACATATACATATTGGGCTCCTCCAAGAGGCCATTTTCAAGGACAACTGGTGAACTCTGGTTCTCTTTAGCTCATCTTGTACAAAATCACATTTCAAGCATCTAAGCTCATTTCAAATTTTCACCTGTTTTAAAAGTGCAAAGATTTCACCTACACACATTCAGTTCACAGATATTCTGCAGTCTTCAGCAACCTTATTTGCACTCTACAAATGGAAAATGCCAGGATAGAACAATTATGAATTAGGGTGGCCCCCACTTTTAAAGATAAAAAGCAGCGTTTATTTTTACAAATCCTAACCAAAGCAAAAGCCACATTCCCCAAAGCAAAAGAAGAGCTAATGCTCTGCTCCAAAGTCAGTTACAGGAATTGTTCACCAGCAAAGAGCTCAACTAGAGTCAGTGGATATGTTCAGCTGCAAATATTTTCTCAAATACCGTTCCCAATACGGACCTAGAGTGTAGCAAGGCAAGGGGGTTGCAAGGTAAGCTCTAAAACGGAACACTAGAAAAACTGACACATAGTGCGTGGGCAACCATTTCTATTACAGCGGAACAGTATTTCTGCTCACCAATCATTTAAAAAGTAAGGAGACATTGCCTAAAACGAAGCACTAAGCTTCCACCAACCTGCACCTGGGACCACTGCAGGACACCCACACACCCTGCGTGGCAGAAAGGGGAATGTTTTGCAAGAGAAGTGTCTGTCTGAGCCAGCATGGCTCGGAAAAGATGGTTAGAATTGATCATGCTGCAGTTTGTCAGCTTAACTAGGGATAGTAAAATGGACTATTCTTCCTGCAATTCACTGACTGTGCAAACTATTCACTTAATAGCATTGCCCATTTTTCTTGCTTTATGCACATTGATTTCCAATCCACAAAGGCTTGGATGTTCTCATTTGTCTTCCAAGGGTAAATCTATCAAAAACACTGCTGTCCTCTCTCCTGATGACAAGGAAGAAGATCAAGCAACACCTACAACACCTATCCTCCACCACCTTTTTTTTTGCATGCTGTGCTAGAGTGAATTAGAGAGATGGACATTCATTACTGAAGAAAAGGTGAGTGTGACATGGCTGTAAAATGTTCAGATTTTGCATTGAGAAAAAGGTAACAGTATTTTCAATAACTGCACACTTCACTGCTTTCGGCAGAACACGTGACAATGGCAGAATGAAGGAAAATAAAAAAGAAGAAAAAATGCAGGAAGAGCAAAAATGGCATAAAAAGAAAAACTGGAAACAGAACAATGTAATAAAGGCTAAGTATAAGGGAAAAATGTTTTCTTTTCTCTTTAACATGATTCCTTCACCCCTGTCTTAAGTGATACAACCTCATATGCTATATAAAATTACACTTGGACATAATTGTAATCAAATAGACAAAGAACAAATTTACTTTTATTTATGTTTGTACTTTAATTTAAAATGGGCTTTGCTCTCCGCTGCATCAAATACACTCATACTTCAGTGTAAACAATGTAGAAAAGAAAGGCACACACATTGCTGCTTTCTGAAACCACAAATAGGGAAGAACAGAAATTATTTTGTTCCCGTAATTAAAAAATGGGAGGTAAAAAGACCTTTACAGACTAGATATTCATTCAAAACTCTATTACTATTGACAAGAATGAGGAGCGTAATTACCCAAAACGCCCTTGAAAATGTTACCCTGAGCAGACGGTAGCAATTCTAACAAACTTTTGTAATAGTTCCCTTCTTTAATAATCTCTGTAATAATATTTCTTCTAATACTATTTATAAAATGAATCACCCACATGCACTTAAAGATGAAAACAATACTCTTTTAGAGTACCCAAGGCACAGGGCTTATAATGTGTTTTCTTAGAAGACAAGTTATATTTATGCAATTATGTGTATGTGCAGACAAAATGTTCTCTCTGGACTTTCTTTATAATAAAACTAGGATGGTTTAAAGACAGAATATGGTGCCTATCTGTAAGACAGAACTGTAAAACTGTTATCTTTTGTTTACTTTGGCAAGCAACACTATCCTGGTAAAGATTAATTTACAGCTGGAGAGTTCACCAGAAGCAAGAGTACTGGGTTGTAAAATGCGCGTGTCATACTCATTCTAGGTAGAACTCAATGGTTTCTAGATGCACTGCAGAAAAAAATCCAGAGACGAATAAGGCATTCCTAGTCCGGTTATCAAAAAGAACAATGATGTGTTCTAATTTCTGAATAAATATATATATTGTTCTATCAGACAGGAAAGTGTCAGAAATGAAAAGGTTTGGGAAATAAAATGTAAACTGTAACTAAATGCAATGATTCTGTGGTAAAACTATTGAAACAAGTATCTATGAGTACATAGCACTTTAAAGCAACGTTTTTATCAGCCTTTAAATGCATGTCAAAGATGAAAACATATAAAACTGTGTCAAAGTAAGAAAAAGGTTTGCACAGACATCTAAAATGTGATCTGATAGTTAAAGTAACAGTGAATAAATAGGAATTTTAAAGCTAAGAGCTATGGTTCTACTGAAATTGTTGGGGATAACTCTGGAATCAGGATTCATAAAATAATTCATAAAATACTAAAAATATTTTAGTTTCCAACACATTACTTAGACAACTACATGGTCAGATGATGTCACGAGGGCTAAAATTTTAAACAGGAAAGGGAAGTTTTAGCTGCACTAGAAGAGCCAGTCGCAAGGAGATGTCATCAACTTCTATTCCCAACTAATCCTGTGTTTTCTTCAACCTGCACACAAAAAGGCTTCCCAACTAGTGTTTGAACCAAGTTATCTTTTTCTCAACTACCTGGCTGGCAGTTCTTTTAACACCAACTAGATGGAGCTGTAGGAAAATTACAAGCACTCTGAAGTCCTTTAGTGAAGTATCTTCACAAATATGGAAAACATATTTTTGCCACCACCCTACAGAACAACATGATTAATTCCTTCAGGTCTTTTATGAGCACCACCTGGTCCTTGTGATTGTAGCTATTTAACTTATCATCAAGTTTTTACTTTTTTTTTTTTTTTTTTGGAAAATTTCATCTTTGACAGTGTCTTTTTGCATGGGATACTTGGCATTCTCATCGCATTTGTGTTGGCCACAGAGACTGTGGCAAACTGTCAAGCAACATGGGGAACATATCAACAGGCTCTGTGCAGGAAGACAACTTCAACTGATTCTTTCTTGGAAGGAGGGGAGATGCTTTTTTCAGATTCAGCACAGAAGTGCTCCTTCTGCAGACTTTAGGATATGATCCTTCAGTGAATTTATTTAATGCTGAGGGAAAAACAGAAAGCTTTGGAAAAGATGGGAACTTCCACATCAGAAGTATCATTTACACTTAGGGAATTCCTATATGTGAGAAAACATAAAAGAATGGGAAATGACCATTATTTTTGGTTGAGATGGACAACCCATCTGAAACTGAGTACATGTGGAAGGAGAACATAATTACAGAAGAGAAACCCACTATTTAAACAAGCGTGCAGCTGATGCTCGTACAAGCCAAAAACACCTTCAAAGACATAAAACATAGATCTAAAGCGATTTTGATGCTGGTTTTGCACTGCAGCACCAAATCAGGTTCTTTTCTGGCATCTCGTTGGAAATGCTGAGCTTTTCTAGGCACTGGCATTTTTATGCACTTCTAATCATATCTACTTATTCATAAACATTAACACATTTATAGAGAAGTCCTCAATTTACAGCAACTAGGAAGGATGACTTTTATTTAAGATAGTCATTATTTTTATTGTGAAAGCTTGCTTTATTATTGTATATTTAGTATTTTTTTCTTTAACTGGATGTTGAGCATCAGAAATATTTTATGGGAAGGAAAAGAAAAAAGTTAAAGCACTTGAAATTCAAGAAAAACATTTTAGACCAATGCCTTCACATGTAATTGTCCAGAGAGCAGTTATTGGTTGAGAATTTGCATATAATTTACTTGTAAATGTATTTGTTACAAGAAATAATACATATGCACTTCATTTTTTCATATTTGTATTATGAATCATCACCAGAGGAGCAATGTAATCTCTGCCAATTTACAGAAGGAATCATTAAATGCTATTAATTATGATTAAGTTTTTCTTATCCTTAGATCTCGACTTTGAACTATCTCGACTTAGAATATTTACCACCACAAATCTCTGTGAAAAGATAATGTTTAAATTACATATTTCCAGCAAAATTTTCATACATGCAATCATCACCTTGTTAGCAAGGAACCTTCCATCAACAGGGAAGATCATAAAAATAGTTGAAAAACAATATAGAAAACAAGGAATTAGAGCTTGATTCAAACCATTAAAAGCAACCTACTTTCTCAGCATAAGTAGGCCTTGGAACAAGACCTTACAGTTTTTCTGATGCTCTACATTAAAGAAGCTGTGAAATCGAAGTCACTGTTTTAAATGTGTTCAATTTGCCATGTGACTTCTTGAATCTATTCTTTATATAATCAGCCAGACAACAGAACAATTCTCACACTGTCTATAACCCCACATTATTACATGAGCACACACTTCTCAGAGGGAAAAAGATCATAAATATCATAAAGATAAAAAACAAAATTTGGATTTCAGGGTTTTTGTTGTTGTTGTTTTTACATTTACCCAAACTTTGTGTTGAGACTGAATTTTAATACTTTCTAAATGAATAAAGTCTAAGTAGTTCAAATATACGCAATGGCAGTGTTACACTTCTAGGCTAATGGCTAATACCCATGCAAATCACTTAGGTCTAGAATGAACTTATCAAAAAGCCTCAACAACAGCATTTAATATATTTTCAGACATAACCATATCTAACGTGACCAAACTTATTTTCCTTTTTTTAAAAAAATGAACTTAAATAAATAAGGCTATTATTTGCCAACACACACGGTAAGAGTATCAGCATACTTGTTTAAAGTAGTTCCTCTCTGTGATCTTTATGAAGGGAAAATTTCTATGCAATTACATGAAAATAACTGCTTTATATCATCTTCTGGAAAAAAGAAATCTGAAACTACCTAAATGAAACAAATAAGATACGCTACGTATACATGTATATTATTGTATCAGTATATTCACCCTTTGTAACGCTAAACAACATACAAAATTCTTCAGCCCTTTCTTATTTTCAATACTGCTTAGAGGAACATACTATGTATTACGTAGTTTATAATCCCATGATACAACACTGTAGCCCCAATTGCTTAATAAGTCGTCTACTGCCCACTGCCACTACATAGCAGGAAGACAGCTCATACCTTTGGATTGAGATGAAAGAACCTCCCAAACTATCCAATACATTTATGACTACAGCTAAGTCCAGACAGTTTTCTGGGGAAAGTAAAAGAAAATATATATACACTATTACTGGAGGCTTTCTAATTTGTAAAAAATCCTTAAATATTCAGTGAAGAACCAATTCTCCAGCTGGCAACCAACCTGGAAAAAAAATACTATTTGCACCTCAGTCCCCTGAGCAGGGCCTGCAAGATTTTGTTTCTTCTGTCTGCACATGTTATAGGGAACAGAAATACTTATTTTAAAAAGTATATTAAACCGTAGGTTATGATATAGCCTCTATTTCTAATAAATATCCATGTATCACTCCAAAAAAAAAAAAAAAAAAAAGCCTTTTTATTAAGAACGAGCATTTTAAGGACAAACAGCTGCAGACTAAAGAGATGTATACTGCATACTGAAATGTCATATGTTTTCACAGGCCAATAAAAATGTTTTAAAAGTCTCATATAATGCCACACTCAAAGCGTGCAAGCTCTTTCCAAGCCTTTTGCACTGTTACCGATTAGAATTTATAAACTACCTTGTTTCCAAGCTCCCTATTTTGTATGCAAGAGATTTATCATACGAGATCAATAATTGGCCTGCATTTCCTCATCTGCCTACCATTCCACATTTAAAAAAGAAAAAAAAAAAAGACGGTAACAGCTTCCAAATGCAATAAAAGGTGCAGTACGACTACGCTATAATATGTGAAAGGTAAGAAAAAGAAGGAAAGAAGGCAATGAAAATGAAGGAAAATGTTTCTGTTGCTATTGTGCCTCCTGTCTCTATCTTTTCTTCAAATTAGTTTTCTTTGACAAGGTTCCTTTTTAATATTTGAGATATATAGGAGAAGGTTGTAATGAAATACCTGCAGTAAGTTATTGTCTTGTATTTTCAGAGCTCAGAATTTTAACTCCTTGACCTTTATTTGCTTTCCAAACTTGAAATAAGATATATATTCTTCTACTCACAGAAGTCTCATGATGAACACAAAAATTGACTTCAATCATTTCCCTGGAGATTTTTCAAAGCAGATATTAAAAGCAGAACTGTGATGGTGATACAGATTATCTAGGACTCCAGGTTTAAGTGCAAGTACCTCCCTATGATTCATGCAAAGGAATTCAGGAATTACAATCCCATTTCTCACTGTGCACTAAATTTCCAATTGCTTCAATATAAGCCTGATGATGCTTCAACATTCACTTGGTTAAACAGTTAACTGTTTCAAAATGAATTGTCACAGAAGTGGGACACTACTATAGGTGCTTGAGGAAGGAAAAAAAAAACACACACAAAAAAAAACAAACATAGAAAGAAAATCACTGTTCTGAAAGACATAGAAGACTCATCAGCAATTTTTGATGAAGAAAGGAAGGCCTGAGATATCATGTCAAAAGGATATAACAAAGTGTAGACACAGACTTTAGGCACTTGATCCTACAGCACAAGCTCAAATGCTTAAAGGCATGTCTATGCAGTCAGAAGGGTGAAGCATGAAATATGTTAAAGCATGAAATATTAAATGTCATTGACAGTATTTTTTTTTTTCTTGTTCTCCTGCCATAGTCACAATTTATTGAGCCTAAAATGATCCTATATTGTGAATTCTGCATTAGGAATGAAGAGAAAAAACAGACCTGGTAAATGCATTATGCAGCTTTAAGGAAGATTCACGCATGTGTAGTTTCCTGAGGTTATACTCATTATGGCCTTTGGCAATATGAGTTAAATACTCCGTTTTATATTTGAGAAATAAAGTTGCAGAGAGATTAATAGATTTGCCTGTTAATAACACAGTGAAGATTTCAGAAACATCGTTACACCAAAATAAGTCTTTTGATTGCTAAAGCACACCATTTGGTCGCTGAAGCTCACCATTTGTGATTAACTTCATTTCACTTTACCAACACTGTTTTCTCATCACTTACCTGCTCATCTATATCTGGCTGAAAACACCATAAAGCCTTTACACTTTCCATTTTTGAGTACAGAATATATTATACAATTAATTTTTAAGTAGGAACATTTCAGAAGGGCCAGTACTAGGTCTATTAGATTAGACATAGAGTTGGGAGGATTCATTAACTTAAGTTTAGCTGTGATGACATTGGACATCAATAGCCAGAAGATTCACATGAAGACTGCATTTTGGCTACCTCCTACCTTGCAATTATGGTGGACAGGAAATGAAGACCTCCCTCATAATTATCTACCATCAACTGTGCAGCTGAAACCAAAGCCAACAGGTAGGTGAGAATGTTAACTAAAATAAGTGAAAAGGTAATCAGCAAGATCAGCAAGCAGGGGGCTCATGCAGGGACCAGGATTTGACTTGCATGCACAGCCCCAATGTTCAGTATCACCTCCTGGAACTGCAAAGGTGAAAGGCTCACGTAGTTGCATCTTCTAATCCCATTAAAATGTTTGAGAATAATTATGAGAGCTGTTGTAATGATCATTTTTACTTCAGCTGAATATTTATGCTTGGCTATATCAAAACATTATTCACGTGCACTAAACGTTTTCCTTTTCAGTGCAACAAATTCTCTCACAAACAAGTAGCCCATCAGGAGGCTTCTTGAAAGCTTTCAAAATCACACTCTGCAAAAGCAAATGTTCTGAAAGGTTAACAAATCTGCTAAAGAATTTTTTTTTGAAATAGATGTACGTTTGTGCCTTACTGGTGTCACCATAACAACAATATCTTCTAAGAATCACATGAATAAATGGAGAGTTAAGTATTGAACTGGTCATTTGTGCAAGCCTCAGCATGGCAATGCGAAATTGCAGTAATTGCATGGTCTTATTAGACAGCCAAATGTTCTGCATAGTTTGGGAAAAACAAAGTTACCAAGCATTACAAGCATTAGAACTTATTTAATACTATCCCATGTATTGTTTTATAGGATAGATGTAAATCTCTCCATAAAAGCATAAAAGACAATAAACATGATTTGTGGTTATGAGTGAAAGACTATGAATTTTGTATCAACTTAACTATTGTAGACCTTGGGACCCCTCTGTGCTTGTCTCAGCCTTAGTTGTTTTTTTAATCATTGTGGCAACTGTCTAGCAGCAATTTTCTTGCTGTTGCCTTGCTGTTTTACCTTGGTCTGTGAATACTATTCATGGTAAAAGACTTAAAAAAAAAAAAAAAAAAAAAAAAAAAAAAAAAAAAAATGTTGCTAGCCATTATATTCCAAACAAGAGCCCTTACGGTTAATTGGGGCTTGGGGAGGCCACTGTTTAATAGCACAGGGGTGATGACAGGCAAATGTCAGCTGGGAAGCAATTAAGAAAGAGCAAACAGGCCAGCTGTGTTACCGCAGGTATTTAAATAACCTCAACAGCACCCAGCACCTAAGGNGGAAAAAAAAAAAAAAAAAAAAAAAAAAAAAAAAAAAAAAAAAAAAAAAAAAAAAAAGAACACCCCACAACTCTCACCATCAATTTCAGCTGCCTTCCAGCAAACAACTCAGGAGAGTTCAATTCAAGGTAACTCCCAGGTTTCTTGAATAAGACTGAAGTGTTATCCTAGGAGCCAAAAGACAAAGGGAAGATGAACAGGACAGCAGATAGAAGGGTGATAGTAGTAATGATTTTATAAACTTTCAAGTCTCACTGGCCTGTGAGTGCTAGTGACACTATAAATGGAGTGTTAATAACAATCTAATAATGCAAGAAACTAAGCCTAAGACTCTAATTAGAGAAGTGATAAATTCTTGACTTTTATATACATATGGTGTCCCCCAACAGGACTCTGATTTCAAGCAATGTTCAAGTAATCCAGAAACAGAAAACAACCTAAAATTCACACTGTATAACAATATAAATTCATTAACTCGAAGGTAAATAAAACACAGAATGTTTCCCTGAAAGTTTCCTTCTAGTTTGGTGCCAAAGCACTAAAAGGTAATTATTAAAAAACAGAAATAAAAAACGCCAAGAAATTTTGTTATTACAAGGCACTTTGCTATTTTTAGTCACTGAGAATTCCCCATGTAAAAGAAATCAACAAACCTGTAATGCGCAAAGGAGAAAGCAAAGGGACTAGAAAGTGAAATAGCTTTCTGACAAATGATACTGCGTAGAAAGAGTTCACAGACAGGCAGAACAAATCCTTCCATATTGGTAAGCTACCACAGTATGTGCTGCAGCTGACATAGAGGTTTTAAGTTGGCAGACCTACTTGCCAAAAATACTAAATGTTAAGGTTTTTGTTTGTGTGTTTTTCTATATGTGCTGTGTAGCTGGCTGGAACCTTTGTGGTTGGAACCTACATCATTCTTCAGTTTAGAGGCTACCTTGATTACCATGTTTGTATTTCCAGCTTTATCCCCAAAACAACACCCAGGCAAGGTTAATGACAGTAACGAATTATAGGCAAGTATTGCATGATTCAAACTCCAAACCTTGCAGCTCTTATACTCTCAGAATCTTTGAATATTTGTAAGTTTATGCCCTTTATCAAATACGTACCTGAGGTAAAGTAATTCAATTACCTATAACAGAATTAAGAAGAGTAAGTTAACAGAACTAGTATTTCTGTTTTCTGTTCAAGCCGTACTATTTGTGATGACTAGCTGGGTATCATCTCAGCACAGCTATAGGACGCTTGCGAATTGAAATAGAGTTGGGAGACGGAGATTGCATAATCAAGTTATTCTTTCCAGATTGCTGCTTATAAGCATCTGTGCAGGCCATAAGCCATCCTCTCAGAAACACATTAGCAATAGCAAGAAACACCAATTTGTCCTCCTTGCTCTTTCTGATTACAGACAATAAGGTAACAAGCTTTTATACTCCATACAGGCAGCACTTGGCCAGTAAGTGCCAATAACTTGGGCCTGCTTTTCCTGTAGCTATTCCAGTTTTCACTAGTGTCTATTTGCTTTTCCCCTGCTCTCTTGCTATGGAAACCTTTTTTATTCTGATCAGATGGCAATAGCTTGCTTATTATTAGGTATTCAGACATTCGTATGCTGGCTTCTAATTCGACAGAAAACGTGATTTTCTGACTCTAACAATGATTTAGATCTGAAAGAAAATAATTTAATCTGCTTAACTTTACATAGGGAGCAAAAGGGAGTCTTCTGGGAGCAAAATAATTTACCCTTCCACCAGAGCTGAAACCTATAGCCCCTCAAATCTCTTTATTCCGACAACCATGTGTGCACAGAACTTTCAAGGAAGATGAAATTTGCTGGACTGTATCATCGTGTGCTATCTGTCTGTGCTGCTGCTTCAAAAAAACCTAAACAAGAACCCTTCTTATGCTCATACCACAGTCAGTTATTATGTATTAATTACTTCCTTGAGTGCTGGGAGTTTTTTCCTGGCATTAAACCTTAGTGGCTAAGACAAGGGAGGCCTAGAGATTTGCTGCTCTTTAGAACACACAGTTTGGCACAGAAGTTAAAGTTTATCTGTGGGCACAAATATGACACACTCTTAAGCATTGTACTTTCTCATTTCCCATTTTCTTCATGCACACAGATATTCTTCGTGTGGAGTCTCCCTCTCTGGAGATCGTCCAAACCCACTTGGACATAGCCTCGTGCTACTTGCTCTAGGAGACCCTGCGTGTGCAGACGGGGTTGGACTAGATGACCTCTAGAGCTCCCTTCCAACCTTAACGATTCTATGATTTGTTTGCAAAAAATCTGAGTTTTCTACCACCAGATATGAGAACTTCAAAAACACGTTCATACAATCTGTGCTGAATCTGTACTTTTCCAAACAAAACTGAGTGGTTAGCCTTAAATGACCATTTATATAATATAATAAAAGGCTGTTACTGAAGGTACTTCACACATGCAGTATCAAAGTTATTCAAGTACCTAAATTTTTGCTTTTGCTCAGTGCTGCTAAGTGACCGTTCAGGGACCTATCTCATTCCTACATTTTGCTTGTATTTACAAAATGGGTTTGAAATCTGCAGTGATATGATCTAAGGTATGTTCTCAAAGCACATCTCCAAATAGACTAGGAGGTACATAATGTACACGTGGGAAAAAAATCCTAACGATGGCCCTTCTATACAGCAGCTCCAATGTGAGATTGCTCATCTATAGCATAGACCCTCAGTCCTATGAAATGAATTAAATATCCATCAAGCCAATACAAGAGTGCAGAAAATGCCATTCATTTTCTAACCTTCTTAGAGCAACCTCAGGAAGAAGTAGGAAAAGTAAAGTTCCGTCTTGACCTACTCTGCTTCAGTGTTCTCTGTTTTATAGCCAAGCCTGCAGCATTCTAGATAAGCACAGAATTACTAAGTGAGAAGCCAGTTCTTCTTTCTCAGTGTGGTTTTGGAAGGGACTAGTAACTTCTCTGAAACAGAGACCAAGAAATGTCAGGATACGCTGGCAAATAGAGATCATTACCTGTATGCTAGTTTTTAAAAGGCTGTGGTGTTTCTCTGTGTCAAATAATACACAGAATTTAACTCATTCAAGCTACTAGAGATTTAGAACTTTCTAGAAGCAATATTACAAAGTAGTTTCTCATGAAGTTTACAGAGAAATTACCTATTCTAAAAGTTCATAATAAACAAAGAAAGGAAAGCAAAGCAAATTACATAACATTGTCTGCTAAAGAGAAACAAGAGGGGAAAAAAACCCAAAATATCATTAAGCCCTTTGTCTTCCAAAAGTGCTGAAATACCTAGAAAATCAAAAACTGCTCTTCCGGAGTACTTCATTTAGCACTGTGTTCTGAAACCAAGCCTGTTTTTTTTTTCTATTGAGCTTCCGCAATTGCAAAGGGAACACAACTGTCTTAAGTGATTAAGTCTTCATACAGAACAGCAGCAATCCCTCAGCTCCCCTAGTCCCAGCTTCCCTGAATAACCTGACTTCTAGCATACTCTTTTTAACGTTATTTAGTTCAGTGAAACTTCCTTTTTAATGTACAAATGAGTAAAGGATTGTTAGCCTTTGGAGCCCTGAACACTACAAGTCTGAAAGAGAAAGCATTAACTGTGATTTTTGCCTTTGATTGAACTTTTGTTCATTAAGATACCATATCTGGAATGACATATTAATAGTAATACAGCATGAACATAAATATATCCTAATTCCACTGGAAGGAAAGATCCTCCAACACTTATATCAACAGAATCAAAACAGGATGACAACAAATCCTCTAACACAATTGCAAAGCTGTAACCTGCTGCTTGATAACATAAATGAATGGACTCTATTTGTTATTATAAATACTGAATAAATTCTTTTTCTATTCCTTTTACAATTTTTGATTTTATAGACCTCGATTGCCAATTTGAAAATGAAAGTAAAATTGTATGCCAAACTATAAACTCAAATTTAATAATTTTCTTGTAATTTTATTCCTAATTTTCCTATAAATTTAATCCACATATAAGCTACAGTTCAGCTACTGCATCTCTCATAATTGCTTATATTTTGGAGATGTCCAAGATATTCCTGTCTAATCCATTATTAGTTCTGCCTATTCTAGAGAACAATTTGGCCCACAGTTTATAAAAGTAAATAATAATAAAGAGCGAATGCTGTTTTGTTTGTATCTACTGGCTGAGATAATACGGCTAAAATGTTTAGCTCTATAAAAATTAACGGCTGAATTCAGAAGGAGAGCAGAGAAATGAGGACTGAATTTAACTGAATTCAACTCTGGTTGACGGTATGCGGTGCCAGGTTCAACAAAATGTTTAAGAATGACATAGAAAGGAAATGAAAAATGTTCAAAGAGACAACCCCAAACAAAATAACAAACAATACTAAGCAGAACAAAGCAGTGTGTGTGTATAAATTTTTTTTTTTTTTTTTTAAGAAAAAAAAAATTCCTTGGAAAGGCTCACAGGCTACCCATGACATGCAGAGTAGAGTGGAAAGTTGAATACTATTTGCAGTGACAACTCATTAACTGCCCAGATTGCTTCCATGGGCACCAACTGTCTTTCTAGTCAAGGTAAGAGAAACCTTTTTTTTTTTTTTTTTTAATAAAAGCTTCTATTATTAACTATTCTGTAGCTTAACTTGGAAACCTTCATCTTTCAATATTTCTCATAAGAGCTAGAAAAGCTATGGTTTGGATATCAACTGCTCTTAGCAGCAACACCTCACAGCATGCAACACGAAAAGGTCAACCTGTCAGCCAGTACTATATAAAATACGAATGAGAAGGAGGGCAAGGAAAGTTTTTCCTTGGGGCAAAAACTTGAAAGCAAAGTGACAACAAGAGTCATCAAGCTAATATGAACAATGCATTTTTTATCTGTAAAAGAAAGTACAGTTTCTGAACAACTGATCATTAGACTAAAATTAAAGACAAAAAGTCAGATAAAATCATATAATGGTTTGTTCAGTAGCCAATTATTTTGGTCATCATAATTATCACTGTATTAGCATTGTGATTTGGAAAATATATTTCAGAAGACAGTTTTAATTAGTGACTTTCCAACATTAATCATATTGACATAATAGTTGCATATTTCTGTCATACCATATTTTCATTCTATCAATATACTCAGCTGCAAAGAGTTTTTTTGTTTGTTTGTTTTCAGCATCATGTATCATCAGCTACATGATTAATGACTCACCCAAGTCCTATTGAGGGGAAGGTTAACACACTGATTTGCCTTTGAGAACTGTTTACACCCTTTATTACTTTTCTGCAGGCAGCTTCATAAAATGGTGGAAAAGCTATTCCAAAAAACTGTATCAAGGAAAACAACACAGCACGATGTGCTTGCTCCAGGCATGAAATTTTTAATAGGTTATGTGAAATAACAGAGAAGCTACTCCTGTTCACAGACAAGGTATAAAATGCTTCTGTTTCAAGGATAACCACTTGTTTGTTTAGAATTTCTGGTCCTGAAAGCTCCATTAAGCCCTTCATATGGAGTGCTGAATCTCCCTAGAATCTAAATTGTCCAATTACTGTCTCCCAAGGAAACTTTTTTCCTGGGGAAATTTTTTATGTCATCCCCACACCTCAATAACATCAAAACAAGAGAGTTTTGCTGAGATGACTCTGTGTCTGGCTATCTTTCAAATATATTTTAAGACAGACTTTGCTTCATGAGGACAGCTCCCAAACCAGTGAAAGTCTGGGCCACAGCAGCCTAAGGCAGAAACCAGACAAGCAGACTAAGGTGGGCACAAATCTGGACATCAGCAGGGCTTCGAGGGATTTTGATCAGCTATATGAAGCTCAACAGGCATCCATTTAGCCGTGGCATTCCCCAGTGTTCAAAAGTGGCTGGTTTTCCATTTGTAGCCCAGACTGAGCCATCTCTGCCATTTTTTGCCAGCCAAAACTAGCCAAACCCAGGTGACTGACTTGATGCTGTAGGGTTCCACATTCCTGCTTTAAACAGTTTGCGTCTGTCAGAATACACATTTTTAAACACCAGCAGTAAAGAGAAGACACATTTTAGCCTCTCCAATTCAAACTTGCTAAGCTACGTCCTTACTGCACATAATACTGCTTATGTTCAGAAAAGCATGTATTATTAGAAATGAAAATATGCAGACTTTAAAAATACATGCCTTTGAAAAAGAATAGTGCAGGTCCAAAAATTTGCCTCAATCATATAATTCAGGAACAGCTGCAGTAAACTATGAGCACTCTGTGTTCTTTATATATTTGTCTAGATTTCACTTTTGTCTATTCTCAACTCTGAATTTCTAGAGTTTATAATTACTTTTATATTTAATTACATTTTTAGAATTATTTTCCAACTCGGCACAAACAAGGACAGTTATAGAAAATTTGTGTCCTATTAAAACATATTCTTAAATTCATTCCATTTAAAGGTACATACATGCAGGAAAATATTCCTGAGGAGATTTACACTTTTCACTCCTTTGTTCAGAAATTACTCATTTATACAAACCCAGTTGGACAAAAGATCATAAATCAACTTTACCCTTTCAAGCACACAAAAGCTACTCCCTCAACTGTTACACAACAACTCCAGTAATGATAACATTCAGAACTGTTATGGAAATAACATAGGAAAGAACTGGAAGAAAAAAATGTTCATTTCACTTTACTCAGATAATCAGCAGCTGAAACTACCTAGCAAACAAGAAAATATATCTAGTTCTACATTCTCTAAGCAAGTTAAAGCCTGTAAATGGAGACATTTACATAGAAATACAAACTGTTTGGGAGTTTTGGAATATCCTGTATTATCAGAGATTCTCCTTTTTTTTTAAAAAAAATCTTTCAGCAAAATAAAAAAAAACAAACAAAAGTGACCTTTCAGCAAAAGAAAATATGTAGCTGGTCTTTACGAAAACATTTTATTCCACCTGTATAATCTACTGGGAAAAATGTGAGCTTTTAGCAAAATGTCACTGTGCTGTTACAGTTGTCCTACCACTGTGATAAGTAATGGGCAAATCCGAGACTGCTGTAGCTCCCCCTGCACTGGGGTCATTGGCCACTTATCACTGCAGGGATCAATTTGAAAAATGGGGTGGAGAACAGTGAGGTAGCTGCTTTAATAAATATTTGCCAATTCGTGAGCAGGGAGAAAAAAAAAAGTTTGGAAAAACTCTGACTATGGATAAGAAGAATTCGAATAAACTATTATTTGACGAGATGCCTGCAAAAAGGGAAGAAACCTGAAAATGGCACAGAAAATTTTGTATCCACGTCTGTGGATTTTCAGTGAAGAATTGTCATGTAAATCATTGAAATTGTACAATATATGGAATGAAAAAGTATTCTTTACTTCTGATCATATTAACTACCTACTCAGCTTTAACTCAATGAAATCTTGGGAAAGGTCAATACAGCAATATATTAAAAGGACTTTAGAAATTTACATTATATTCACCACTGAGCTCTTTTTTCTACTTTTCCAATTCTTCCCAAAAAATATATCCTTACCAAGCAAGAATGTTTTGATCTGAAGCAAAAACACTAGAAATTGTATATTACACTTGAAGAAGTTCCGGTAGCAGAGAAAAAAGAAATAAAAGGCTGGTGTTCCCGAACACAATGTGAAATTCTACCCCTACCTTTTCCTCAAAAGTCTGCTATAATTTTCCTTAAATTTTAATAATAATAATTGCCATTCACATATATTTTTATCCTTATTATTTTTCTATGCTACACATTCATCGTCATGATGCTTTTGAATCTGAATGATTTATCTGATATATTTCAATAATTCCATTTTAGAACTACTCTTTGATAATTATGAAGTTTGTGAGCATCTTACTGCTTTACAAACTAATTTCAACAAATATTTGAAGAGAGAGTGAACAAAAAAGAAAACATCAATAATGTTAGATTTCAGCTAAGTCCTTTTGTGTCCTGCATGTTGCATGTCCTGCAACAATACATGTTTTGAATTCTGGTCCTCGCATTCCATTACAGCAAGGCACATCACACCAAACTTGCACCAGAATGGTAAGTGTGTACATACTTTCTTCCAAATATGCCAAATATGGAGCAGATGGTGCTTTTTAATTTTATGTCTGCATGTCTAGGATTAGGAGGCTATGATGAAAGGTTTCTCCTTTGGTACAATAAATCAGAGGCTAAAGTATTCAGAGACCTTTAATCTATAACATCTTCCAAAAGAGCATCTCATTAACCCCAAATTCCTCTGAGATATGGAGCTAACATTTGAATTATCTCAACTTTTTCCTTCATTAGTGTCATTCAGTGTCATTCAGGACTACAGCTACAGTCTAGCTTTCACGTTGCTCTTGTCTGGAAAGGGTAAATGAGACATGGGCTTACTGGTCTGTAATCCTTTTGGCAGGGCCTAGGGTGGGGAAAGCAGAGTGAAACAGGAATCATCTCTTCACTGTCAGCCTTCGTGTGATGACGATCGCTCCTCTCACTAGTACAGTACCAGACGAATCCTCGGGTCCCATAAGGATCTTGAGAATAGGTGAACTAGAAGTAGTGGCAGATAGGGATGAGCATGGGTTTACGAGCGATCATGTACCATGCAACATGGTAATGATGCACATATCTGAACATATCTCTAGGACTGAGCGTATCTGGTTACCAGCTAGCTTTGGTGAAGCTGTTGACATCCTGCAGCTGAATGGCAGATGGCAAGGTGTTTGTTTGACAGCTTCTGCTGAGCCCCTGAGAAGAGGTTAGCACATATGCCGACTTTAGCACGCTCGCTCCTGAAGCTGTTGCACCTCACACACTTCCACAGAAGTATGGATAGCTTGCCTCCCGGGTAGCAAGACCACAGGCATGGCAGAACTGAGCAAGCAATGGTCCAAGGAGCATTCATTCCCATAAACAGTACCTACACTAGTGCCTTTTGCACATAAAATAAAATAAAATAAAATAAAATAAAATAAAATAAAATAAAATAAAATAAAATAAAATAAAATAAAATAAAATAAAATAAAATAATAAAAGAACGTGTGAAAATCCTAGACCTCCAAATAGCCAGAGACGGCCAAACTGGCCCCAAGCACACTGTATCATGAAGCGGAAATGTCAGTGCCAGGTAGTGTGGCAGCTTCCCAAGAACCCATTTACCTCTCTTTCTACAGTAAAACAACCTGCAATGAGCACCACGCTAACAGCAAATACCATATGCCTTTTACTGAAAGTCAAACCCCAGTAAGTAAATTGTAATAGTGGAAGAACTATGTGTTTGATTATGTTCTGACATTTGATTAACCTCCAGTGACCTGAAGAGATTAAAAAGTTCCAAAATTACCAAGCAAAGCACTGATTTTTATGACTTTTTTTTTTTTTTAAAAGCCAGTAAAAGTGCTGTTTCTAGACTACACATGAAAAAACATTTAGATGCAATTTCAGATCCTTCTTTGAAAGCCTGGCTTGCAAAGAGAGGAAACACTACTGTCTCCCCCTCTCTTCACCCATTTTGTTCCTTTTTTCTATTTCACAGATGTAAAGCACAGGCACAGGTCTGTTTCTGATTTGATTAGAAATGTATCCCATTGCAATTACTTTTTCAAACAAGACTCAGTAAAAACCCTTTGACTTCAGCTTCCCTTAGCAATGACATTTTACCACACCGAACTTGAAAAGGCTTGGAGCTTTGCCAGTAATGCACAAGAAGATTACAGAACTGAGGGAGAGGGAAATGTTTTGCTTTTAGTGAAAAGCAAGTAAGTTTTTCTGCTGACCTGGAAAAAAAATGGATATGAAATTGCATCTACATACAGGCAGTGAAATTCTGAGAAAAACTGGATTCATTGGAGGAAGAAACTCCTTAAATATAGGGTTAGCTAAATCCCAGCATATAAACTGCCAAAGCCACCAGCTGAGGTGGGGGGAAACTGTCCAATACCCAGAAAACTGAAATTTAGAGAAACAATTATTTAACCTATGGTAATGACACACTAAGAGGAAAAACACACATTTTTATGTCATCTCAGGGTACCAGAGATATCTGTGAATGTACTTTCATATTCTACTTAATGTTCTTTCCCTGAAGGCTACTAGTTATTTGTTTTCTTCTGTGAATTAGCTGATCACTGGATAAGCAACCTGATCCACTCCTCCCCCTTTACATCCACAGAGCATTTGATCTAAGGGAGAAGGACCTCTGAAATGAGCCCAGAGCCCTCATTTTGGCAGCAGACCAGTTCACTTGAATTAAGTACAACATGAAATGTCCCCATTTTCCTTTTATTTAACATTTTCATATTATCTTTCCCATGTGTCTTTATTTGCTACATTTAATCTTTCACCATACCTTAACAATGTTGACTCTTCAAAAAGAACTGGAAGAACCTTTAGTATGAGAACAGCTAAAGGCTCTAACACCATGCTGACTCCACCTGTACTGAGAGACTTAATACTGTGAAGTCAGAGTGTTCAGGGTATGTGGCAGCTCAAGTAAACCAAACTGTTCCCATTGCTATCAACTGCATGGTTCAAAATAACCATGATGGAAAGTGTTTATGAATTTTGCCAAGTATAGATACCTACTGCAAAGAAACACAAATGTAAGGACAGTTCTGCCTCAATACTGCTTTTCTGATTTTTCAGTAACATAAAAATGCACAAATGTTACTTCAAACAGTAACATGCAAATAATATAGTGTCCTGTATTTGCTTGGCACTCTTTAGTCATGTGTAATATGTGAGTATTGATTTCGGTCCATGTAAGACCTCTGAAATGATCAGACACAGAGTCCTGGAATCCCCATTTCTTCCCTGCTATGGAATGAGAACAAAAAACCTGTGCTCAGTACTGTACAATACATCTGAAATCATTTATTTGCATATTATTTGGATGCTGGAACTATAATATCTTTTCCCACTAGCAGAGGGGCCTGATTCTTGACTTACTTTGATATATATTAACAGTAATACCCCTGAGGTTCTGGATGGCTTATGCTTAGCTGATTAAAAAACTCGACCTTCCATCTGTAGGAGTGTTCCTTCTAAATCCAGCCTGAAGGTAGTAAGCAGACAGATGCACTCTGAAGTTTGTATTATTAACATCTGCCTCTTAGTTAAGATGCTTTACAAAAACAATCTGTATCAAATGTTGTCTGTAGCTGCTGAAGAGGCTAGACACTCTGTAAACCCAACCCACAATACTTTTTACCTCCTATTTTAGGGCACTCTAATTCTAATGCAGTGACGGCTGTGCACAAATTTAGAGCAGCATCTTCAAGTATTAATAAACAGCAGCAAAAGGAAACAAGAACTTTTAAATTTCCTATGGCCATTTACATGTGAAATTGTATGTGTAAATCCATGACATTATATATATAGTATAGTGATATGTTTCAAAGTAAATATATTCAGAACATTTGTTATGCAGCATCTGTTTTTTTTTAAGAAAAAGTGACCACAGCTGAGGAGTTGGACAATGACTTAAACTACTATGCAAATCCAATGGAGAAGAGGGATTTGGCTGGTTCATGGCTTAATCCTCTGACAACTCTGCTTTACATAAAAGTATATTATTTATCTGAACAGATTCATCTATATAGTCACCACGCTGATAAAGACCATCACAGATGATGCAGAGAACACAGCTTTATTACATATATGGAACTATCATTTGAGCACGACTGCTGTTTTCAAACCCTTTCACACTGTGGACTAATAGCATACCACATATGCCCTTCCATCACATCACATCACTTCTCTCCGGCAATCACACCCATTGCTTGCATAGAAGTTAAACAATGTATTTTTAATCCCTGCAATTCAGTGCAGCTGCTGGAAGCAAGACCATGCATCCATCAGTCTGCATTTCATAAATGTGTTGTCCACTAGTTTAAAATCTGTTCTCTTTAGTGACAAAAATTAGCATCTATTTGCACATTTCTATATCCATTTAATATTGTTTCTAGCAATAAAATATTTTGCATTTGTTGTGTGGTGTGGCCAAGTGGCCACAGCAGCATCTTATTAAATGTCATCAAATTTAAAGAACCACATCAGAACTTCAAGAGGAGTCTTATATAGCTGGAGCTGCTTTTCAGCTTGTTGAAGTTATTTGACATTTTAGTGTCACATCTAATACTCCTGATCAATACTGTAATACACTGTACACTAGATTTCTGTGAGTGGAAACTTTTTTGTATGCACTAGTTTATCTACTCAAGTTATCATAATAAGAAACTCTCCCATTAACCTGTCTTTGGATTTATACTTTTTTTTCTGACTTTGATCAAAACTATGATAATTTTTTGTAAGATAAAATGGAAATAGATGCTGGAAGAATAGGTCATCTGAATGCAAATGAGCTTTCTTTAACTCTCAGGGTTTATCTTTTTATTACTATCTCAGAAAGCAGGACGGTCTAGTTAGAGCCGGGGGCTAAATCAGAAATGACTTGACAATCCACTGATAACAAAGTATTTTTGGAATATATTCTCTGCTCTAAGCTCCAGTGACTAAGGCTGAATCACAAATTGTACAAATCAATCAGCCTAGGATTTGGTTTCTACTTACAAAAATTTAAGGGCACTTTAGCCTGAAACGAACTTTCATCTGAAAGATCTACGACATAAAAAAAGTTTAAATTAAATTGGGATTTTCATTATTAGATTCTGTTTGCTTGCTTACTTTTAATAGTTTGAGATCTAGCATAGTAGCTATACTTCAATCTTAATAGCTTGGTTTCCTAAAAGGAACAATATCTATTTAGGTTGTTTGAAGAAATGTAGGTTAAGAGATAGACAGATTACACATCAAAAGAAAAAAAAAAAGTGGATCTAGGAGGGTGATGGGACATTAATGAATTTCAGCTCTTTTCCATCTTTGCCATTTCAAACAGAAAATTGAACCAGTGTAGAAAAATAAATATAAGAAAAGGCTAAATTTCTGGACAAACAATATAGACCCCAGAAGACTCATTGGCTACTTCTACAAAGACAGACTACATGCCCAATACATGAAGCTTCTCGTCTTTTCATTATTACATTAGAAGGCAAGCATATATTTATAATGTAATGTGTCTGATGTTATAAAATTATCTCCAAAACATTTATGGTACAGAAGCAAAAGATGATCCACTTACTTGTTTTAAAAGAAAGATCTTGTGCAGTTGCAGGATCGTGTGAGTGACACAGGACAGTTGGGTCATTGAAACTGGGGAAGAGTCTCACTTGCTTCAGTAGAAATTTCATGAAGACTTACATGTTTCTTCTACTCTGTATAGAGAAAAGGAAAAACTTCAAATGAAACAGGGAGATAGAAGAGAAAAGCAACTACAAAAGATAAAAGCATTCCTGGCTTCTCCTTCTCCTTTTTTTTTTTTTGTTCTAAAGTTCAAACACTACTGTTTCTTCTCTTATCTTGCAGAAAAGCTATTTACAATCTTAATTCTTCAAAAATAAAGTCAAGTTACACTGAATTCTATAGTTTCAGTAGCAATGTCCTGGGTAAGTTGAGGCAAAAACTGAAGTCTTCCCTTTCCTCTCCTCTATACAAAAAAGATCCAATATTGCCTAGGGAAAATTATTCAAGGGCAGAAATAGAGCAAGAAAAGCTTTCTTAACGATATTCCAAAATACATTCAGACTGTGAAAGATTGGGAAGAATATTAATCTTTTATTCATATACATTCTCTTTTAAGACAAATTAATTATGCAGCAAAAGCATTTAGCATAAAAATACAAGCTTTGAAATGTGAGTGTTAAGTGTAGTACAGGGAATGAAACTGATAGAACAGATAGAGTGAGATTGAAAGAGGCTAATTAGAAAATGTCTGGAAGAGTATAACCGTTTGACAAAAAGTACAGAAGATAAAACACTGTGGGCTTTAGCAGACTATTAATGGTCTGTGAGATTTATTATCCTCTCACCTTTGAGATCATTTTTTTTCTCCTCTCTCAATTTATTCTCAGCTACAAAAATGCAAACTAGTAAATGCAACTGTTGATTATAATGAGGTCATGAGCTAATTGTGGTCTTATTTCAAATTTTAGAGTAATAGCCCTAGGAATAATATCCTCCAATAAAACTGTAGTTCGACCAACTAAAGCTATAAACTAGAAAATTATGATTAGATTCTTGCTTAGTTTCCCATAAAGGGTAGTCTTAAACATTTACTGCACCTAGGTTTCACAGGACAAAGGTACTAAGGCTCTGAAAGAAAATCCTGTTGGGGTTCTAAGCAGACCCCATCAGTGCAATGATATTTTTCCTCAAAGAAAAATGGCACAGACAACATTTTACTGTAACAGTCGCATAGCTTGGAAGCATTCATTAATCCTCTCTGCTCGCCAAGCAGACTCATGAGATCACATACTGGCAGTGTGGCATGATGCCACCGGGAATACTACAAGTAGGCGTAATTCTGGAAGCAGAGTCCTAGTGCGTGTGGACTAGGCAGTGTCCTTCTTTCCAAGGACAGGATGCAGTACCCGTGCCAACTGAGATCAAGCTGTGGAGATGACTGGTGTGTCAAAAGACAAGAAAAAGATGCAGTGATGGACCAAGCACGTCACTTACATCAGTTACCACATGCTCAGAAATAGTCCAGACCATGATTAAAAGGACATTTTGACTCACTCTGGAGCAGGTCACGTTCTATAATCTTAGCAGCAAAATGTGAAACAATTGCCTCTCGCAAAAGAAGAACAGTTATTTTATGGGAAGGTTGCTCCAAAAGAAGCTAGAGGTACTAGGGCTTAGAAGGCTAACACTATCACACAAACAATGTTTTCCCTTCAATTTCAAGTAAACAGTGGAGAGAAATAACCAAAATGACAAATAAAAAGATCTACTCAAAGAAACAGTAAGTAGAAAAAACCCTTAGGAAAAAAATCACTAAGGGATCTCTCTGTTTCAAGTCTTAGACAGTAAAGTGAGAGAAATAAAAAAGTAAGACTATTTTCATGCTCTGTCATCTACTTATTAGTATCCGATTAGCAAGAAATTTCATTTTTCTATGAAAGTTTTTTTTTATACAAAGTGCAACAGAACATTCATAACAATATGATGGTATATAGGTATGTATGTAACTGTAACAGCAATGTAATAATCATTCAAAGAAATACTTGAGACATTTAGGCACCTCAAGAAATAACTGTATGAAACAGATAATATAATAGAATGCCAGTCACTCAAAACATTTTGCAAAGTGACTCAAAAATATTAGTCTTTTCATAAACAGACTAGTTTTAGAATATGACTAACATAGAATATTAGTATAGTACACATCTTGGTATCTTAAAGATACACCCATGCATTGTGAAATAGTTGTTTTACTAACTGTGACTAGATACAAAGACATCAAGCCCTACAAATAAGGTTTCCATTTCTCCTCTTACTGAACATCACTTAGAATACTCAATTTTGTCACCTGAGAGCTCTTTCCTCCTCCTTTCTTAGTGTCTTAAAATACTCATTTGTTACTTAATGAGACAGGTGGACCTTTCTTAGGTATTTCTTGGGAACTTGCTAACACCTAACCTTCAAGACATAATCCCAAGCATCTTCTGACTAGCAGCTTGGAAAATGTCAAAACATTTGAGGTCCCGGCTTCTGTAGTGTAGCCCTGTACTATTAACTTTTACAAGGAGAAAGAAGATAAGCACTATGTAAAAGTGTTATCCATTAATGGAACTTGACTGATTACTGCCCGTGAAGGGTTATTAGCTCTAGTAGACGTGCAGGCCTCAGCTTTGATAGTCTGCAGCTTGGGGGTCCAGGGAGTGATGCAGCAGGACTCACACAGCAGCTGAAAGCAGAAACACCAGATGTAAAATGTAGAAGCCGACAGACTAGGTAGAAGATTCAGGGAAGAAAGGACTTCTGTTTCTACCGAAGAAATCGACTACAAGAACAGTAAAGGCATTTCAAGCCTTCAAGAAGTTTAGCCACTCACCAAGGACTTAATACCCAGTAATTCTAAGCTCCCTGAAGAGTTCTTAATAAATCAACAGGGATTTGCATAAAAGCATATGTCAGAATATACTTTTATTTTTAAATTAAGCATCAAAATAGTACATTATTATCTTTAAAATATTTTCCAAACATTTTTCTTGAAAACAGAAAAGCAAGAAAATGTCATTATGTAAGATTTAAAAAGTTATGATCACTCTGATGTGTCATCTGTTGTTCAGTAAGTCATATTTACCATAAGTAGATAAGTAGCAGCACCATTCTGTATACATTGGAGACTGCTGCTATACAGAAGAAAAAAAACTATCAAAGGAAATCATAGAACTTTCCTGTAGGATTATATTTGCAGGATCATTAAGATCCTTAGCGACAGAAGTATTAGTGTACGGACAGGGGAAATATTACATTAGTAAATGACATGCTGTATTAGTAAAATATGCTGCCATTGCTAATAAAGTGCAGACATTTATATTTTGTTTAGAAAACTCTGAAAATGGAATTCATGTGCAAGTGTTACATTAGAACAGTTGTGTAACAAAGGTATAAATGAGTAGGTGCAAAAAATATTAATTATGAGCATCACCCATCTGAGGATCCAAACATGCAATCTTTCATAAAATGCAGGGAAGATACTAAAAAACTAAGATGGCAAATAGCTCCTGAAACTAACTGGTGTTAGGTATCTTGGTTTAAAATTCTGCAATGCATTCCCTCCAAGGTCTGTTTGAGAAAAGATTTCAGAAATATTTTTCAAAACTTAACACAGCAAAGTAAGGTTTTGATTTTGCAAAGATTTACGTATGAGTAATTTTTAATATAAATAATTCCATTTAGTTTAACAAATGATAATTCTCCCATCAGAATTTAAAATTATACAAATAGTTCTTAGATTGGGGCAAAAAAAATCCTCCAGTGCCTAAATATTACCATACTACCAGTAGATCCCAATTAAAAATGTATTTGCTCATTAACTACTCTAGGATAAGTTTACTTGGCTTTTGTTTCTATTCCTACTTTTATCTTGGTTTACTATAGTTTTAAGGTTATATGGCTGTAAAATGATGAAATAGCTTCAGTCATAATTTCCCTTGTTTGATCTCAGCAATGGAGACCGCAAAACTAAGGTGTTCACAATTAAGTTCAACTTCCCTGTGCTGCAGAAATCCTGAATCCAAGGCTCTTCAGCTCCATCTTCTGGTACAAAAGCACCTAAGAAGGGCAGTCTACTACTTCAACAGCTAATTTACCAGCCATAAATATTTTGAATATATGAATTGAAATCTAGAAAAATATGAGCCTATCATTCACAATAAATGGCATGATATAGATTGGTATTTATTTCTCAGCCCAATCCTCATATTCTTTCCCAATTCCTTCTAATCTCCAAAACATAATGTAATTAGTCTCAAAAATACTAGAATCTACAAGGACTAGATCAAAATAGATTTAGCATTATATTAAAAATCGAAACAGTCTATAAATCAAGTTTGTATCTGCTGGGAATCATATTTATTCCAGATGTCATATGTTCTCTTTTATGCATAGTATTTGCATGAGTCATTCCAGTCTATGCAAAATAATAGGAATGGCTCAAAGTCTGATTCTTGTCTCCTTGGGGTTCAAAATTTCCAAAGATTACTAAAGAATTTAGCCATATATATCATGTTAAAATGAAAATTAAAACCAACTCCCTAGAAATCTTACTCTAGCTTCCTTTAATTGTAGCTGCTGAATACTTTATACTATTTTAGCACTTTAAAAAATGAAAATAAAAATCAGCATGAAGTCAAAATCAAACCAAAACACTTAAAAAGGTGTTCAAAGACACATTCTTAAAGAACTATGATATTACACAATTAGGAACAATTTTAAACTGATACTGTTCTCGCTAATGTCTACTTGAAGACCTTCACCTCAAAAAGACATAAGATTTCTGTCAGTGCAAAAAAAAAGATTGTTACGGTCAACTTCGGGGCATTGAATCCCCATGGCTCAGAGCCTGGAATCTTAAGAGCCCTTAGAAATTGTAACTTTGCAGATCTGCATTGTTTACAGATAATTTTAAGACATATAATTCTATATATTTTGAGAAATTTCAGTGTAACATCCTGCATAGCAAAATAAAGCAACTGTTTCTAACCTTCGATCTCTTAAAATTAATCCATTTTCCCACAATTTGGTTACCCAAATTACTCCCGCCTTTATAACTCAAATTGCAGACACCTTCCTTTTACACTTTCCCAGCTTAGAACTGTTTTAATGAACTAAAAGCCTCTCCTATGTGAAGCCTGAGATCCTCTGATCAAAACTGACGTTTATCCACCCTCTTAGTTCTGAAAAAGGTGACATGCAGAATTATGTTCTAGATTTTTTCATTTCCATTTATTTTATTATTTATCTAGAAGATTTCCATGGTATCTAAATATGCATTCATCTGTCTTTCAACAACCAAATTTCCTCCTAAACTATTTATGCAGAAGAAGGTAATTTTCTATATAGTACTCAGTGAGCTGAAAGATGAGTTTGACTCCAAAATTTTGATACACTACAAAATGACTGAAAGAGCAACTCCAGGATTTTACTTTTCAAAATATTATGAGAGTTTAACATTATTTTTCTCTGACTCAGCATTAGTAACAATTTTCCTTCTCAGTTGTAGTGACAAACTTTCAGAAAAATATCTGAACATGGGGTGATTTTGACAGGATACAAGATGTTCCAATTAACTGAAGGCATTTTCACTCTCATTAAATCCATATTTATGGCTTCATTCAGACACTCTTCCCATACTAATCTCGATCCCTCCTCCGTGTCCTTTTTTTAAACTTTGGCCTGGCTTTGATCACACATATTATAAAGATAGTAAAACTAAACATACAAGTGGTAAGATTACTTTTAAGTAGTACATGCTTAATCTTTAAGAGGTCAGCAACATTTTAAGTAGGTCAGCAGGGTTGCAAGTTTAACAGGTCAGGAATGATTGTCACCTAGTAGACTGTTTTTAAGACACCATATCTCACTTGAGAATTTAAAATTTCATGTAAAACTGAAAGAAAAATCAGCCACTTAAATAGAGGGGAACCATATATGAAAGTTTAGTTCAGCAGTATATTTTGTAGAAGGATGCCCCGATTCCCTATTAAAATCCTTCCTAGGAAGCATATACAAAATTTTCAAAGGAATCTCATATGAAAAATAAATAAATTAAAACAGTGTGTTATTTCCCAATACCTTTAAAATACAAACAAACAGACTTGTGTATTGTGTATTACTATCTTGCAATGAAAAAGGCTATCAAATTGCTTCAATTTAAAAAGTGACAACTATGGAAAATTTATGGAGAATAAAAATCAAAAAGCATGATAAAAAGTAAATATAAAACCTTCTCAGAACTTATACAGAGCAAACTTGAAAAAATTATGAATTTGAGTCTTTATTAAGACAGTTAAATTATCTGCCTTTCCCGAGTTTAGCAAACACTGAAGTATTTACATAAAATAAAATTGTTTCAATAGGAAAGACTGTTCTGTGTCAAAGGATGTGGAAGATATAAGCCTGAAAAAATCACGAACTTCAGCCGCCCCGCAAATGCTTTAATACATCAGTCATATCACTGCATGGCCATATGGACTGTTCAGACATCTACACCAGAAGTCAAACCTAGAGAAGTCAAACGCCTGGAGTGTCATTTTTCAATAAAAAAGTTAACAAAAAAAAATTCCCAATTTGTTACAGGTTATCTTTCCACTCAAATTAGGACCTTTGCACAAAAGTTCTTGATCTAGTAGGAAGTTAACATCAATCTGTCAGTCTTCATGCAAACAGAAAGGAATCAAATTTGTTCACATAAAGGTTTGAAAAGCTGCTTAAAAGCCCTGTAAGCACTGCTTTGTCTGAAAAAGAATTTGTCCAACCTAAGAATGGTAAGAGACAGCTGTAGCTCCACCCTTTGCTGTATACAGCTCAAGTTGTTGTAGAACTTTGGATTTTTTGACCAGGGTAAATATTGAAAATCTATGCATTTGTTTAAGTATGGAAATGTCTTAACTTTTGCAATAAAAATCTAACTCTACACGACTTTCCTACTGCTTGATCCAGAACTGTACATCCAAGCAGCTAAGTATGTATTGAATATTCAAGGCAAATGGAGCATTTGCATGGATAAACTGATTTCTGATAAGTAGCTACTCATATAGCTATTCATATATTTAGTTCTAGATGAGTAGCTGTTACTACCTTGAACTTGGCTCTGAATTATGTGGGTGAACCATTATTTGCAAGTAAGTGAGCAGTTAGCCTGCCACTGAGATGGCCAACACAGAATGTTTTTATGCTTCCTTCTACTCCACGGTTATTTTTCAAGTGTCTGTCTTTTAATGGGAAATCATTCCCATGCTTTTATTTTAGTGTCATATTTTCTCTTTTTTTTTTAAGGGGAAAAAAATAGATTACTGTTCTCTTTCAAACCTAGCAGGCAAGGATAAACAATTCCTGGTTTCCTTTTTGGTGCTTGTCAAGGTGCATTATTATCGTTAACACCACCACTAGAATCTGGTATCTATCTATTCCTTGCCATTGACACCTATAGAGCAGCCACATACAAGTCAATCATAGTTGCCTTGCTCCTTCACACTGCTTCTCTGATTAGGCTTTAAATCTTTTATCAGGTTTTTAAAACAATCTTTCTTACAAGTATCTCAATCAAATGAATCTCTATTTTTTTCATAACATATATATATATATCTATCTTTTATCATTCTGCTTGCTTGTATTTTTATTGGGTATGAAGAAAGATAGCATATCTTATACACACATAGAAGGACAGTAACTGCTATTTGAAACAGGCCTTGGCACCTTAAAAAGGTGAGACAAGTCACAAGAAAAGAACTCAGAACACTGTTCCTCCGTGGAACATTGCAGAGTGCCGTCACTAACACATGATCAATTATTTGGCATTCCCAGTGCAAAGAGAAAGGAAACCCTCTCTGCATCCAGAAAGACAAAACACAATTTCCTTTCGCACGGTTTATACACTGTTTCCTAGTAATTTTCATGGTAGCAGGTACTCATACCTTCTGCTTTGCAAATTTCTATGTTCAAACACTACTTACTACACTATTATTATTTTGTATTTTCTTCTAATCTACTCCCCAGAAGATGGCTTAAAATAACACATCTAGATACATGTTTTTACAAAAATAAGCTACAATAAAAGAACAAGCAACATGCAGTCTTTTTATAATAGTTTATCTGCTTAAACTATTAACCTATGTAAGCTATTAAAACTATTCATACCGTGTATTACATCTCTGATGACAAAGAGAACTTAGCAAAAAAAATATGTAATATGATAGGCAGGAACAGAAGAAACAGCAAAATCAATGCAGAGAGAGTTCAGGAGTAATATATGGATGTAATTCTGGCAAGAGAGTAATGTACATAAGCCAGGAGGCAAACAAATGATGTCCTCTTCTAGAGTTGAAGCAAATCATCTGGTTAAAAAATTGGCACTTTGCAAAATGAGTCACTGACAAAGATGGTTACAAAATGATAAATCTTCTGAGCTGAGTGAGAATTTTAAATTAACCATGCCCTTAGCCTGCAAGGAAGGGGAAATTTATCTAAGCAACATTTTAGATCCTCATGAGAATGCGACTAAGCCTGGCTAGTCGTTCCTAGTGGCAAGGAAATCCATGTGGAACACCCATGCTTTGAATCAAACAGCCCTGGCATTTGAGTGCAGCTCTTCACACCTCAAGGAGTTACTGACTCTCTCAGGGTAGCAATCAAGAATTTCATTTTCTAAGGACAAATTTCATGGAAACAGATATTCTGCATTTCAGATCATTTTCTCTGCTCATAGAAAATTTGAAAAATATTGAGAGATTTCACTGTACAAGTACAGTGAAATAAATTCTTTCTTTACAGGCTTACTCATGCCTATTTTTTCTTTCAGCTACCCATGATTTGAAGAAAGGGTGCGAGACAAACTCTGCTAACTTTCACCAATCATGCTTTGCAAGAGAAATAGGAGATAATAGGAACCTCAATCTTTTTGTCGCAATTTGAGTTAAGAGCTAGTCCTTGGTATTTGATCTGCAAAAACTGATTGAACTGTCAGCCTCAGTTTAGAGTAAGATTTTTATTTTTTCCTGGAATACAGTTACTCAGTGGTACATTCAGTTCAATCCCTCCCATATCCAGAGTGGAAAATACACCCCTAGGCTACACTGCATTAGCCTGCCACACTTTTCGAGAAATGCTATTTATTTCTCACAGGACATTTCTGAAGCATATTTATGCCATCCCCTCTCAATTGCATTTTCTCTATTTTCCTTAGAAATTTGCAAGCCAGAATATTTTTTATTAACTTCAAAATATACCGATACAAAATACCAGGTCTCATTTTTCACCCTCTTAATGCAAAATTTTGTCTCTATTTTTAAAAATTGATATTTTTTCCACTGAAAGTTAATAGCAAATACTAGTTCTTCCATAGTAAATCTATCCCTTGGCAAATCAGGTGAAGCGAGTAATAGCTATGAGCGTTTACTAAATAACTTTATGCATTATTTCATGACAAGATGTTACTATTCACTACTATATATTTGAATATACATTTGTAAAAAAGAAAAATAATCCCCCGCAAAATAAAATACCAACCTTTTGCCTGGAATCGACGAATGAAGAATATTCTCCAAATGAGAACTGGAAGAAGCACCACATTCATTTCATCTTTTTTCTTTCCTTAGAATTTACCATGTTCTCTACTCTTGGTTTTATTCAGTTTGAATTTCTGTTGGTGTGGTGATTTATTTTTCATGTTTTTGGCTACAAATTAGTTCATGAAGAGAGAAATGACTAAAGTTTACCACTATGTCAATTTTAGACCTTTTCTTATTATTTTCCCCCTCCACTAGCACCTA
The DNA here is from genome assembly GCA_013389825.1 of Crypturellus undulatus. Classification (NCBI taxonomy): domain Eukaryota; kingdom Metazoa; phylum Chordata; class Aves; order Tinamiformes; family Tinamidae; genus Crypturellus; species Crypturellus undulatus. The sequence goes on from VWPW01031452.1 coordinate 174,358, forward strand.
CAATGTCTAAATTCTTCCACTACTAAAATTAGAATATTAACAATAAAACCCTAAATAAGAATTATTAAAATAATTACCTTTTGATTCGCTGATGGCACCACAGCAGTTGTCTGACTCATCCTTCAGCCTGTACTCTAAAGAAATAAAAGGAGAATGTCTCAGAAAGAGAAGGTATACCACAGCAGACGTGAACAGCCCGCTCTCAGTGACTTGCCTGACGTACACTGCTTGTTCAATTTGAAAAGAACAATATGGCAAGGTTATCTTTTTTTTCCCTCTCAAATGTACATCACTATCATCTTTACTGAGATTTGCTGCAAACAGCTAAAACTATTCTTACCACAGGAGTGGTGCATCCTTACAGTTGTTAGCACAGCATGACCGTTCTGAGTAACAATTATTTTATATATAGGTAGCCTCATCTCCATTTTTATGGACAGGTAATTGAACCTCCACCAGACATTAACTGATTTGCAAGGGAAATATATCAAAAGGTGCCTGGGAAGACAATCCAGACGCTCCACAACAGCAATGCTTTTCACAGCTTCTACCTGGACAACGGAGGTCAAGTAGAGCTTGTTGTTTTCAGATCATGTCAGTGAAACCACAATTTAGTATTTTAGCAAAGAATGTCAGCATTCTGCAATGAAAAAGGTTAATGTGATTACATGGACACGAAAGGGATAATTAAGGGCTACTGTTTACTCATTTCTCAGATCGCTCACACAGCATCAGATTTGTTTGAAGAGACACTAAGGCAAAAGATGAAACTGAATGTGACCTGGCGAGGCAGTTCCGCAGCAAAGTTTTAACTGTCCCAAATCCTGTCCCAGATCATGCTCGACTCACTCACTCTTGCAGTTGATGAGACCCAGGGAGCTGCTGGTCTAGCAATTCAAGAGGAACAAGTTGCTAGATAAGACTTAACAAAACTGTAATTAATAAAAACAGAGTAGACACCAGCGAGATAGGTCAAATTCATCCCTAGTGGAACTTCAGTTATGTTCATCTTCATCTAAAGTCTGAGGAATAATTTTGATGTTTTTTAAATATCTATTTACCTTTAAGGACCAGATTACAGACCATATTCAAACCTGATGTTACTCCTCCGGAGTAAACAGGACTACACTGATGATGAATTTGCCCTCTGGCCTGAATTCCCTACTGACTTAGTGATTTACTGCCTGCACGAAGAGGATATGAAAATCCTATCCTTCTGAGAGGGCAGTAGTTTTACACTCATTTTGCACAGATATGAATCACATGGTAAAATGTAAAGCCATAAAAAACTAAGCTCCTGTTCTCCCATTCCTAGTTTTTATGTGCTTTCCTCTAACTTTCCACTTTATTATTCAAAGTCATCAGTGTAGGAGCGTTAATAATGTCAAATAAAAAAAAAAAAAAAAAAAACTATGTAACATTTTTTCCTAAAACATTTTTTATAAAATTGATTCATTTATCCTCACAACATATAAATAAGGTCAGCAGGCATAAACTTGTCATGCAATATAGAATCTCATCATCAATTATTACAGGAGGAAAGTTCTTTTCCTAATCTTCTAGAAGTTCTGCTTTTTTCCCTTGGAAACGAAGTATAATAATGAAACAGAAAAGAAAAAAGATACTAGCATAAATAATATTAAGCATACTTGCACTGTGGACATTGCAGACTAGTAGCAGACAGTTAGCCTGTGGCAGACCAAATGTATAACCTTAACCCCATGCCCCCAGACAGCTGGGCCACCACCGTCCATCAAACTTCCACGTTTCTCTTCATGATTTTGGGAGGATCAGTTGTGCACAACACACCCCAAGCATGCTGAGTCATTGTATAAGCAGTGTACACTGAACCTGCACGTGTACCATGGCCAGTTTTTTAGAACAAAACATCCGGAATGGCAAGATAAAGTGACAAGTTGTTCCTTTTTCCTAAACTGAGGCGACTCATACCAGTAGCAGGCTGTGGCCAGATGCAGTGGTGTCAGGAGTTATGTATTTCACTTGCAAAAGTTCCAGCTGAGCACCTGCTGAAAAGCAGAGCTTGTACTTTATTTATATTTTTAACTATAATAGCTATACTTCTGTCTTTTAAATGGGAAGAGGGAAATAAGTAAATAAATAAAGCCTGAAGTTTGGTTATTTTTAAAAAACTTCCAAATTCAGACTAAAGAGGGAAAAAAAATGAAATTATTGCAAGTACTAGGCCTTAAAAATAGAAAAAAGAATATAAAATGTTACAGTCAGATTTCCAGTCGCTTTCTCAGCAGAACGAAATCTTTACAAACACATAGAATACATGTATTTTTCCCCTACTGAAGATAAGATATATCTTATAACCTGTAAGACAAACCATAAAACCAAAATAAACCTGATTCCTGTAAACAGATAACGTCCTTTAAAAAATCAGTCTCAGAAGCATTAAATGTTTAATTGTTTTGAGAGTATCTCAGGAGCTCAAACTTACTTAAAGGAGCACCAAAGGAAAAAAAAAAGAAAGAAACATACCTATTTTATTCAGAAATACCTTACAAATACTTCTGTACTATTTCCTTACTATTACAGCATATACAGATGGATTAAGAAATGCCTGGATCTTACAAGCGACTCCAAAAGCACAGTAATGTCTGTGAGAGAAGGGGAAATGAACACTCCTACTATTAATTGAATGGCTACATGATTTTGACATATACAATGAAAATAATGTATTCATTTGGGACTTTGTTAGAAATAATAAGCTGCTTGCCACCGAGACAGTTGCATATGATTAAAAAGCAGAATAAGCCCTTCAAAGCGGTAGACAAAAGTGTTGATCTTCATCAGACAAACTCAGATCACTGAGATAAATTAGAATCCCAGATCCTGCATGAGCATGTGAGGTACAACAGAAACACACAACAGATTCAGGTGGACGCAACACCTCTGTTCTTCTTAAGAAATAGGAAGGGTAGTTAAACCTGTTTTTATGGATCAAGTTTTTCGCTTCTGGGGAATCAGCCCATGATAAACTGCTGGCAACAACTAAGCCAGAATTTCTCTTGCTGCCCTCGCTCTCCATTTTCCCTGGTGAAGAATATAGTTTTGACTCTTCCACAAATAGCTAAAATATTCTTCCATTTCTACTTAAGAGTCTTTGAAGAATTATGTTCCAGCGTTTGTTATTTTGGTACCAATGTAAGTACATTTATAAAAACAAAGACAAAACAAAACAAACAAAAAAGACTTAAAACTTTAACAAAATATAACATTCCAGATACCCCACTTCTCTACATCTTTCAGTCGTTTTTCAGCTATAGTTTGAGCTCAGAAGAAATTTGCCAACAGTTTTCTAAAGAAACCCTAGAAGATACTTTGCTTGCACTCCCTTTCCTCAGCAATTACCATTTGTATTGCCTGCCCAAGCTGTCTTCATTCTAGCAGTCACAGACTATTTTACAGAGTGAATCCCAGTGCATTTTCCCCAGGCACCGCTAATCATGGTCACCTAATCTGTTCAAATTAACCCACATGCCACAGCTCCACACACAATTAACCCTTGTATTTTGGTGGGTTGGGCAAATCAAATCTGAGACAGGTTAACGTGATCTTGTGTGCACTATGTAGGTAGGTTCACTATTCACCCCTGCTTGTCAAGATTTTTTCTTTTAAATGCTTTCTCCCAACACTCAAAAATTGCCCAGCTAAAATTAAGAGGAAAAGACAAAACAAAAATCAACCCACCTTCTCAATAGTGTATCATGTCACACAGAAAACAACCTCTCTATTTAAAATCCATCACTCAGTATTTATGGGAGCTGAATCAATGACGGCAGACCATTTAGTCCGTATTAGCTGTTATTTCAAGGTTCCCAGTGGCTTTCTTTCTTTATGACTATGCTTTTTTTACCCCCAGTAAAGCCCCTGTGCCCCATGAGCCCAGTGCCCCTGTGCCCCAGGCTGCCTGACAGCACAAGGCACTCGCCAGCGCAGGGGCCCCTGGCGCCCCAGAGGGAACCCCATGGGGGCTGCTAGCAGGGGGGCTGGAGAGGAGGCTGTCCCCCAGGACGAGCCTGGACCCTCTTCAGGAGAAGCCAGCAGCCACCGCCCCCTAACTCTGACACCCACACAGAGGGCAGCTAGGACAGAGCAGGGCAGCTGCAGGACAGATCTTGATCTAAGGAGACCGCCAGAACTGGAGCTCTGCAAACGAGTCTAATCCAGAGAGGTTATAAATCTAAAGATAAACTGTGTAAGGTTCTGCGTACTCTTTTTTTTTCTGGCAATTTTCTCTTACAACATGGGCAACCTTGGGGTTCTTTCTAACCGAGTCAGCTGCCTAAGGGGGTAGGGCCGCACACTCCGAGCTGCAGACATGCAGGATTATGCAGTCCAGGTGGAAATGCTAGGTCTGCACAGCTAGGCCCAGGGTCTGCATAGAGAATTTGTGGGCTTCTTGTGACATTGCTTGTGCTTCACCACCTGGATTGGTTGTTCCTTACAGATTATAGTCATATAAACTCAAACTAATAATGTTCATTTATGAACTCAAATGAATGTACCACTACAGTGTAGTAAAAATAGTGCTTTTCAATAAAAAGATTCATAGTATGAAAACTGAAACTCATACTACTCCCTACTCACTAGGAATAGCACAGTGTGAATATGACAGAAGCAGGAACAAGATTCCCTTGCAGCATAAGCTATAGCAACTGCTGCACTTGTACAGCACGTAATTAGAAGATGGATGACAAGAGATATCTGGACAACCATGTCTTGCGTTGTGCTTTTATAGCTCTGTAAAATAAACAGCTCTGCCACGCTTCAAGTGACTTCAAAATCATCATTAGTTGATACTAAATAAACGGAAAGCTGTTTATCCAAAATCAAAGTAGTTCTTTGTACATTCCAAACATATTTTTATTTCAGACGTTATTTTAAGATCATATAATAATGACTCAGTAAGTCCTTGTCTAACAGAACAGTATCTTCAGTAGAGTTGAAAAACAACTCAGCTTCATGTTGTATTATCAATGCATCAGAACAGAAAACATTTTAATCTAATCTGAATACTTTGATGTATAGGCGCCTGCTTCATTGTATATTCATAGTCATTCTTCTCATTTAGAAACATTTACCGTTTTGCAGCACATCGCTTTACTCTATGTTGGCTTGCTGAGACTTCTAAGAGATTTGGCAGGCAACAGTGACTTGCAAATGGAGACCTACAGGAAAGTTGAGACGCCTCAGAAAAAAAAGCAGAAGTTTAGCTGCCTACACTGCATTTAATCAGAGGTAGAGATGATAGAATCCAAATTTACTTGCAATTTACAGTAATTGGACAAGAGATAGCATGAATTCAATGTAATTTTTACCCATTATTTTACCTATTATTATTTTCCAATGAAATTACATTTGAACTTCGGTACTAAGCCGACCTTATGGGTCCCACTAGGTAAAATTACATTAAAACCTCTTGTGCCTTTCAATCCAAAAGACACATTCAGTTGCTTCTCCTTCTTCAGGGACAGTTAATTAATCCTTTTGCTATAGATTTTCCTGCCAAATTCTTACAGTACACTCTTTCCTTTAATCCTCTGTTATTTTTTCTCCCCAGCGACCCAACAGCCAGGATCATAAGAGACCTTTTTAATACTCTTTAATGCACAGCTGGTGAAAGGAGAGCAGTTTCACATTAAACTGAACCATGGGAGGGATTACGTCATAACAACATACTTTAAAATTTTCCAAGACTGATCTAACATAGTCAAGTGCTACAGATATTGTGTTCACTCATCAAATTCAGGGATCAAAACAGAAGCATCTAACAAGCAATATCTTGCAATCTGTGGGTTAGCTAACAAGGAGAAATATGCAGCACTACAATAAATAAATAAATAAAATAAAATAAAATAAAATAGTTAAGTAAGAGTTCTAAGATCTCAGTTACACCTGAAATAAATAAATAGATTTTTCTCCTCAAATTGATATGTACACTTACTAAAAGGCAGAAAAATAATAGGATACTAATAGCCATAGGATGTGGACTTGAAATACAAGCTGTCGGAGCAACTTCTTACAAATATAACAGAAAATGGGAGGTTATGAAAGAAGGTGATTAATTCAGTTTGTCAATATTTAGAACAATCATGGTGGAAATAGCATGAATTTTGAACAACTGAATGCATTTTTTTCAATAGCAACGGAATGATAAACCCTAGTATCTTAGGGCTGTTAGAGATGGGATTCAACATTTTAATGAACGTAAAAACAGCTAAGTTATAACCTTTAATGGGAAGACCCTTTTGATATATATACGGTATCAACAACATCATCAAAAGCCAGTTAAAAAGGCATAAAGAAATGCTATCACTAATGGAGAACCAGAAAGATTCAATGGATGGGATGATGCTATATTCCTCCATACTGACAGGGGAGGATAAGTAAGCAGAAAGCTTCATCTACCACTTTCGCACGGAGATAAGGAAGATAAGGCGTTTTTTTCCTCTCAGAAAACATAACCTTCTGTTTATTTAGGAGTAACTTCTCATTCACACTGAATCTGGTCAATTAACATTAAAAATACAAAAGGGAAGGCTATAAAATCTGCCTTTGGGATCATTCATTTTTAATCACTCTTTTAAAATGGCCAAAGAAAAGCACAAACGAACTCTGTCATACTCCTTTCTTTGAGATATGGAACTCTATGCAACAGCTACATCTCCGAGCATGAAATAGAAACACTACATAAAAAAACAAAAACACTACCTACCCCATCATAAAAACAGTTTAAGTGAAAAAAATTCTTCTCTTATGTCCTTTAGATTCTGGTATCTGCAATTGCTGTCCTCCCTCGTGTCAGGCAACTTCCCAGTACATTAGGAATATTGATGAACAGAACTCAGAAAAGAATATGGTAACGTTTCATCCAATATCCTGAATGACTTTTTACCTGATAGAGTCTCGCTCAGACAGTCAATACTTTTGAAAGCTACAAAACTGAAAATGTGCTTTATTTTAAATTTATCATTGTATTTGGGGATTTTCCATACCAGGCCCACACTGGGAACACCAACAACCGTTGCTTTGAGCTGCTTTCATAGCTCCATAGTTTATAAGATGTTATAAAGCTTTTAGCCCTTTTAGGCCTGTATATTGTAACATTCCTCTTCTTTTGCCCCAGTGGTTCAGCTAGTTCTAATAACAGACTATTTATGTTTTTATTTTGCTTTTTATCTGCTTGCAATATTAGGATTTTCCTTAGTAGTACTGTACTTAATGCATCACCTAGAATGCAGTGGTTTCTATTTACTATGTAGTCTACAGATTATCTAGAAATACAGGGTGTGCCTGCCCTTATCCTGTAGTTATATGCTTCATTTACAATACGAAAAAGGAGCTTTGTGACAGATGTACTGCTAGAATGGTGTTCTTTTTCTTCTTCCATTCTCCATGTTGCATCTCCAAGTTTACACACTTATGGTTTAGAAATGAAACAGAAAATTATTCTAAGTACTAACATTATTCTTATGGAATGAATAATTTGCCCTACCGTTAAAAATAATGTAAAAAAAAAAAAAAAGAAACAGTTTCATTTTTCTAGGAACAACAGCTGATCTAAGAAGAGATGTAAAGCCAGAAGAACAACTCCAGAACAAAATTTGCCGCAAGAATGTCCCTTTCCCAATGTCATGACTGAATTTCAAAATCTCTTGCGTACAATCACTTTTGTAAAAGACTGAAAGCCCTAGTTTCTAGCCATGTTCAGCATGAGAGTTAAGTTTTGGTATTGCAATGTATTTGTTACACATTCTGTTATCCTATGATAGCATCACAGTCTAGGACTGAGGTATTCTGCAACTGCAAGTCATTTTCTACAGCATGGATGACTCCAAAACCCATTACGTTCTGTAGTCCTCAATGGCATGAAAGGTATTATGGAATTATGAACGGCAGAAGATCAGAAAAAGACAAAGGATTATACTGCTAGCCTGTTAGCCAGTAATGCAGAGAATTGCTTAACTCTGGGAGAAAAGACCTGAGAAAAGGAATACCTTTACAAAGAACGCTTCTTCCCTGTAAAATCGGTTCTTTCCTGAATCAGTTCCTCCACTGTTTTGCAGAGATGATCTCCATTTCATCTTCTTTTTTTCTGTCTATACATAAGATATAAACAAATGAACAGAATAATTAACATTAAAAATAGAAAATAATGAGAAAAAATATAAAAACTAAACCATCTCTCAAACATTTTTATAAGCTTATCTGCTCCATCTTCACAGAGAAAACAAAAGCAAAATAATTTAGACACTTTCAGATTTAAGAAAATACATTTTTCGTTTTTAAAATGTAAATACCAAAGCTTTAGGGAAGACTGAAACTCAAACTTATTTGAATAGTTTTAGCTATTCTACAAATGCACTGTCTGTTAACATTAGATAGGAATTTCATTTGTATCTGTGTAGTTGCTACTGTGTCATGAATGAGTCGGGAAAAAAAAAAAAAAAGTACATTAGTGTTTTTTCTCTCTCCTGTAAAAACGCCTAAGAATATCACAAATACTATTGACAACAGAATATCCTTTCAGTGTAAAAGCAGTGATATCAGAGGACCTGAACTGTTGTTCTCCTATCTGAATTGTAAAGTCCTCTATATATTTATATATAATGTTAAATGAATCAGAAGATTGTCCCTATGGATGTGACCTTTCCCCCTTACCACTCCCTTTGGAGCTATACCTATCATCCAGAATATGTTTTTTTCTTTCCTCTATCGAAAATGCTTTGGTCTACCAAAATAATCTTTCAATGGATGAAGAGTGGTGTTGCAGAAAAATCTCTAGTTTTCTTTGTACATTTCCTCTATGAGGACCAATCAATACATTTGGAAACCTATCAGTGTTCACATCAACGCTTAGCTTGAGACACAATTACTTTAGTACATAAAACACTCTTATTGTGCCTGTTCTTTAACTTTCTCTCACTTTTTCTACCTTAATCAATAAAAATTTGAAGAAAACTAGAGATATTAGCAAAGATTCTGTCACTTTGTATTATGAAAACACAGACATACTTAACAATTAAAACTAAATCCCAATAATCCATCACTAAAAGTGCTCGTTACTTATCCTACTACTGAAATAAAGCAAGTATGTTGCTATTTACTATTGTATACTTCCTTTCTCTTTCTCTTTTAAGAATTGCTTGCTTTCCAAATTTTATTTCCACTGTTTATAAATGTAGGATAAACACTTAACTTCATACAGAAAATAATGCAGAAATGTAAATAACTTCAGTGGCCTCTGCAGACAGCTAAAATTTCAACAATAAACAATATCAACAATAAACATTTAATGATGATCATAAAAAGAATCAGGGATTATGAAGATCAACAGATTTGCAATGATTCTGCATTTAAATTAACTGTCGTGCATTTAAGAAGACGGTTTCCCACTGAGGAGAGCCAATGTTAAACAGTGATTATCTTCTAATTCAAAAATTGCTTTCTGAAGCTTAACAATTATTTTGGCTTTTTTCTTTAAACTCAATACCTAACCTTTCCTCTCCAATTGGCAGTCTTTGCATGCATAAACATTTAATGTACACTACGCTGTGATAAAAGCTGTGCAAGTAAAGCCAAGTGGGTCCATTTCTAGCATTCTGTCAATTTTGCAACTACGCAAAACTAGGACTAACGAGCCGTTCAGCTGCACATTCACATCCCTTTTTCACCACAACCAAAGAGCAGTTCTTGGCTCAAGGTTTTTTTTTTTCCCTTTCAATTACAAACTATGGGGACACAGTGGGTGGAAGCTGGTTGTTCCTCTTGCAAAACATTTTCAGTAGACAGTTATAAATCTGGATCCATGTATCTCACAGCAAGAGCAAAGATTCTGACCCGGCAAGGTACCTAAGAACAGGCCTCTGCTGAAGCAGCACAGAAATAGTCCCACTGACCTTAAAGAGTCACAGCTACCCATTTCCTCAAGGACCTTGATGAACCAGGGCTAGAGAGGTGCCAGTGGCAGAGAAATGCAAGTCATGCAGCTTCTATGAAAATTGTACTTCAAGAGGACATAGTCAGCGGTACCTTCAATTTTCATGCTCCAATTTGAATGTTTTGTTTTACATGATATATACTGTTGCAGCTTTATCAAATTTCATGATTAGACTCATAAATGTACAGATTGCTTTCAGAATCCAATTTACTGCCTTTGCAAAATAATCACTTAAAGTAATGGCAAAAGCAAACATAATAACTTTCAATGTTTTTAATGCAAAGAGAAATCCATTGTACTGACGGTAGAACCAGACAGGAGATTGGATTAAAGTGCAAACAAGCAAACAAACAGATTTACCTCTATGGATGCTGTAACACCATTCTTATCTTGTACAATTCTGGCTTGTCACATGCATTGTGGGGAATATCTTAGCTCAGCCCTACTAAGTTAAGCATGTAGTTGAATTTAAATACATCTAGTTATTATTGAGCATAAAAATACATTTAAGATTTTAGAAGTGAATTAAAGTCACTGGACTATTTGTTTTAACTTTTCAAATCAACAGTATCTTATATTCCTGTTACTTTGGAGTCAACACACCATCTTCTTGAAGCAATTTATTCCATGCACAGGAAATCTCTGCTGTGTCTCCAAAAGCAGTAAAATTCTGCTTAATGTAGGTCTGATGCTTTAAACTAATATATTAAAAAGGGTTGGGGAAAACACATCAAAACCATAAGAAGAAATCAGTTCCTACAAGACAAAGCAAAAAAGAAGATTAACTTCAAAGGAATATTGTGATTCCAAATTTTACAAATGATCCTGAAAGAGCTCATGAAACTCTCTTCAAAATCATTAAACTTGAAAAAACACACTTTTCAAAGGAAAAGTGAAAAGGGGTGAAATTGTAATATGGTAACCTTTTAAAAAAAAAATAGAAGCATGCAACATCCCTAGTTATTTTCCATTTGAATGGATTGTATTACTTGTCTTCATAGTAATCAGAATTTCCTAACCTCAGAAGCAATTATTGCCATAGGCATCCACTATCTTCCTGCCCATGTGTACACAGTCTGAACTAGACTCATCAGAGTTGACGTCAAATCACGAGTGCCTTTACGAGAGAGAGCTGGCAACGGCAGTCAAGAACTGCACCTGCACAGAAAGCAAGCCACCTCACCACTGTACTTTGTCAGTTGTGTTGACAAAACTAATCCTATACTGCCACTGCAGTAAAAGCCGTAATAATATGAACTCTCAGGAAACTGGGCTATAACATTCACAACTGATCTTAAGCAATGCAATCATGAGAGATACAAATAAAATGTCTCGTGATACAGAATTCTTACTAATTTTCATTTCAGAGTTCTGTTAGTGTACTTATGTTCCAGAACTTTCTAGTGGAAATAACACGAAATTTATAACTTCAGAACTCAGACAAAATCAGTAAATAGGTTTCCTTTTACAAGCAGACACAGCAGGTAATTTGTCAAGGACATTCTCACGGTGGTATAGTGCTCGGCATATCTGTATCTGTAAATTTCCAGCAGAGCAAATGGCTGGAAAAAGTGTCAAGAAACTCAGTTATCCACTGTACTAATAACCACAAGGCTATATACACCATGCTGAGAATACATCCATAAGGAGCAATGTCATTACCTTAACATTTCAGGTTGGCTTGATGAGCTGTTTATTCCAATTAACACAGAAGGAAATTGCTGGGTAACTAGCACCTTCATTTAAGAAGTCTCTCTAATGTTCATCTTATGCTGAGATCTGCAATATACTTTTTTGAGTATCACAACATTTAAAGTAACATTAAATCACATATGGCAACTACAAATTTTAACTCATCAGGCTGCAATATACAGATGGAAATAGCTTTCTAAAGGGACTTTCATATAACCATCTGAAACCATAAATAGTTAATATTGCTTCTGATCAAAGCATACGTTAATCTTTAACTTTAAAAAAGGCTGTCATTTCTCAAGATCTTTTCTTTTTCCCTTAAGTGACAAATGAAGGCAGCTAATTCACCCTTTTAGCTACTGGAATTCAAAACTGCTCTCCTCCTGCTGAATGCACTGCCTAGTTGCACACTCAGGCCAAGATCATATTCAATTTCTCTTTAGAATAAACTATGTTGATTTTAAGATGTTTTACGAAACACTTTAGTGACATCTTGCTGGCTGGTTTGTCCTCAGAGAATCATCCTCCTGATTCAGGATGGTTCAAGAAATTAAATGATTTTGGAATACATTCAAAAGCTGGCTAAATGCTAACTAGTCGCAACATGAACGAGTGCTATGGCCAGCTCCTATTCACTTTGTCAGTAATCTAACCTGACTCATCTTTCCATGAATACTCAAATTATGTCAGAATATGTATATAGTTGACTACAGACAAAAGTGGTATATATGCTAGAATAGTTCATAAATAAAATAGTGTGTGAGAATTCTGTTTGTTTAAATGTCAAAAGCAGATTTCCTCTAGTCATACTTTAGTTAAGTGAGCAAAACATATTACAATAATATGAAAATAGTTTAAGTGCTCATTTGTATCCTTTTTAGTATTTTTTTTAAGGATGACTGAAACCAGAGGTACAGACTGTGCATAATATTTATATGAAATCAACTAATGTAAATCAATATTATTTTGTGTGTAAAAATTCACTAATAAGAAAATAAACATAATGTTTGTTTTCAATAGAGTAACACAGTAGAATACTCATTTATTCATCTACTTCTTATTGTTTTTCTTCTCTTTGAAATTTTGTCATGAAATAATCCCTAGAAAAAGTTACTTTTTGCCAAGAACAATGTGGTTGAATGGTTTCATTCCCCATGCTTAGAGGCTGATCCTTAGTCAAATGTAGATGTAAAGACAACATTCTTTGTAAAGAAAAAAACATAAAAACCCAAATCTTTGCACATAAGGAAAGTTCACAGAGAAATTAAAATTTCATGCATGCTGTATCAAAATAAGTAGAAAAGATTATTTCTTTCAATACATAAACAACCTCGGACCAGAATAACCTCCTTTTTTTCTCAACAGTAGCATCCAAGGAAACACATTATGAAGCTTTCCTGAAATCAATAAAGCCTTATCTGACTTAGTTTCCTTAATCATCCAGTTATCATTTTTAATTTTGAAAATACCATCCAAAATTATTAATCACATACTTTCAGTAGATTGACTGAGATAATTATTTTGTTCTAATGACTTTCCATTATATTTTCTATTCATTCTAAACCAAATTATATAAATTTACAAAGTGGAAGGTAGAGCCGAATGAAATAAACCACAGGTTTCACTCCTCCCTCCCTCTTTACAACAAGGTCAATCTCACCTCAAAGATCACATATAAATTAATCTATGCAAATGATCAAGTCCAACATAGATCCTTTACAAATTATATACCTATAGGTACTGCAAGTCTCTAAGGTTTAATGAATCAGTCTACGTAATGACCCCAAAATTATCATGGGAAGGTGATGCGCCTTTCCTAGGTCTTTAACAGTAGGGGTAATGAGGACTTACCAATTTATTAAGCATACACAATGTTTGCAACAGCAAAAGGAACTCACTCATCTAGGGTGCGATAAAGCTGCATTCAGTTCCCAATTTGGAGGAGGTAAAACAAGTAATTTAGTTTAGCAATTGAAGCTGAACCCTCCATACTGCAATTACATCCCTAGACATTTGCTCAAGGTCTTGCTTTATAAGAACTCCGAGAAATGGAACAATTTAAATTCCCATAAGTTTTGTGGGATGGAAAAAATGCCTATCAGAACATGATGTCATATATGTAAGTTTTGTTATGTTTGTTGCATACACTACACAAAACTCTGGCTCTTGGCACTTATCATATCTTGCCTTATTGTGTGGCAGGTCTGGTCTCCAGCCAGATGCACCCAAGGCAGTTGCATTCTGTGCTAGTGGAAGGAACGTTCATGGTATCAGTTACAGTGCGTGTGTGAAATGCTTTGCTTTTTCCAAAACATTCATCCTAATAGCGAGTGTGTGCAAAAAAAATGTCTTAGGAAAAGCAGTTCATACCACATATCAAAGTGAGTAACTATTTGTCACAACTACTATCTGCCAGCACGTTTTCACATCTTTCAAGCAAGCAGAATATTTCTAGAAGCAACTGATCAACAAATCGTGATGAAGAAAAAAAGGAAATAGCATTAAACAGGTGTGACAACTACATAGTTGTTCCCTTAGTTGTTCTTTTTCCCCTGGTAGTTCTTTTTTTACTTTTTTCACTGAAATCTACTGTTATTGGTAGTACTCATCTGTTGTTTCACAGGCCCTCAGAACTTAATATACTGATAGAAACAGGCAGCATGGAAGTCAACAACAAGGGGTAGGATGATCGGAGGAAAATAACAATAACATTAGCAAAGAAAGAATTAATAAGATATAGAGTGGCCTAAGGAACTGAAAAAAATGCACCTCATTATCTACTGCAGTGTAGTATCCTCATCGAGGGTTCAAAGCAAAGACTGTAATCTGTATCTCCAATAAATAAATAAATAAAATCTAGACACAAAATTCTCTGCCTCTCTAATTAACCGAGCATGTATCTTTCTTAGCTGTTTACAATGTGGCCTTCTATTGTTTACAGTTTGTCTTGCCATCAAACATATTGCTTAAATAAATATCTAAGTTGAATGCACCTTTTCCCTGCCATTTGTAAACTGTTACAATGAGAAATTATTATTTTTTTTCTCTGCTAATTGATGAAACCATATGTTGTTAGGAATAGAATGGGTATTGAGTAAGATTTTACACTGCATACAAAGTGAAGAATGCATCCAGACAGTAAACCTTGGACTAGAGCCCTGAAATCCTATTTTATACACACTTCTTTTGCTTTGGGAAGCCATTAAGACAGCCCATCGCTTACTAGCAATAAAATATTGACATTGACAATCCTAGTTTAAGCAGATGTTCCACAGATGCAAAGCAAAGATTTAGAATGTTTTCTGGACAAGCAGTCTGAAAATTACTCCCTCACAGATGAATAAGCATCCATTCAAAGCACACTGTCACAAGCCTTGTACTTCTGTATAACAGATAATGAAAAACCATCTGTCCATTGTAATAATTTGCCAAGAAGGCAGTCTAGCATGCAATTTTATATTCTGTATTTAAAAAATCCTAGCAATAAACAATATTCCTGAACCGTTTTCATTCTGTCTTTATACACCGAATAAAAACTTCATTGTGCACCTCAGTTCATGTTGGCCATGCAGATAAGCACATTGGAACTTGCAAGTAAAATTGTGTTTCTCTTTTGGATTTGGAGAAGGAACAGAAGCTTCAGAATGAAAATTAAAGTTCATCTTCTATTCTGCAGAAATTCCTTTATTTATGCATTTGATGAGGTAGGCTTTGGCTTTTAAAGGTTATTGTAACAGTAATAATGAAATACACCAGTAAGAGCTATGACTGTGCCTGCTGGGACTAAACAGAGGTTATACAGCAGCAGCAGAGGTTACATTCCAAATTAAGTTATACAGTATTTAAAGAAGAGTTATGGTTATATGATTACGTATTTGCCAGGTAACAAGAACCACGTGCTTATATTAGATGCTATATATGTTAAAATATTTAATAACTTGCTTAAATGTATTTTAATAAAAAATGATAATGGGATCTTTTATTATTTATATCCAGCTATTTATATTTTCTCAATGAAATCTATTTTCAAATTCATCCTGCTACATATTTACATAGAGCCTCCTATTTCAGAACACCCCTAATTCTTGGATTTGTTGTGTTTGTTAGGATTTAATTATTTCTAACACTGCATCACTGTAACCAGTCACAATACTTGTGTCAAAAAACTAAAATGTGCTGTACAGATTGATTAAATCTTTTAGGAAACCCTAAGTCCTTCAACTTCCCTTAAAAACTAATGCATCCACTAGGCCTTGCAGGGGCATTTCTGGCCCCTCCCCAGCCCAGCATTTGTAGCAAGCTGTAGAACTTGCCTAGCTACTGCAATTCAAACTGCCTTATATACACTTGTTAGTAATGTGCCTTTATATACTGAAAATTAAACATCACAAGTTCCCTGGCAAGGTGAAAATGAAGTTGACTCTATAAGGCAGCAGTTGCTAAAAGGTTATTTGGAGATATTCATTAATTGCTTGCTTTAGCAGACAGTCACTATTATTGGCAAAAGAAATTGGCAGAAACCACTGTTATTGTCAGAAAGCATTAAAAGTGTCACTTGTCAATAGGTTCTTCTCTGAAGAGCACCAGACTAAGAGAATTCCATCTTTTAAGTTAAAAGGAAAAAAAATGCCTTGATTACATTTCTGTGGTTTTATACAGTCCAGCCGGTAGGAGCAGTGATTGTTCATTAAACCACAAAGATAGGTGACATTTGAAAAGAAAGAAACCAAAGTGCCTCAGGTCACGAAGCAAAAGTCTTTTTCACGAAGGAGCAATCCAGCCTGGCTCAGTGCATAGCAGCGCAGGCAGCAGCCTGCAGCAGCAAAGACTCACGGATGCCTTGACAGGGGAACCCATCTCCGGCTTGCCCTGCTCTGTGTGTCTACTTACACGGCCACGCAAGGAGCAAGTGTCGATCAGAGAGACTGCCTGGTTAGAAAAGACAATCCCAAATCGCAACCCAGTGATACTACAGGCAACAGAAGTAGCAAGCTTTGCTCTTCAGGCCCCTTTCCTGGCCTTCCTATTTCCCTTTCCTATTCAGTGAGCAAAGCGCAGGGATAGGCACTGTGCTTACCCCAAAGTCTTCCCGGCAGATGGTATTGAGTGGCTATGGGGAGCTCTGCAGCTCCCAGGTTTGCAGCCTCCGGGCTCAGCACGGCACTCCTGCATCTCTGGGGAACGGGACACAGGTGTGCAAAGCCCCGCAGACCACTGCCTCCATGCCCTCCACTTGCTTCCCTACCTGCAAACGATCACAGCTTCACTCACGGCTCGATGAAACGATCACTCATGGCTCACTCAAAATATTCCTGGGCTCTCTGCTTCAGGACCTACTGCCTCCTCCACGGACCTACTCAGGTCCCGCAAAATTTCACCAATTCTGCTCAAGCTGAACTGATTTCTGTGATGACGCAAAAGAGATACTTTGCATTCAGTGATGGAAAGTCTCGAACCATCTCTCTTACAATGATTAAACACTGATATTTAGACAGCATCTCAAATTCTCCAGCTCAGGAGTCTGTAAAAAACTTCATCATAAATAACAGTCCCCATGAAAAAGCACTTTAAATACACACTAGCTCAGGAAAATTGGTTAACAAAATTATGAATTGCTCCTTCTCCCCCTAGAAAGTTAAATGATATTTTTCCAAAACAATCACATTTATAAACCAACAAGCAGTGTCAGATTGCACTACAAAGGACATTTTTTGCTCCTCAATTCACCTCTGGGCCTTGCCATTCCCACTTTACCCAGGATGTGTAGCTATCACTAAAAATATATCATTACAGTCCTTTAAAACATATATTATTTAGAGACTTTGTCTCTAATGACCAATCCACTGTCATACCTACCTGGGTAGCAAAAGGATTTGCTGTGTATGCACCTGCACTAAGGGAATTCCCACCTGTGAACACACAGGCCTTCTCTGCTTTACCTTGCAGTGGATCAGCCCCTGGTCTTCTCACAGGCAGTGGAACATCTAATGGCTTAATGTTATCCTCAACTTCAACAACGGTAGAAGTACCATTGTGCTGCAAGTTTGTCCAGGTTAATGGGTCTCCCTTATTTTCTTTCCCACAATCAATCAGGGATATTCAACACTTGTTCCATTTATAAAAGCAGATTACAGAATATTTATAAAGATAAGATAATTACTATCTCAACAAAGTTTTATATATATATATATATTTGCTTTGATAAGGGAAAAAAAAACTATTAAGATTCAATATCCTCTTTTCTCCCAAATTCAAGAGCAAACTCTAATCACAGCATGATTCAGATCTGACTCAGAAGGTGAAAGAAAAGTATAAATACAAGCTGCACCTCTGCAATTTTCCTTTAAGGCATTGTAATAACTGAATTAATGCACTTTTTTTTTCTGCTGTCAAGTTATATTAAAAGCATTAGAAAGCCCTTTCCAAATCTACATTCTAATAAACGTCAAAGCTTCCAATTATTAGATATTTAAATATTTGTACTGAGAGTCTTTAATAATGAGAGCACACATTACAGATAACTGCTGCTGCACTGTTAAAGTGAGATAAATCACTTGAAACAATTATTCACAGAGCCTTAATAAAGTTGATTTGCTATCAAATTTTAATAAAGCAACTTTTTAAAATTGTTGCAATTGCATCAACTATTTAAAATTATGAATAACTTTCAGAATAAACACAGAGGCACTTATAGGAGTTATTTACTTGTAGAAGTCTTGTAGGAAGCCTGTGGCTTTGGCATAACAACAGGAATCCTTCATCTCCAACTGGTTTCCTTCACCTCAAGTACTCAGCATCTATTTCACGCACCTCAGCTCATTCCTTTCACTTCAGCAACGCCACATTTCCCACTGGCTATGGGGAAGGAAGCTTTTAAGATTCGTAATGGTTTCAGTAGATGCATCTAATCAAGGCAGTACAACTACTGCCACTACTTTGAAAGAAAATGAGCTAAGTTATTGTAGTCCACTTTCCTCCATTCTGTCATTTCACAGAATCACAAACGCTTGAGGTTGGAAGGGGCCTCTAGAGGTCATCTAGACCAACCCCCCGCTCCAGCAGGGACACCCAGAGCACGTGGCTCAAGGTGGCATCCAGACGAGTTTGGAAGATCTCCAGAGGAGACTCCACAATCTCTCTGGGCAGCCTGTTCCTGGGCTCTGTCACCCTCACGGAGAAGAAGTTCTTCCTCGCTTGATAGCCTGCTGTATGCATTACATCTTCTAGAAGAACCTGCAGAAATAAAAGTTTGGGTATTCCACTGCAGAAGACTGCACAGAAATGACTGAATGAGCAACCAAGAAGTAAAATAAAGGCTACTGTGTGGCTTCCATCCTAAGGGTTACAAAAAGGTTTGAATACCACTCTTTAGCTTTACCATCGTTTTTTAATTCAAGAGTTTCTCTCATAGCAAAATTTATAGCCATAAAATTGTATTTCAAATTAATTTACGTACTGGAGGAGAGCAGCACCTTTTCATTTGAAAGATTTACATATTCTGAAGGGACTCGTTCAGGCGCCCTCTTTGTGAGTCACACAGGAAGGGATAGCTACTGCATTACTAAAACAATAAAATATGTAATTTACTAAAACACTATCTGAAAATATTATCCATGGAAGAATGATTCTGATTAGCCCACAGCACCGGTTAAGTTTATGATTGCAAGCTTTACAACTATATGATAACATAAAGTATTATTTGCTTCTCAATAGAAAGTCACAGCACATAATGCATTTGCTGAGCTTTATGATATTAGGCCTATAAATCACCCACCAAGCTACATTCTTCAGAAATAAAATTTGCATTGTATTATTAAAAATTTAGTGTGTTAATAAAATCCTTCAGAGGTTATTTCTGATTTTGAACATGCATTCCAAATACAACCCTTAGAGCTGGTACAATATTACTCATATTTTACCAGGTACCAACAATTAATAATGTCCACAATCAACTTGAAGTGACTTCTTTTTCTATTTAAAACAAGTTAAAGATGATGATTTTTGGTGATCAATTTCAGTAATGCTAATGCAAAGTAGTAATACAAAATAATTGCAAGATGCTCTTAAATGACATTTCTTGCATTTTCCGATTGAAATAAACCAGCCATTCAAGTGTGTGCTTACTGTTTCCTTGGCTTTTAGGCCTACTGAATTATTCAGCTCATTCAGTATGTTCAGAGATCACATTTGCCTAGTATTTGGTTCAAGCTTTTTGTATTGCTGACTCAATCTCTACAAATAATAATGGCAGAGTGACACCAGCACTTCCACTTGCAAGTGAGATCTTGAGCTACCTTATCCTGATACTGTCATATAGATGTTGTTTAGAGCTAAAAACATCTAAAATTAAAATAGCTACCCATATAATTAGCTTGAGAAGCTCATGGATGAAAGGCTACTCAAAATATCTACTGGACAAGAAAGTAATTACTTATCTCAGTTACTTTTACAGGTTCTGTTACTACAGTAACCAAGTACACAACTAGCTTTGACATCATTACACTCCCCAAACTCCTGTTGAGCAGTAAAGTATAATAGACAGAGATAGCTGGCAAAAAATAAATATATATGTATGTGCGTATATATATATGTATATATTTACACAGGGTAGAGTGATTGGCTAAGGCAAAATGGAGAAATGAGACTCCTGAGATTAGCATGCAAACTGTGGAACCACCTCTCTGGGGAATATAATTGAAGTCCAAAATATTATGGCTGTCCTATAGGGTTAAATCCTACTCAAATTATTCATTTTGTTATGGATACAGTACTTGAAAAATCTTCCAACCCAGCACTCCATTACAGCATAATAAAACAAAATAATGTTCAGTTGATAGGAACAATGAATTTAGGAATAATATTCCTGTTATTACTATTTTTATTATTCTTTAAAGGTTCAGACAGTCATTTTGAAGAACTTACTGATAAGAAAGTATCTGAAACTACAATAACCTGAAAAAAAGAAATTAGCACAACACTGGCTCAAGGCAGGAACTGTTTGACTCACGTTTGTATGAAGGAAAAATTAGACATAATGCAGCTGAGTAGACAGTGGACGATCAGGATTATCAGAGCACAAAGGGATGCTACTCCTAAGAAGTAAGCCAACAGCCAATTTAGCAGAAATGACAAGATAACCTTTTCCAGGTCTGCAGTCTAAAGTTTCATTAAGGCACAACTTCCCAGGCTATTTTCATGGAGATGCAGGTATTTAGACTGCAGGTGTTCCACAGACAGCTCATTAGTCACACAGTGCTCAGCCTCCTTCCAGCTGAGAAACACCACTGACATACAGCAAGGAATATAAAAAAAGCGTGTTAATTATATTGCATTTGTCTGAAAGCAATTTTCATTACTACAGAGAGGTCACAGGTTTGGGAGTGTCAAAGGATGTCCTCAACAAGACAGCAGAAGTGCACATAGCATAAGTTCTATTAAGAACATGAACCACATCGTGAAAGGGTTGATCATCACTACTTACATCTGTTCCATCTGCCTCACAAAGATATCACTTCAGCCACATGCAAGCATCCATTCATTAATGTCTGCTTCCCTTCTGCTCTAGTTGCCATGAGCGTTCATTTCCTAACACAAAGTTCATTCCTATGCTCCTCATTTGGTAGCAGTCCAACCAAAAAGCCAATAATAAAAAAATGTCTTCCTGGAACCTTTAAAACAATCACAGCTCTATTTGTCCCTGCATATTAATTCCCGCCCCCCCTCAGTTCTTCATCATTTATTATTAGTAAGGTAGTAATAAGACAAATATGTTAAGCAACCAGTTGATTTAGAATCAGTTAGTACATACTTTAGTGAAAGCAGATCTAGGCAAGAGGTTAGAAACCTCTTAAATTCCTGTAGCAGAAAGACCCATAGAACAATATTCAGAAGATATCTTTGTGGCATTTCTCCTCAAACTGTAATGCCAATTAGTAAGAGAGAACTTGAGAAAGAGAGGTTGGATCTTATATCCCAGAGTGAGCTACACACCTGACTCTTCAGAATCAAAGCAGAATCAGAATTGCACTTACATCAGCAGGATGCTAGGTCACCTTTACAGAGCACCTGCCTCTCAAAAACTGCCTCTCCACCTAAAGAAAACCTTCCCCGAGGATCCGCGGATGTGCCAGCACTGCATCCTCTGACAAGGGAAGAGAAATGACTAGGGTTGGGAACACTTCATACCCCAACTTCTTCACTACCCTGACCTCCAGGAGAATCGGCCTGAGCTCCCTCAGATTTCTATTTGCTCTATTTGCTCCCCAGAAACACTTTTTCTACCTCTGCAAAGGGCTCCTCAGCCCGAGTTCAAGCCATTGACTAGAGAAAGGGGCAATGTAAAAGGATTCGCCTTTCTTCCACACACTGTACAAACCAGGTGGTGTAGCCTCTGAGAGAAGCGCCCAGACATGGAAGGTAAAATCCCCAGCCTCCAGCCCTTGCCTTAGTTATCTGGACATCACATTTCCTGCTCGCCTGTCTGAACCATGTTCACATAATGCAAAATCACCCACTGTCCAGCCCTGGCTGGCCACGGGCCTCCTGAAAATAAGGACCATGCCAAATTAAACTCATTTTTAAGTATTAAACAAAAGTGTTTCTCGATTACTGGAATGCTCTTCTGGCTGTTGTGGACTGACACTAACAAGAAATGGAATCAAACACTGGGAATCATTAACAAAAAGTCACCCCAAGCCTCCAGGGAACATTTAAAAAAAGAGTTCTCAGTGCAGAGACCCACCTTCCCCTGGTGCTCAGTGGACTCTTGTACCGCAAACTTTCCACCACTTCACAACATACCAGGAATGCCTTCCAAATCCAGCAAAGCAGTACATGGAAATCAAATGTGTTTTCAGCTTTTTTAATGCTCCCTCTGCAAGCATCTCCCCTTTACTCCACCATGTTTCAGCACTGAGCTGTTCTCCATGAAAACTGGGCAGCTGTTAGTGGGTTGGGGGCCCAGAGGAGCAGCAGAAAGGCTGCTCCCTCTTAAAATTTATCTACAAGGTTCATGCAGGACACTATGAGCAATTTTTATTCATTAAATTCTCAAAAGATCAAAATAGAAGAATGCAAACACAGGTTAAAGAGGTTATACACTTCAGACTGGCTGATGGTGGAATGATGATCTGTAAACAATTATAGAAGCTTAACAGGGTACTTCGGTTAGTCTGAATTGTACTTACAAAGGTAGAAAATGTTTCAAACTCTCCTTGTTAATCAGAGCTTACCTTAAAGTACCTCTTAAACCCCGATGTGTTAATTAGAGATTTAAAAGAACTAAACAGACACTGTACTTTTTGTCTAAATAAAGACCTTTTCCTAGTTGCTTTCCCTGGCTTTCTGTGTGCTCCAACACACCACCTGTTCAACTGGTAGCAAAGATAATTAGCCCTTAACTGGAGTTACTCACATTTTATCTGTCCTATTTGCAAATCCCCAGAATTTCTATCATGTCCAATTAGTTGTCTGAATCGCTTTTGTTGTTGTTTTTGTTTGTTTGTTTGTTTTGTTTTGGTTGGTTGGTTTGCTTTGCTTTTCTTCTGCCAGAAAGACAGGAAGAAAGTCTCTTTCAAAACCTTAATCTCTCATTAGACTTTCCACTGAATATGCAACTCAGCCACTGCTCTGTTGCCACTATAAAAGTTACAACACTCCTAAGCAAGCAATTGCTGCTAAATAAGACACCACTTTCCCTTGCATCTAATACTGGTTATCGTGATATGCACTTCACTGTACAAACAGTGCAGATAAGGACATGTAATAGTTAATGATCTAAAAGGTGACTCTAATTTAAATTAGTCCAACTGTATTCACAGCTAACCTGAGGAAACAAAAAGTATCTATGAAATACTGATTTTAAGGCTCATGTTTCAGTCACTGAAACACCTATTTTAAAGCCTCTATTAAAAGTACTGAAAATTTGCATTTTACCTTATGACAAAAATCAGAGTGAGTTATTTTAATGGCAAAAGGAATATATTAACATGTACATTTAAGGTGTGTAAGTTAACCTGAGTAGGACTAAAACATGAAGGTATGCCCTCCCCATGCAGGAGCTGCCTTTTCCTTGCAGCAGGTAAGCAGCATGACCAGTGGCTGTGTTCATTTTCTCAGTCTAGAGGATAATATTATTTAGAAGACTGGGTAATTTCCACTTGAGCAGCGCTAGGACTCAAAAAAGACATAATAAATTATAATTTCAAAATTACAATGATTTCTATTGCATCTTTCAATAAAACCACTAATTAAAACTGTAAAAAGATTCCTGAAATATAATATGGAACACATGCATGTTTTTGAAAAAAATATGCAGCATATCTTTTATCAAACTTAAAGTTAGACATCATTTGGCACAGTAAAATCAGACTTAGTAAAATCAAAATCAGTTGTCATGTCTGTTTGATTTTAATTAGAGGGAATTTTCACATTCTTTGTCATACTGCTCCACAGCTAGTACAATACTAAAAGCGGATGATGACTTGACTGCCTTAATTTTTTTCCAGGAGAGCATGGCCGGTAAATGCTCTGGAAGGTTACTACCTAAGGCAACATCGTGTACATTCAGCTTTTGAAAAGATGGTTGCAGAAAGTTCTGTTTAGGAGAATAAAAAGCTATGATCTCTGAGAGGGGTAAGAATATTCCTATGTAGTCCAAATTCAGAGGTGGACATGAGAACAAGAAAGGACATGACATACTTTTCCCTTCTTAATTTTTTTGACTCTCAGCTCTCGTTTCAGAAAGCCATCTATTGTGCAATCCTTTGGCATGGGTGTGCTAATGAACCTCATATTGCATATGAAGGCAGATGTCAAAATGTTAAACTTCACCAGTGTTTAAATTCCTATATTCTTTACTGTAACAACTTCTTAAATAAAAACAGTGAAAACCTCAATTGAAATGGCAATAATTGCGCTCTTCGAGTGCAAGTCACAAGTGCTCTGAGGCCTGTGTAACACCTCACATTAATTACCTGCAAAACAAGTATTTTTCATTTACTTCAAAAGCAAGCAAAAAATTTGGTGCGTGCATCCTGAACTTTACAATATACAATCTGCACTCATTCTAGTACTGTAAATGAACTCTGCAGTTTTGCTAAGGTGTATGAATCCATGGTCATTTGTGGACAAAATCCCATGGAAAGGCAAACAAAGCCACTTTCTGAACAGGAACAGATGTGAAGAGATGCAATTCATCTTCCAAAATATAAAGCACCCAATGCTAAAATGATCCATTATCTAGGAGCTCAGAAAAATAATAATTTTAAACATCTGTGAAGTAAGTCTCACAAAAGTCAACAGCTCTTTTTACATGGCTGGCTGAACACCAGAAACAAAAAACAACAGTACAACAAAAGCAATTTTGTTCTACTTCTAACAGACAGAGCAAAAACTCTTTTTACTCCATAAGGGATCTAGCCTGTGGGCATGGAATTTATGCTCATTCACCTCAGATCAGTAGTAGCATCTCTGCAAAGGCTTTGGACCTGCCACTGACAGAAGTTCTGCAGCTTGTCACGTGAAACTATTCTCTAGGCACAGGATGCCTCTCTGGTGCCCTGAAATAGGCATAACCTCGTCTCCATATCTGCATGGGAGGGAGTAAAAAGGTAGAAGTCCAATTCTGCAAAGGAGACGCCTTAATTTCTCCTAAAATCACAGTTTCCTGCAGTTCTGCCCTAACAATGAAGGCACGTACTGAAAACCAGAACCTAGTGCNGGCATAACCACGTCTCCATATCTGCATGGGAGGGAGTGAAAAGGTAGAAGTCCAATTCTGCAGCATTTCTACCAAAAAGGAGATGCCTTAATTTCTCCTGAAATCACAGTTTCCTGCAGTTCTGCCCTAACAATGAAGGCACGTACTGAAAACCAGAACCTAGTGCACTGCCACCTAGTACTTTTAACACTGCTGGCTTACAAAAATGGCCCAAAAAAAAGTTCCTCACAAGGTCTGCTGGAGGCCTGTCTCAGGGATGACAGAGGGTGGGTATCCTACAGCCTGTGCTGCAAAGCAGTTCTGTGATCCATGATCTATATATCCAAAATATCAGCAAGCTCAAAGGTAAAACACATACAGCTTCTGGACTGCTTTCAAAGCATGTTTGTTGTCCCAGCTTTTCTTAATCTTAACACACCACTGCTCTGCTTTCCTCACATACCAGCAGCATCTACCCATACTGCCACCAGAGAAACTTTCAGACTTTTTGCTCCATCAGAAATAAAGATTCACAGCACAATTCATTGTGAATCTTTATAGCTTGCTAATAAGAATGGAATGGCAAATCAGTTGGCAAAATATTTATTCTCTCCACTAATGACAGTGTGAAAGCAGCAGCCAGCACAGAAATCAGTGTGGCAGACCTAGCTTTCTTTTGCATGCAGCAATCTCATCAGTAGGGAAGGAGGAAAGTCTTTGGGTTTGTATTTTTAAAAGTATGAAAACAACTCAAACTTGTCAAGTATTTTTCTCACTTAAGTGAGAAATGGATTTAGATTAATTATGAAAAAAATGAAATAAAAATTTTGCTTATAATCTGTAGTTAGTATGTTAGGACTCTTGCTTTTTGGCTACAAGTAGCCTAGGTTACAACAGAGGAGGAAAATAAAGCAATCAGTTCAATAATTCAAGTGGTAAAGGAGCAGAATGATAACCAGGTTAATGACGAAATTATTTAACGTTCCCAAACATTTTTAAAAGATACTCTGTTGTTGGGGCGGGGAGGGGAAGTGCTATGATTCCCTGCAGATGCAGGGAATATGTTGTTTATAAAATTCTAGTCTAACTTCCAAGTTAATAGTCTATTTGGGTGTTGGCTGTGGTGAACAGGTGTGCTTCACTTAGTTATATCATTACACATTTGGATTAAGTATTCTTATAATCCATCTGCACAACTAAATAGCAGTGGCGATAGCGTGGTGGGAAATAGTGAATGCAGTAGCTGATCTCATTTACATTTAAGCTAGACGTCGCTTAATTCCCTGCATAATGTATAAAAAAAATCCTATTTCAGTACCACCCCACATGCACATAACAGCACAAATAAAGTGCTTTCAGCTCTAAGGTGTCCATTACAATCAATTATCCATAAAGTCCTTGGCACAAACTGTGAAAAAGCCCTTGCTTTTGAATAGATGGAACTCCATCAAAATTACACAGACACCTGAGCTGACTACAAATGAAAGCAAAATATTCATTTGCCAACAAAGCTCTTTCTCTCAAAAGTTGTCTGACGCACAGAATTTTACTGCGTTAAATTTCCAGTATAACAGATCACATAATGTTTTTATTAGCAAATAAAGTTAAAAATGCATGCTTAATGTTACTCTAAGAGATAAGGCCAGTAACAAGAATGAAGATGAGCATTTTACAGCCACTTTATGCCTCTATAAAATCAGCAATGCTATTTCAAAATTATTCAGAAAAGATCTTGTTTGGTGTCAATTAGAATACCCATTATGCTAACCACCATAAATCAAGAAACAACAAAAAAAATCCTGCTAACCCTCAGAATCATTAACACGACACAAGTAGAAACAACATCCAAAAAGACTATGTGCTACAAAGAGCAAAGAGGAAATAGAATAGTAGAAAGAGAGAGAAAATAGAATAGTAGAAAAAAATCTAGTCTGAAACAGCTTCTTGGAGACTAAAAACTCTTTTGTTTAGCTACAAGACTACTGAGTTTACCAAAGTTCAATACTCTATAATGAATTCCTTTTCCCTTTAGGATAAGAATCCCATATAAGAAAAATAGCACTTTATAAGTTTTATTCTATTACAACTTGTCTTCTTCATACCTCACCTGTCAGGGTTGTTATTTGCTTTTCACTGTGTCTAAATAAATTCTGCTTATTATAGACACTAAACTTGCCTGGCATTTTACAGAAAAGTCAGCATTTGTTATGGTATGAAATCTGCACTGTAGATACTTTAAACTCAATCCTTCCCCTAGGTGAAATTATTCCAGTGACGACTACTATTCTAGGTGTCTGTTTTGAGATGGATCTATATTAAAATGATTCCGCAAAGCAACCATTAAAGTAGAGCAAAGAGAAAAGTCAGTAGAGAACTATTACTCTCCTCAGATTCCTTCACGCTTGTTCCGCTGTTTTTCAAATAGTAGCACTTTTATTTGTATTGATTTTATAATGAATGCATATGAGATGAAGGAAGTGCTGAGGTTTTTTTTTGTTCTGCCATATTCATTATTGTTTTCTTACCTAGGTCAGGTGCAGAGTCCCATTGAGCATATTACAAAAAGAAATATGAACAGCAGCGGAGTAGGTTTCTTTTACAGTGCAACCATTATGCATATTCACTCTAAATGAACCAGTTTTAACTAGTTTTGTGCATTATAAAAGAATGAAACTTGTGAATTTAATAGCCTCTGCAATGCACAACTGGAAAGAGATCATAGTTTGAAAACTATTAAAAATATACCGACGCAACACTAACCAGCATGCTGCCTAGCTCTTTACCCCTTTAACATGCAGATGCAATGGGTTGAAGAGATTTTACAATATAAACTAAGAAACTCAAGAAATGATGGTAACAGGGTAACCTGGTAAAAGAATACAAGGCTGTCAGTCAAAGGTTTGAAAATCCTGTCAGATAATGAATATTCAGATTTTCTACTTGAGATCTCCTGAGGAAGTTAATAAAATACAGAAAGTATCCATATTAAATTACAGTAAATGGTCAGACAATACGGCAGTAGAGTGCGATGGCATTGTCACTGCAATGAAACATGAGAATTTCAAAGGAGGGCATGCTTGTACTCCTGTTTGTATCGATCACTAAACATACCCAGACAATCCTATCAGTAGGGTACCTGCACTCCTCCTGAGAAAGGCATTGTCAGGACTACAGAACAAGACACATTGCTGTAATTTCCCTTTTTTCTTGAAAAGCATTTCATGTAAGGTGTTTAACACGACTAAAAATAATTTTTAACAGAATACAGTTAGCATCAGCTGACAGCCAGAATATTAAAATTTATTCCAAAGTGTTTTCTTTCACAGGAAGAAACTTATTTACCTAACAGGTCATTTCAGAAATCACTACTAAATGAAAAAAGACTGAGATCTCCTGCTGAAATATTTAGAATAAAAATTTTAAACTCTTCAAGGGATATGATATTGCATTTTATTCGGACTATATATCAAAATAAAAACAAACCGATAACAGTACAAAAAAATAAAACCGCATTACCTGAAAACACATGCTATCATACTTTAAGGAGTTACAATAAAACCTTCTGGGGCTTGACATACTACTGTTTTGTGAAAAGTTGTGATTTCTCCACAAAGAGTAGGACTGTTCATAGAAACTCTAGTGAAGAAACTAGCTGATATGACAGGCACTAGGTTTGCCTTCCTCAAGCAAGGCTGCAAAAGGCACCGGTCTTTTTACATAGTGAGATGTGGGAACAAATACTACTTCACAAATCAAACCACAAGCTATGCATTGTTTCAATTCAAAATACACTATTAAAAATGCAAGCAGTGTACTACTATACGTGAAGAAGTACACAGGAAATATACTTGCTAGTTGCTCTCAAAAGAAAACATTTTACATTTTTCACCAAGCTCTCTGAAAACAGTGCAGTGGAATAGCAAAATGTTGAGACTGACAACAGTCAGTGCCAGAAAATATCATTGTAGATAAGAATTCCTTCTCTCAGAGCCCATTCCTCCCACAACATAATCACAATCTGACTTCTGCCCTGTTGCTGCATGAACTTGTTTCAAAAGTTTTCAACTGTGACAGATGGTCATGAAATAGAAATGGTTACAGAAAGCTTTTTTTTTCTTTTCCTTCTTAAACTTTGGAAAAAGTTTTGTTTTCAAAGAGTTTAAGTTAACTACCAAAACCAAAATATTATACAGTAACATAGCAGTTTTATAAACCCATGCAAATCTTTACAGGGTTTTCTTGTTTGTAAAAATGTTGATATTAAAAATCCTTTAGTTATCCATTTTTTGTCAGTCACACTCCACTGATGTATGTACAGGATAGACATATTTCTAACAAACAGCCATATCAGTTGTAATCTAATCTTTCTTATCTCTTCATCAGCATAAAACATTATACTCACCGTGACTTTATAATAAAAAGAAACTTCAATTCATATTTTGACTTTTAAGTCCAGAATATTTTATAGGATTCTTTGGAGTACCACTGCTCAATATTATGCTAAGTTTTGGTCCAGTATGCAAGAGAAATGAGATACTGAAAATGGGGATTTATTGTAAGCGTGATTCTGAAGCCTAGGTGGAACACCACCTGTTTTAAGACTTTTTTGTCCATTCCCAGCTTGGTACATTTAAAAGCTGATGAACAGCAGGTGTAAATGATGCCACTGTTCAGTCTACTCATACAAGCACTGTGGCTTTCCCCAGATCTCCTTCAACTTGTTAGAAGTTAATATGCTACCCATATGCCTCTCAAACATAAGATATATCAACAAATGCTGTTAGTAGGTATTCTGTGCCAAAAAGCAGCAAATGATTTCCTTCCACTATAGAGGCAAACTATCAGGCAGAAATTTGAAGATGAAGCAACATGGACCTATTTTGCTAAGATCAACAAGCTGAGCATTTTAGACACTCATGGGTGTGAACAGCAGTATCAAAGTTCTCACTGTCCTGTATCTTCTCAAAAATAAGCTATGCCTATTTTTGCAAAAACCCCACTCAAATACACAGGTACAGAAAGCTCTAAACCAAAGCATTTTGACAAAAAGTCAATAGCATGCCAGATTAGCTCACTGATAGTTTTAAAGTTAAGGGGTCATTCTGATAATGTATAAATCAAAAATCTGGAGATTCAGAGGTGTTTTACAAGACATCTAAATTCTTCCAATACAATCAATATTACTTAACATTGGCAATGATAAAACTCAAAAATTTCCTTTAGACTAATAAATACAATCAATATTACTTAACATTGGCAATGATAAAACTCAAAAATTTCCTTTAGACTAATAAATACAATCAATATTACTTAACATTGGCAATGATAAAACTCAAAAATTTCCTTTAGACTAATAAAGTTTAAATACCACCCTGGAAAAACACACCAATCAGCAGCTGGAAGGTATAGCTATTATAGTAGCACTCACTTTAAAAAGGGGGAAAAAAAGTGCGCACACACACACACGTATATATGCTCTACGCACAGAAATGCACTGGATTCTTCAAATCCCTGATTCTGCCAGGAACGCACAATTGAGAATGATCCCATTTATATTTATCAGCTACAACCAGATTTCAGATTTTTCAGTGTTTATACTGAACACATTTCTGTAATCTATTACACCTTTGCCTTTGTTCCAAAACCCCAACTGATTTAAAATATTTTTGTCATAAGAGTAGTTTAATATTTACAGTATTAGCATTTTGATTCTCACTGTACACTAAGAGATGAATGTAAAGCGCTTGTGCAAAGCTACCTTGTGTTCCGAAGTGAAATAATGGTGACAAGAGCATTTTTACATTACTGCTAAAAAAACCCCACATAGTATCATGCAAGGAGCTGGACACAGAGATTGAGGCCCATTACTTTCCAGTTTAAAAGTGGAAAGTTTCATCTTCAGATGCAGCTACTATGTTGCACTTCTCACTGAAAATTATCTTATGTTTTCTTTTTCTCTTTTCTTTTTCCTCAGTCTGGAATACTTAGCAGATAAGAATGTTGGCAGCTCATTTAGAAAGAAAAAAGTAGGCCATGAAGTTCATGTGTAGATCAGATCAGTGATTTAGAATATGCAATGAGCTTAGCTGAAGATGGCCAGCATAATGATTACATCTTGCTAAAGTCGTTATAGACCTGGGATGGATATGTGAAGAACAATATATGTTGAAGATGATAAGAGAATCTTTATTAAAATAAACTCCTGAAAACTCTAAAAGGCTTTATCTTTATCAAACTGTATTAGCTGGTCAAGGAAGACCCCTAGAGGCTCCAATGACCTCCAAGTGGCTCTAACTTACTAATTCAAATGTCAATAAAATCTCTCTGAAGGCACCTAATTTAAGTTCTGTTAATGATCACTTTTCCATCATAGGCACAGACAATAAGCTCCAATGGTTCATAAAGCTGTGATGCTTCTCTGTTCAATGATGAATTTTTCTCTAGTATTTTTTTTTTCTGAATAAATATGACCAGCACCTCACTGACAAGGCGGAAACACTATTCATCTAAACTTGCACTTTCTATATCACTTTTGGCAACTACTCAAAAAGCGATTTTTTCGTTACTGCGCTCACAGAGAGGGCAACAGGACAATCATAAGCCTGTCCATATTCCAAACTAAGAAGAATTCACTACATAAATTCTATCCAAGCAAATTATATTCTTCTTTCAATTTAAAAGAGGTTCTAAGATAAGTTATTCTGTAGATAAAAACTGCTGCAGTAAAACTGATTAAAATGTATTACATTATTTATAGTTCAAAGTTATCTTTGCTTCAGGCGAGGTATTTGTACCTTTCATCAGGATTAAGCATTTTTACCAAGTCATTTTAAAAAGTATGTCACTCTCAATTTTAATTCAATCCATTACACCTGTAAGTCTGTTTTGGAGAGATTTGTGAGGATTTATGTCATAACCAATGAGTTTAATGTATATTTCAATAGGAGACAGGATGGGTGGTTGGAGAGATATGGAGAGATGATCCATGTATCAGTATCCTAACAGAAGAATTTAGTATTGCGAGAAAAAACCTGCACGCGAGCTGGTATTTAAGACTTTCTTTTTCAGTAATACCCCCAAACACAAAGCACACGCTGTGTGCTTTTTTGGGAGCACATTGTTCTAGACCATCAATGTGCAGCAGTAGTTCTCTGAACACCCGGTGAGGTAATTGCCTTGTTACATGTATACCAGAAGTTGTTCCTGAAAGTTTCCAGCATTTGCACACTGTTTGTTTGGAAAAGGTATATTTAAAGTTTGGGTATGTTTAAAGTTTCACACAGCATTGCCAGGTACAGTGCAAAAGGAGAGCGAGTTTGACATACATTTTTTTTTTGCTTATTTTGTTGTTTTGAGTCTCTGCCACCTCTCTCCACTCTCTGTCTCCTTGTCATATATTTTTGCTTTATGCTGCAGCATTTGTTTACACTTGAATGACACATCAAACACACTAAAAGCTCTTTGTCATGTTTTATCAATGTTTTCCAGCTCATGTCCTGCTTCCATGCTGACAAGCTTGACAAAGGCATTCTTGATGGATAGAGAATTAATTAGACTCACAAAATTTCATCACATTTTTGCAGACTGTTTGTAGACTGGATTACCCTTGAGGAACATGTATACATAGAGCAAGAGAAGTATGTTCTCTCAAGTTAAAACTGGAGCTGCTTAGCAGGTAATAAAGAAAAAAAGCAGTAGCTACTGATTATTTCTGAACACTGTCTTTCAGGAAATAATCTAATAAACTGTGCTCTTTTGGCAATGATTTGGGACAGAGTTCCTGTTTAATGAGGAGGTTAAACAAAAAAATACAATACTTTCCATTTTGGGGTAAATGTCTCTCTCAACCATCGACAGCTGAAGACTACTAGGGTCTGACTGAAAACATTACTCCAAAAAATTGTGCTTTCAGGGAATAAATAAAAATTTAAACTCTGCATTTATCAGTAATATCTTGATAGCTAGGAGTAACTTAGTAGCAGGACTTAACCAGTACTGACAGGTCTTTTATGCATGCTGTTACTCATCTTTCAAGTCCTAGCCATTCTGCAGAGTATGCTGTCCAGGTGAGATAAATAATGAGAACTCAAACTCGCATTTAAAGAAAACCATCTACTTAATTATCCTAAGCCTAAAAGTACTTTCCTTCTATACTTCTTCTTTCATAAGCCATGTTAGAATAGGAGAAATTGTAGATCTTTTACTTCAATAATTCAGCTTCCCAATCTTCACTCCCCCACATAACAAGAGCAAAATCTGCACTATCACAGCTTAGAGCTCCGCTCCTTTGACAAGATAATAAATGTTTAGGGTTTTCCCCACACACATACCCTGACTCTGTGCCCCAGGTAACTGCAGGCTGATGATACCTGCTGCTGCTATGGACTTCCAGAATAACTCCTGAAAGGCCTTGTTAGGCCTGCTTCCTTAATCACAGGCCAAGGGAAAGACATCACTAGGACAAGGCTGAGACTTCAATTTTTTACCTTAGGAGAAAATCCATGCTAATAATTTGCATCAGGAGGCTCCCCTACCCTATTCAGTATTATGGAGGAATTTTAGTCTCATGAGCTGGATAATACACAAAAAAGTAACACAAAGGGAGGAATACACAACAGAGAACAAAGGCCTGATGTTTTTGAACGCTTGTGGAAACCAGTTTACATACCACAAGCTTGGCAATATTCACCAAACTAAGATGACCAAATGTGTTTCACAAATTGGGGTGTTTTTTTTCTCCTCCCCTAGTACTACACTCTGTCACACTCCTCTAGGCAGTGAAATTAAATTCAGATTCCTTTTGGCACCTGAGCTGGCTCTGAAATGACTGGGACTGTTCTCACTCCCCAGCACTGCTTTCGCTCCCCCGCAAGCCAGAGCACCCACTGAAGCAGAGCCCGGCCGTGAGGGCACTTGCTTAAACTCATCCCACACGGACAGAAACGGGAGGAACTTTCCCTCCCACGCTGCCCCTGCGAATGCCCAAACGAATCCAGCCCCATTTTCTCTCAGCATCTCCCACATATGTTCTCTTTGCAATGAGTAATGTTACTGAAGTAAGAACACTGACTGTCATAAAGGGGTTAATTTCTATATAATCTTCATCCTCGTAAACAGAACTGCAAACTCAACTAGCCCTGGGCAACCTACTCTAACTAGAGTGACCCTGCATGGGAGGATGGACTAGCTGATCTCCAGCAGTCTCTTCCAACCTAAACTACTCTGTGATCCCAGTTAATGTAACTGATTTTAACTGTTGGCAGAGGCTCAGGACACTCAAGACTGGGTCAGAAATTAAATTTACTGTTGTTTCCTATAAAGAGCGTACACCTTTCTAAAATTAATCAAATTAATCACACAGAGAAGGGGAAGAAAACACACTTACATCCTAATTACTGAGCAGTAACAGGGGGTAAAAGTCACATGTGTGCAGGTGTAGATTTCTTTCTTTATCAAGGCAAAATTGCCTAGCTTTTACTACCAAAATGGTCACTTTGCTCTAAACAAATTTATTAACTGAATTCACCAGCTGAGTTAGCAAAGTCCCTTGTAGGCTGAAATGCACAATTGAACTTTTGAAAAGAACTGTTTTGTATATTAGGATCTTTGAAGTTGAAACTGGTAGCCTTGATTGTAGTATGTGGTTGAAATATAAAGTTCAAGCTGCAGTATGCCTTCTGAAGTTGTTTTACCACTAACAGAGATGGCGCAAGCGGAAAAAAAAAAAAGTATTTTTTATCATTTTCCTGATAATAGTTTTCTGAATACTGTTTCAACTTACTTAAAGCTACACACTTTTACAGAATGCCCTGTTGACCAGGCTAAAATTGTTCATATATTTCTTATTATGTCCTAAAAATGAAGTTCATTTGGTGTTATGGTACCCAATAAGTGGAAATATATACATTTGTTTTTAAATGTTGCTCTATCTTGGGAAAGAAATACCAATATAGCTGTAAGAAACAAAGAAATGCTATGGTTGTAAAGCAAATGCTATGGTTGTACCTGCAACTAAATCAGCAAAATTATACTCTTTCATTTAAAACAAACGAACAGAAACCCTCATCCTTCATAAAATACAAAAATTGCATATATTTGCTATATTTTTCAGTAAGCCAAATCAGCCAACTCTAAAAAAATTATCTCAGATTTAGTGCAGAAGAAAATCTTTACAAAATTAAACAAATTTAAAATACCTGCATAGCTTATCTGTTAATTATTTGTGTTTCTGTTTTCATTTGCAACTACTCTGAAGCTGCTGATGCTGGCACTCTTTACTGGGTTTAAGTATCTTTTCAGCTCTACTCTGCCAAATTAAACTGTCACTTTCTATTAAAAAATCTATAGCGGGAGGCTTTTAATCTTCTGATTTAGACTGTGTAATAGGAAGTCAAAGTTTAAATTAGGACAGTATCAGCTTATGAAATAAAACCTGAGCAGCATACTGACAACCACAGTAAAGAAAAATTTCCCTGCTTCAATCACAGTGCACAGCAGACCAGTTTTATTTTCTTTTTAAATGTTTTATTTTACAATATCTTGATTTGATCTCACACATTTAGCTCAACTAGTGTTGCCCACAGACTCAGGTGGAATACCTCCAAAGGCCAGGATCAATCGCCACCACATTTTTGAATTGCTCCCCACTGTTTTCTGACCTAGTGCCCCTGCCCTTCAATGCATTAACCAGGCACTGTGTAATTCAGCCGCATTAACATGTCCATATATGAGCTGCTCCTTTTCCAGCTTTCATAAAGAGTTGGGGACATCACATTNCCAGGATCAGTCGCCACCACACTTTTGAACTGCTCCCCACTTTTCTGACCTAGTGCCCCTGCAGTCTGCCTAACCAGGCACTAATTCAGCCACATTAACATGTCCATATATGAGCTGCTCCTTTTCCAGCTTTCATAAACAGTTGGGGACATCACATTTCACTGACTGTGCCGAAAAGTCATGGGAAATGAATTTATTAGTAGAACAGTTCTATAAAATATTCTTCTCTCTCCTTTTTGTTCTTTAAAAGTCTTTAAAAGAAAATAATACGTTAATGCTATTTATTTTCCTTTACTACCATCTCTGACTTTCTTCGCCCTTCCTAAAGGTTGCCAACTGTCTCCCTCAGTACTAATACTTACGTATTTCCCATGACTGCTTTCCCATCCTTCTCCAGCACTACCACCCTTAATTTCCCTTTTTGCTGACTGCCATATGCGCTATTTTGTACGCAGGCATGGCCTCTGTTCACCTTTTATTCTTCATCTGCTCTAATGACACTGCTACACCAGTTCCCTTCAAAAGAGAACCTTTGTAAGAGGCTCCTAAGCAGGGCCTTTTAGCATTACTGTAATTTAAATATATACCTTTTAAATCAGTGAATTTAAATGAACTTCTAGGGTGTTTTTCTTCTTCCAGAAGGTTCTATCCTGAGCCTTGTTTACTACTTAATTAAAAACTTCTGGTTCCAGTTAGAACACCAACTATTTTCTTGGAGACAGAGCTGCAAAGAATCTGACCACAAGATGTAGTCAAGGGGAAAGGGACTTCAATACAGAGGAAATAGAATTTATTGTTATTAGTGTTCCTAGTACACAACGTCTCATAAAACAGTCGTTTACTGCAATCTTTAGGACTCTCTCCGTTAGGTCAGGTCTCATCAATTTTGAGACCATTCCTGAATATGTTTAATTGCCTATAAGCATAATCTTGTTACAACATCTTTATCTTGTCACATGAAATATTACTCCCCTGTTTTTCTTATCCTCAGGGTCTTTGATTCATTCCTACTATTAATAGATGTTAGACCTTATGTCTGGTTTAACATGCAACAATCTGCTGTATTTTCCTGGAGCTAACAGTTGCAACTGTAGTTCAGCCAGAACTGTGTTGCATTCGGAAAAGAGCTAAACGAAGAAAATGCACAACATGACTCTAATGCAGTTGCAAAACATTACAAGGTAGCAGGATGATAATTAAACTGCTTTAAAATCCTAATCTGTATAAATAATTTATAAATATAAATAATATAAATATATATATATATATAAATAAATAACACTCCTCACCATCAAGTTGCAGTATTTTGTAACTCCTCCAATTACCTGGAGGAAGTGCACATAAGGTTGCACAGTGCTATAAGGTGATATATTTTAAGGCATGAGAGGAACTGCTCTGCTGCGCTGCTTTACGGGGCTGTCTGTACTCTCTTCATCTCCCCTTGAAGCCTGTTACCGAAACAGCCAGTTCATTCCCGCACCACAACTGCGGCTGCTCCCTGATGACTCACACAAGGCCCAGCCAGCTCGGACACTTCTCCTAAGGTCAGCAGGCTCCCTGGCACCTCCCCAGGGCTGAAGCTCTCTGAAATGAAAGGGGAATTCAGGGCCATTAGAGATGCAGGCCTCCAGCCAGGTTTTACTCATTTATTTCTCTGAAAATTACCATCCACTACTCCACTAATTAATTGTGAAGACACAAAAAGCAGCCATGTCGATCTTAGATACCTATCCTTATATAAATACTATACTATCATGGAGACTATGCAATCTAATACTGACCAAGTTTACTCCTTTTTCTTTTGAACAAAAAGGCTGGATTCCAATCCAAGAGAAAAATGAGAAAAAATACAGAAAAAAAAAAATTGTCTTCAATATCCAATTATTTGTTCTTTCTGGGGGAGTACTGACTTTATATGTAAATACCTTGGCTTCACATGGAAATCTAGAAATCTATCTTCCACCTTTGATCCAGTTTTGGGTTTAAGCTTCAATACCTATACGCTACTATTGTCTAAAATACAATAAAATGCACAAGATGCCACCTGGCTTACACATAAATTCATGTGATGGAGTCTTATTTACAAGAATAATGTTTTCTGTGATAACAGGAAAATGTTGATAAAGTAGGCTAGCCAAATCTTCATATAGACCCGTGATGCATTAAACTGATAGAAATACAGAAGTCCTAATTCATTAATCCTATGTTACTAATTCAACACTATGTAACTAATTCAACAATTAAGAATACTGCTCGGGTGTTGTTCATGAAAATATACAAATAGTTTACATACCATCACATGTTAAAGTGAAGTGCTCTTTTTAAGGAGGTACTGCAGAAGTTTTACTGACAACTATACCTTCTCTTTGAAGTAAGTCATTCAAAAAACTGTCTGTATTTACAGATACTAATATCCACTATGAAAATTACTCCAATTGAAGTGGTCAAGGTGATAGCAATCAAGTTAAAACTTTTCATGGGATTAGACCTTTGCATTAATATTAATCTTTCTTACTCTGTCTACAGCTGTGAAGTACTTTACAATATAAGCCATTTTCTATTTTACATGTTTGAAGCATAAACTGCTTGTCGTGCATTTTTGTAATGAAATGTGCATTGGACCTGCTAATGTGAATTTTTTTCTGTAAAGCACTTTAAAAATATTAGAATCAGTTTGAGTCCCTTATTAAAATCTACTTTCAGTAAGAAAAAAATGCTCAATGGCAGCATTTGTTTAAACATAGGTAAGAGTGAATTTTAAATAGGAAATATACTTTCCTATTTTGCTGAAAACCAAATGATCGTGCTGCAAGATAAGGTACTTTATGTAGCATGTACAAATGATTTTTTTTACCATTTTATTAGATCACTATTCAGTTTCTTGAGGCAAATACCATTCAGAAACAATTAAGAGCTTATGCAGATGTTCGTATCATATAATTGCTCAGAAAACCTTATTCAACATTATCCTGAACTGTATAAAAAGACCCATCTTTTTCATACCATCCTGTCAGCAGAAGAGCTAATGGCCAATTAGCAGCATGGTTCTATTGCACTTCAGACTCTTTCCAAGTCCCTGTTCACTGAAGAAAGGTAATCTCATGACATGGGTACCAGCACTACAAAAATGCTCCTGAGTCTTCCGCTCAGTTTTTCCAGTTTCTAATATCTTATTTCCTGTAGAGCTCTCGAGTCCAAAATAAATTGAGTAATAAGTCTGATTGCCCTTCAGCAAAACAACCGATAATTAACTGGCTATGAACACCATGAATCTTACCACACTGTTTCTGACTATGCTGAAATCTTACAAAAACCTAAAAAATGCTTTGGTGCCCGCTACACCATCCATGCCTCCTCTGTCTAAAAGTTCCTGCAGAAAGGTAGCTGAAGGAATGACAATCATAATGCCAGATGAATACACGGATTGCCATGGGGCAACGAATCTGTTGGGAGCCGAAGCTTCTTTGCTGCAGAGAACAGTAAATACCAGCTGTGTTTGTAATTACAGGCGCCTGCTCAGGGAGGGTGGGATTTTCCCTTTCCCTTGAAGACTACTCCTTTGGGAGCAACAATAAAAAAAGAAAATTAGGTCTGTGACCGTGATAATGAGCCTACCAAATAAGAATAAATTCAATGTAAGGTCTAAGACACGGAAAACAGGTCTTTTTAAAGGATGGATGAAACTGCTGATATGGTTTCAAAGGAAGTTTCCAATTCTTTACATTTTGCAACTCACTCATGCAGCTTGCACAAGAGGTTTAACCTGCATTTGTATTCAGACAGTCTCAGGTGCAAGTGCCACATGCACTGAGCTTGAACAGCCATTCATTGCCAGCAGGATACAGCTTAACAGAAAACAACAAAACAGCAAATAAAGAAAACCACAACTGTATCAGGGGCCTTATAATTAAGTCAGATTTCACTGCTTTTGCCTCTGTTTATAATTACTTATTCAGCAATGGTGCCTTTTAGGATGGAGAAGAAAAATCCTTCCTTTGTTTTCAGAAATAAAAAAGTATCCTGCACCCAAGAGCTATGTTGGAAAGGTTTACTGTAATTTCTTTAAAGTAGAATGTATCAGAAACTTATAAAATATGCAAAAAACACAGCCTTTCAACCACCTGAAAGGGCAAAATTCACTGGAATCTCTTTTAATTCCCTCTATCTTAATAATATTTTTAGAACTATTTACTCATCTTATATAAGTCCCTTTTAGAATTCAAGGACACCTGCAGGATTTAGAAATCCACCTGGATTTCTAGATAAATCATTGTTGTTACCCACCCTGGGGATACATAATGGCTGGAATTTGGGGGGAGAGAAGGGAAAACTGGATGGTTTTTTGAGCTACCTCAAAGCTGGTTCATGGACATCTGGCTCATTGGACCTGATGAACCAGGAAATCCCTTCCATTCCATGTTTATAGTTAATGCTCATAATTCCACCAAGATCTCTTTTATAATAATAATAATGGATCTATTACTAGTAGTGACCTCACTACAAGAATTCTGAATTGTAAAACTCTTACACACACAGTTTCTCTCAAAAATTGTGGCAACAGCTACAGTTTAATAACAGTAAAAAGAACATCCATATTCAGATGGAAAGAGTTAAGAAATCCTCAATCCATGCCCTTCTGTTTATTCAGAATTCAATGTTCTTAGAGACAAGCTATATATAAAAAATAAAAGCAACAACTACAATAAAAACAAAACAAACAAACACACAAGAAAATTCTATAGGGATTTTTGGACCTAACTAGATTATATTACAGTTACTTTCTATTGCATTTCACTGTAATTTGTGTTTATGATTCAGAAATTCAGAAAAGAATTACATTTTGAAAACGTATCTAGAAAAAGATATATTTCAATGGTTCTATCTTTTCCCATTCCTAACTCCACAGCCCAATGTTTTTTCAGAAACAAGGAAAAGTAAATTGCAACAGATCTACTGCAAGGATATCAGAAAAACAGTAACAATATCTGTAATCTGAAATATTTCTCATCTGTTATTTTGTAATAGTTCAGGAGGCTTCAATAATAGAATCCATTTTAAAATATTGTGTTCAAATTTATCAGCTGTTTATACTGGCTACATTCTTGTTTTAGAAAAATAGGCATAGTAACTGCATACAAATGGGCTCACCATTGAAAGCTTATTCGTATGAGAATCTATGCTTCTTTTCATTACTGTGATTACTGGTCATATTGTCTTATGGTCCTAAATAAAAACAATAAAAACATTTTGACAGAATGAAACAGTGACAGAAACTGTAGCTAGACTCTGCCTGAAATCACCGAAGCATTTCATTTTTCAGTTTTTGGTATGAAATGACGAAGTCCAAGGAACAGGTTTTACCTTTACAGTGGAAAGTTACAGAAAGTTTTCTATAGTAACCAATCCAGCATTGCTTTCTGTATTTGCTAGTCTTTAATCATATTATTAAACAAAAAGTAAATTGTTGTCTTTCACAGTTAATGTGTACGAAGAAAATCTCATTGAGATTCCAGTAGAAATCCTTTAGTGTTAGTTAAGTGAAAGACCAGCAAGTACTACTGAAGGACTACTAGGAAAAGGGATGAGAATTTGCAATGTAGACACACAAAACAACAAAATCCACTGTCATATTGCAGAGACATGCAATTCTCATAGATACCAAGGTGTATATATATGCACAGTGTTGCTAATTAAATATCAATTAATTTACATGGATAATTTGATGATTAATTATGGAACATTGAAGTCTTAGTATTACATACTACTGAATTTATACCAGCCAAATGTTGTATACAACAATTCTCATTAGCATGCCTCTCTTTCTTTATAATAAGATAATTACTGGAAGAGATAAAGCTTTCAGAAGTATACTCTAAATGAAAAAAGAAACACAAGAATTCCATAAAAAGATCCAGAGTAGTTCTTACAAAATTCAGTCATGAATGTGAGAAGCGTGTTTAAGGCTTGAATTTCCTATAGCAGCCTCAGACAAAGGAAAAAATATTACAAGACATATTTTCAATAAAGGATAACTCTTACTCCATAAGGTGTATGAATCCACACAAGCCTTCAGTTTAGCTCCAGGCCTTCCCTGCACAGAAACCTTTCAGCATTCTATGGTTCTATTGTACACATTTTTATTATTTGACCTGTTACTGCTGTGACACATAGTAGATGTCTTGACAGGAGAGTTTTCCATGTTTCATTTAAAGATATTTTAATTACCACTTATATGAGAGTGATGATATGAGAGCATAGAGAGTGATGTTGCTTCTTTCTGCATTTATAAAACAAGGACAAAAGAAGGAAAAACAAACAAAACCAACAACAACAAACAACAGGCATCACAGAACTGAACATTCCTAAATAGAATGTATAATATTCCATCCCATTATCTTGTGAAAGAACTAAGAAGTCAGAGAATTTTCTGCTGCTGTATTCTTTGATATTTCAATCTGTTTTATTTAAACTCCAGTCAAAAATTAATTTCAAGAAAGTCTTACAATCTGTGTTACACAGATTGCATGTTTTTTTCTGATTTTCTGAATTTAAAAATATCTATAACCCACTACAACATGAATCACATGTAATGTGTAAGGCACAATATGCATTCAATTCCCATTGCTTTTCTGAGAGTATAAAACCAGTATCATTTGAACATTTTATCCTCAGAATTGTTTTCAGTCGCAGAATTCTTAAGAGAAAAAAAAATCCATACCACACAAACAAAAACAGCCTACACATTTTCTCCATTATCTCTCTATATTGATGTCCAGAGACTTGTTCTAACACATCAAGATCTTCTTCCACAACCAGTATTTATTTACCAGGCAGAGTCAAATATACCAGGCACCCACAACATTGCAATGCTAGCTGAACTCAAATTTCATGTGAAGCTGGCTCATTTTGCTATACGAATGACATCAGTTCTCAAAGACAAGTATTGCAAGTATCCATAAATAAATATTTCTGCAAAAGGTCAGCAACAGGTCAAGAATTCTGAGTGTGCTGTTAATTTGGAAGATTGTCTCAGGAATTTTAACTCAGCAAGTCAGAAATAGATGCTGTAATAGGCTTGCAGCTCTAGGTTTTTATAATAAAAGAAGCCAACTCTGAATTCAGAGTCAGTGGCCTTCCAAATAAGAAAATAGGAAGTGTGGAGTAAGAGAAAGGGATGTTTTCTTGACAATCACTGGAACGGGAAACTATCAAGTCCATTTAATTACAATTCCCTTTATACAGCTCTCATCTTTCTCTTGCTTTATGAACTTAAAGCTAAGACATAATTTTAGACAGCACATCCCACTATGGTTGGTACTCGTTTCATTAGAAGGCTCATTCATATGTGTAGCATTCTAAAATATATCAAGAGACTGTTATCTACTATTCCCAAATTATGCTGATTTTTCTGCCAATCTCTTGCCAAAGCACACAGAAATACTGCTTTGTCAAATATATCTAGCATCAATGGTCTGCCTCCTACTAACCACTATTTATCACTACTGTTTAACAACTATCAGACCTCTTATGTAAGTTGAGCAACTGTACTAAACTCAAAAGAAAATCTAAATATAAAGTTTTGATATTCAAATAATGGAACATTTTGCTTACAGACACTTCCCATACTTCAAGTCCTGTTCCCCATTTAAGATTTTTATTAACCCAACACAAGAAGTAATGTGAAATAAATTTTAATACATTCTAATAAAAATACTAAAAAGAGGAGGAATTAGGGAGCACAATAGCTCATTTTAAGTGGAAAAAAATCTGCCATTTAATTCCCAAATTGTTAGCTATAAATAAGGTGCTTAAATATTATAACATACTGTAACAAATATTAATATCCAGTATAATAATTTTAGCTTTGCTTCCACAAGATAATTGAGGATTTATGGACTGAATAAGACCAGTAAAGCTAACTTATTAGAAATAAGCATACCTGAAGAAGAGTAGGAATAATCTGTGAACATGTAATAATGAAGTTTTCTAGTCCTCATTTTCTGAAAGATCTCTTAATTTCACTCAAACATGCTGCTTATTTGGACCATAAAAATAAGACATTTTTCTCCAATAAGTCCAGAAAAAAAAAAAAAAAAAGTTTAATCTGATAGAACATTNCTCATTTTCTGAAAGATCTCTTAATTTCACTCAAACATACTGCTTATTTGGACCATAAAAAATAAGACATTTTTCTTCAATAAGTCCAGAAAAAAAAAGTTTAATCTGATAGAACATTGCATATAGGCTTTGACAAAGCTCTAAATCTGTGCTGCAAAATCTAGTGTCTAAAAAGAAAAATGTTTTGCTTTGTGTGTTTTTGATGCTTTTTTTTAAGCAAACAAGATCCTAGGATTACTTCATATCTTGCATTTTTCAATGGATA
The DNA here is from genome assembly GCA_013389825.1 of Crypturellus undulatus. NCBI lineage: Eukaryota > Metazoa > Chordata > Aves > Tinamiformes > Tinamidae > Crypturellus > Crypturellus undulatus. The sequence continues at coordinate 218,878 of VWPW01031452.1, forward strand.
TATCAGTCTTTTTTATCAAGTATTGTGAGAAGCATTTTGAAATAAGGTTTCCCTGAAACTTTATATTCAGTAAATAATTTCATATTGCCATTATTCAAAGTTGAGTAAAGTTTTACATTTTTAGTTTTTTAATCAGTTTTCTTGATAGAGAGAAAGAAAAAGACAATTTGAATTCAAGTCTTGTGCATATTTTTCATAATAGAACTATGCACAAAGGGAACTCTTTGAAACAAACCATCAAAAACATAAGCATGAAAGACTCTTTACAATTTTTTTTGATAAATTCACCCCTACTATTCCATTGCTTAAATCCAAAGGTTGGGTGTTCTGATATTACAACAGATTTCTACAGTATGTATTTTGAGGTTCACAGCCCTTCAGCTCTTTCTGGCACATTTCCTTTTTACTTAAGTGGGGAGGGGGGATACAACAGAAGATCATTTGGCCTTTAACATCAATAATAGACTCTAATAGAGTGGGAAAACAGACTGCTCTGCTTTTAAAACAGGGATTTTGTTAATACCACACTGTGAAGGAGTACCATCTGTATTAAGCTGCCTTTTTCATTTGCTTGGGTAATAGCTGTAAATCCCCAACTTCCAGACTGATCTTGCCCTTAACGTCGGCATCAAAGCCACACTGTTCTCTCGGCTGCTAATGCCTGAAGCAGAAGATCAAGATAAATTCAGAGGCCGGTACAACAAAAAAAATATCAAGATGAGTGAAACAGAATGCTCTCTGTTTCGCAACAAAAAGCACCACAGTCATATCCTCTTTCCTCGCTTCTGGGCACACTTTAGGTAGGCAAGTTGCTCAGAGATCTTTAGGGGAACCTTAGCGTTAACTTCATGAAACTGTTCATAAAGGAAGTCATTAAAGCAGAACTGCTCAGCACATTTTCATATTAAGAGCATTTCAAAATTTCTACTGACACAGATGGCAAGATTTAAGACCTGGTAGCAGGATACAGCAAAGTATTTCAGACCACTGGAGTCAACTCAGGCTAAGCGTAAGGGAGGATTCGTGCAGTTCATGTTTTGAGGAGATCACATTTACATTTTAGCTGCACCTCAGTTCATCTAGATGATTTTTTAAATAATTATGTATTTACATCACTTGTCCTGAAAGATAACAATTTGCCAAGAATTTTACTTTGACTGTTCTCAAAAAGAAATTGAACAAGTTAAGGGGTTGCCAGTTTCTTAACTCTTTGCAGTTCAGATGACTTTCACAAACTAAAAAGAATACATAAATAATTTATGATTAAAAGCAGGAATTCTACTCCTTAAAGTGAGAAGCACTGAGGCAGAAAACTCAAGCTCAATATGAGGCCCTGAGCAAAACAATGTCCTAGAGGAATTCAAGCAGCCTTCAGAAAGCTGTGTGCAGCAGCAGTCCTTTGGCAGCACATATGCCACTTGCTTCCTAGAGATTTAATTCAAATGCATTCCTACTACTGCACATTCAATGGCATTTTTCATCTCACTTTTGTGGCAACTGATCTCCCACAAAAGAATGATTGTGCCAACCTGAAAAAAATATTACTGTTCATTTCACAGCTATATTCAAGAAATCTACTGCAACACAAAAACAAAACAACAAAAAAAACCCACTTTAGTTCAACATTAATGTGGGATAATGGTATTTTGGCTGAAGGCCTGCATATTCCCCACAGACTAATTCCCAATGCAGGGGTTTCCCTGGCTACAGTCAGCAAATTAAATGAACAACTTCAAGACTGACACATGTGAAAATGTAGCATTTAAATATCTGCCCATGGATGACAAAAATCAAAGAGAAATCTATGCAGAGCTTTAATACATTCCATCACGGAACAGGTGATATTCAGAAGGAAGCGAGGAGGATTTACATACTTACATTCTCATTATAAGCAAAATGAACACACCACCACAGCGGCAAGAAGTCCCCCGACAATGAAGTAAACTTGAAAGAAATTATCTTCTATGGAGGACATAAGGTAACAGAAGCTATGAATGATGATACTAATCAATAATGAACTTTAATACGAATGCAAAATGTATAAATGCAGGTAACAAGTTCTAGAGATTCTATTTGTAGCTGAATTTCAATATATTGAACTGACATACCCCTAGGAAAACTCAGTGGTCTGCCATCTGAAAACAGGGTAGTCTTACACAGGTTAAGAGTTACTAACACTAAACAACAATAGGTTTTCTCTGCTTGACTTGATTCTAAAGTTACTGGATAATAAAAGTCCAATGAAATCAACCATTTAAGCTGTATTTTACTCCTTCATCTACTCAAATTCTTTAGAACTCAAGGATGCAAGTATAAAAAGGCAAGAAGTCAGTTCATAATAAGATTCTTGAGAGTTGAACAGCTGTAGTTGTATTGTGGTGGAAATTACACATTCTAGCTATAATTCCAAGTCATTAATATAACATAAAAGTTTCCAGATGTCCTATTTACTATTTTTGATAAGATAATGAAGCAAATATGGTTTAATATTGAGTATACCATGTTCAAACACTATTAATTTGTATGAATAAACTCCTGGTACTAAAGGGAATACCCATATGGATTTCTCATGAAGGGGATATTTTCATCCTGTTGGAAATGTATCTGGTCCCACAGAGCTCACTGCAGGATTATTGTCTGAAGTGGTACATTATTTTTCTTTGCTTCCTAGTTTACTTTTAAAAAATATTTTAGTGTTTTGTGCGCTGCTGAAAGATTCCTGGCTGACAGTCATGAAAAATAAAATTAAGAGGATCTGCGGAAGTGAAAATGTCTGAACATAGTTTTAACCACATCAAGGGACACCACTTGGGGAAAATAATTAAATAAACAAACACACTGTATTTCTTGGCTTCTTTACAAGTCTGTCAGAGAGGCTAACTAATTACAGAGACAATTTTGCAACTTTCATGCATTTCAAACAGATACTGTTCTGACCCTGCCAGTACTTATGCTGATTGTCCCTATAATAGCAGCTAAATCTAGCAAGATCTCCGCTCTGCTAGATATTGCATGGATACACACACACACAAAATAAAATTAAATAAATGATAGAAAAGTTAAAAATAAAAAATGATCCTTTCCTCAGCAAAGTTCCACTCTTCACATAGGTGAGAGATTACTTATCAAGCAAAATGTAATGAAGATGACCAAGGAAAGAAAAAACAGTAGTAGATAGGGCCACTAAATCTTATATGAAGGAGAACCGTAAGGGCAATCATACTGCACTAAGAACCATATCTTAGTCTTCTTTTTGACGAGTTTTGAATTATATTTCACATGCTCCTGCTTCTGGTATAGTCTATAACAGTACAGAAAGTTGAACCTATCTTTTGGTGACAGTAGTTTCTTAAAGAAACTTTGCAGTCATAAATCAGTAGTCTCAGTTAATCTTTGTAATGAAATAGAAAAACTCGATATCTTTGAAGAAAGCTCTCTTAATGACTTTTAACTTTTTAATGACTTTTAGCTTTTAAGCTAAAAAGTAATAATTTTTTACTTACATGTAACTTGATATGAGCATTTTTAATGTATATATACATCCACATAAGCATCATAAAGAGTATGACCTGTAATTTCACTCATGACAATGCAATCAATAAATTCATTAAGACAGTATGCATAAGGGAACTGGCTAGCATAAGTTTTTTTTTTTTTTTTTTTTTAAACCTGGGAATTTCCATATCTACCGTTGACTTGTTATCACTAGGAAAGTCAACACAGCTCAAGGCAGAGAAGCACCATTTTGCAATCATATATACTTTTTAGGCATGGTACTGCTTTTATATTCTCATTCAGCTGCAATTCTGGCAGATTGTACTGCAGTTTCCAACTGAAATGGGCTGTGAGAGAAGCCAATTGTCATTCTGATCTGTGTCTCAAAAACATCTGCCAGGAAGTATAGGTCACAGGTCTAGATAATAACTTTAGACCAGGCCATATGAGGAAGCATTTTATCTTCGGAGAGGAGGTAGGTTTCTGCAGAACAAAAGAGGAAATATTAAGTAAATGACAATTTTAGTCATTTGCATAGAGATGACTTGTTGCACAGATCTGAGTCTGCCTCATTCCAGTGCAGCTCTTGTCATTTTACTAGGGCTCCTGTTCAAGCAAGCACTTAGCTTTTGACACATTTTGACAGAGAATTAAAAGTGGATGCTCAACCGCTGAAGCTTAATTCATGAAGACACTATGAGTATACAAATTCTGCATCTTGCACACACAGAAAACGAGGTGCCAGAGGAGGGGATGTGACATGCTAGCGTAGAAAAGTGGCATAGCAAGCCAGCCATGAGAAAAAGCTGAAGAGAAGGAACAATTCAACAGCTTGTGAGTGCAATAGTCTAAAGGGAGGCTGCAACCCAGAGTTGACCCTGCTTCCTGGGCTGAGGTATGTTAGTTATTCTTGTTAGTACGCAGACAGCTGACTGGTTCCTTAAGTTTTGTTAAGAGTTGCACTAACTTATGTTGGCCTTCCTGTTGGCCAGAAACTGAAACATTCTGTTCCACTCAGGAGAAAACAAGACATTTGAAATTCTGGTTTGTCATCTCAAATTCTTGCCTTTCTGCTAATTCAGTCTTGGAATATGACAATGGATGTACAGCAATATCACCAAGTGACAAATACCCCCTTTATTATAACAGCCGCTTTACTCACACCAGAGGGGAAAAAAAAAAAAAAAAATCAGGTAAGAGCACTGCTAGTAAACTACTGATGAGTAAGTACTGTCAAACCCATCAGACAGCTCCTCTGAATAATGTTTAACAGTTTGACACTAATATGCTTCAGTTGGAATGATAGTGTGTGGAGTTAACATCTGAATACTAATGACTGCAGTGCTACAGTGGATATATAATTAGAAAACATGCTACACACGGTAAGAAACAAAGCATTTTTAAAAACACTTATAGCTTGATATCAAGGCACTAAACATGCAAGAAGAACAAATTATTTTATGCTAGATAACAGCAAGTATAAAGGAGAAAGAAAGAGGGTTTTTTGTTGTTGCTGTTTTTTTTTTTTTTTTTTTTTTTTTTTTTTTTTTTNTTTTTAAGAGAATCTCTACTTTTTATCGCTAATAGTCACCACAGTCCCATTGTTTTCTTTCCATCTTTTTAAATCAGAAAGTGTGTCCCTCAGGGCACAAATCAAATGTACTGAATAAATCCAAACAGATCTATGACCCTGCACTTACAACACACAAGATATTCTTCTCTACTTTTTCTTTACCTCTTTTAATGCAGTAATGTATTGGGTTACAATACATACCTAAGAACTTGACAAGTACCAAACTTGAATCTGTAGGTGCCATACACACCATTGTCTTCACAGAATTTTATCTACATTTAAACTGTGAACTGAGCAGTCAGTTATTTTCATATAATTCAAACCTACCGAGTAAGTCTCCTTACACTGCAAGTTTACACAAGCAGGGAGGGTCCGCAGATTTTTGGACATAGCCAAATCCATAGAAGGAATGTACTTCAAAATCCAGTGCCAACATTTTGCAGAAAAAAAGAATTCTTCAGTGCATTGAGATAGGCACAGATTACAAGATTCTGTCCTGAGCCGATAGGCTAAAGACAGCAGACACTAGAAATCATTAACATAAGCTCAAAAAGTAGAGGAAAATGCTACAGTGAAAGCAAATAGCCAAGCAGATGGGTTAGCTGCTTTATTACAGAGAAAATGTAGTTTTATTACATAAATTAGGAAATAAAGTGGAACACACATAAAATGTAAAATGTAAAGATTTCATACAGCTGTTCACTTCTGCTGATGCCAAACTATGCTGACTGCATTGGAAAACAAATGGCTCAAAGTCATTAGCACCACTGTTTGTGGGCCTAATTAAAAAGAGACCATAAAAGCATGAAAGGACAGAGAAAGGTTTTTATGAAGCTCTGCAAATCTAGAGGAGGCTTTGCAAAGAACAGACATTGTATTTTCAGAGAGAACACCAGAGATTTGGGCCATGTTATCCAATGACGGTCCTCAGTAATAAAGACCCTGTAGAAAGTCTTTAGATGAAAGAACCTAAGACAGCAAAACATGAAACCACAGGAAAAAAGACACAGAGCAGATGTTGACTGGTAACGTAAGCTGTTGAAAGCCCTAAAGCATAACTGATATATCCCAAGATATTTTATATTTGAATATTTATAGAACTTGGATTCTAGAAACAAAATTCTCAGCTGTGGAATGCAGTTACCTACATACAGCAAAACAGAAACTTTTCAGCTCATGAAATGATGAATCTTGAAGCAAACTTTGCATTCTGATTAGACAATTTAAATGATTTGTTTGAAGCATGAACTGTATTCAGATTGGTTCAAACCTGCTTTTAAAAACAAAGAAGTCAATGGACCACCCAATAAAATTGAACAGAACCAGCATGATGCCTTCTCATTTTGTGCTTTACATGCACTCAGACACAGATGCCACTAACAGTATCAGCAACTTAAAAATATCTTTCCAACCTTACTTTCAGGCTTGCAAAAGTCTTGCAGGGACACTTGGAGAAGAAACCAGACATGCAACATGATTCCAGACTACAACTGTCCTCAACTGAAGTTTCTGCCTCCAAGAACATCCATTGCCAACTGGTAAACTGAAATTAATCTAGAAGAATTTAATTTATTTTACTTGATAAGTAAAAGTGATTTTAAAATAATGACTTTTTAATCAGTTTAATCAGTTAGCTAAAAAGACACAGGGTTTTTAATCACTGCATTACTGAGCATGTAACTAATTTATACTTGTGTTTCAATAACAGGTTTTAACTTTTCTGTCTAGAAGTTAGTGCACTGGTGGTTCTTAAGACTGCTAACACTTTACTCTATCAGTTAATTTCCAGTTTATTGCAAGGACAAAGTGGTATTTTCTCACATCATTTTAAACACAGATCTCATAGTATTCGAAGGGTTTTTGAGTTATTTTAGGGTTGGCCCTATTTAGGACAAACTAATATCAGAAGCCCACTTTTCCACGTTACCCAGTTTTGCAGATAGCTTTGAACATTCAGAGGATATCCAAGATGCAAATGTTAACATAATATTCTGTAATACTACTACCAAAGTTGGCATGATAACGTGCACACAAACACACAAAATAAACAAACAACAAACACACACACACCCCACACCCAGGTGCTTGTCAATATTTACATATCATAAAACACATGCCACATCCATCTCATCCAATTTAATCATCTTGACTTTTGGCAATTAGTCTATACTACTCATCTGGGCTCCTTTCCAAAGTCAGTGGAAGTTAGTGGGACTAATTGCTCGAGCCGGCAATTCCTCCCAACTGAGCACAAGCAGGCACCTGGGAACAAGATTTTCCTGTTGGTTCCTCTTCCAATTCCTCTCTGGCCCAGGTAGTTAAGTAGTCCTCAGTGAGGATTTACAATCTCTATTCTGACTTTATTCTAGTGGGAAATCAGAGATTCCCACTAAATAATAAATCAGAGATTTATTCTAGTGGGAATACAGAGATTATTCCTATCATATCCTATCATATTATTGCATCACTTGAATAACTGTGAAAAATAATTTTAAAAAAGGAAAAAAAGGAATACTTTTGACAATACAATTGTTGAGCAATGTAAACGAAACAACATGCCAAAACCTCTAAGATAAATTATTTTGGTTATTTTAAATGATATTTGCATAAATAGTGATAAAATAAGAAAATCATTCTCCTTAATTTTTTATACATATTGTTGTAGAGCAGTTTAATAGGGTAAACAATAAGAAAAGTTATTATCACTATTTTGTGACTTAACCTACTAGAATTGCCAATGTGAAAATGAGGCTAACTCAATCAAATATATTAAAATGTCAGCATACACCTGGCCCATTTTTAAATTATAGGCAAGAGTGCTCAGCATCATAACTTACTTGTTTACAATTAACTGAAACTGAATCTGTTCAGCTTAGCAGACTTTTCTCCAACTCTAAAATACAATTGAAAAAGCCTCACCCCTCCTTCTAATACAATACTGTGACATATTTGTATTATTGAATTTTCAGCACTAAGGGACTACAATTAATGCAAAATAGATGAGACACACTAAAAATCATATTTCAGATTAATTACAATTATTGATAAAATCAAAATTCAAATGATGATTGCAAGAGGGTGGTAAACTGCAACAAGGCTCACAGTATAAATACAATGAAAATTATTAACAGTCAGTACTCACAGGAACCAATTTCCATAACACCAAAAAAACACAGTTCATTCACCACACACTTTACAGAATGTCACACAAGTCTGAACACACACATACAATAAAGTAGAAATGGAACTTATAATTTCATCTTTTGCACATAGGAAATGCATCTAATGAAAATGTTAAAAATTGAAAAAGCAATGGCAAAACTGCTAATATAAAGGCATTGCAAAGTTTCAAAGATAGTCACATTTTAGTACAAAGAACATACAGATTCAGGAAAATAGAAGAACAAAAGAACACCACACAAACACACATACTCAAATTTATGCATCTACATCAGTTCATACATTCTTTGCCTCACTTTCAATTACAGTCCTAGCTATATTCCAGGCTTCCATTACAATCCTCTGGGATTTTCAGAAGGAATTCAACAAATTCTTGATTTTGTTGACCCTCTTTGATATTCTTGATCAATCTCATACCAGTCTTATTAGGGTATCCCTAATTAAGTTAGGTTGCCATGACAGCAAGTTGCTCCTTTTGTTGCCTAAATTACTTGGAGTTTTGCTTTGTTCTCCCCCCTCTATTAAAAGAACCCAAAATTCATAATGGATCTTGATGTGTCGCTTTTATCTAAATCTCACTCCCCCAAATACCATGCTCTCCTTGTTAAGGAAGCAGACAAAGCTCACTGCCATTCGTAAGGGATAGGAAGGAAGCTTATTTGCTGTGGTGGAAGAACAGAGGGAATCTTTGCCCAAACATATTTTTATGTCACAGATTAACAGTGGTTTGTTACTGACTCCAATTCACATTCTAAAATTTTTTAGGTATTACATACTTTAGGCTTTACATCATCAGTGCAGGAAAAAAAAAAAACACAATAAGCTCTGTGGACACTGAAAAAAAAGGAGCTAAAGACAATCTGGTTGTGTTTCTATGATCCATGCAGCACTGGATCACACAGCAGTATAAACACAATCAGAATCAGATGTAAAAAAAGGATTAAACTCCTCTGGAAACAGCCAGAACAGATGACATGGAATTTCTGCCAATTTTATGCCAGTTTTATGACAGCTGTGGGAAGACAAGTGACACATGATCCAGAATAGAGTTAGGAGGGGTTGGACAGATGCTATCCTAATGAACAGAAAGCCTGTCTGCAGAAACTTAGCCCACCAGAAAAACTGAAACTGTTGGAATGTGAGTCACTCAACAATGTGAGCTTATATTGAATCAACATTTTACATCATGGATTTTTTTTTTTTTTTAATCCTAGTCTGGGAGCCATAAAATTAGATTTACCATATGAGTTACTCAAAGCCCCTACTCTGAGTCCTTGGATCAGCATCCATCCCTAGCAAGGTTTAGTAATGTGTATGGTCACATACACAAAAGCAAATATCCTAAACCATCAATGGGCAGCTCACTTTAGCCTCCACGCTTGTGATAGAAGATGTTTCTGCAAAATGAAGAAGTACAAACCAAAATAGTCTAAAATGGTTATTTCTGCAAGAATATTTTATTAAGCATAGTTACCATTGTGAACCATCTGTTTTGATGGTAAGACATATTATTTTCAAATACTGCAACTGTAAGTCCTTTGAGTAATTGTTACTGTCACTAAAATACATGGAATTTGGAACATGGAACAACAGAAAATAACTTATAACTTTTTTTTCATGAGGGATTACAGGTCTTTAATGGGATGAATTTTGTTAAAGACTTGTAGAGTTACCAATGGAAAGTGATTTGAATTCTCAAAAGGTGCAAATCTCATTAAAAATGTATAGAAGAATAAAAAGGAAAAAGATATATATATATATTTTAAAGGGAATCTGACTTTAAGAGGCTTCCATTTACATGACTGTTAACAGACGCTTTCCATGATGTCATGAGATTTAACTTTCAGTGGTATCTACCCAATTTTAAAAGAGACTTTTCCTCATCATGATAGAGATACCTCACGCAAGCAAATGATGAGTAAGTGATCATTTGGGGACAAGGAGAGTTAAATACAAGAAAATATATAAAACTGTCATAAAGCATTTACCAAATGAAAATATGGTGCATCCTAGATTGCTCAAATAGGCTCCATTTATATGCCTCAAAGACCAAACAACATTTGTTTTTCATTAACATTAACATTTATCAAGAATTTGATTAGTAAAGATCCTTGTGCCCCAGACTGCCTCTCCCTCACCTTCATTTCTGTTAAACTTGTAACTGCTCAAAGTAATTGTTCAATCACAATCGATAAAAAAATGACTCTAAATTACTGCTAATAACACATTATTTTTACTTAAAAAAAAGTCAGGATAAGTAAGATGTACTGCTCCTTGCAGCAACTTTTGGGTTCAGCTCCATACTACCACAATGCTAACATTATCCCACTATTGATTAGCCCCATTTCCATAAAAATGATAAAAATGAGTTAAAAAAAAAGGAACAGCACAGATTTCTCAAGCAACCATGAACTCTCAGCACCATCTGAAAATATATCTAAAGATACTAAAATAGAAAATCCTTAGCAGTTTTATTTCTTAAAGAGATACTAAAATAGCAGATCTTATACTATAACAACAAGTATTTTTTTCCATTCTGCCTCCACAATACAAAATATTTAGCACTTTTTGTGGCATTTTCCTACTACTCAGTTAATAAGATTATCAAATGAGTCCATCATAGAGTTATTTATACAAATTAAATTACTGATAAATTTCAGATCAGGTATAAGAATACATGTGACAACTATGAATTATCTCATGCCCACAGATATCTCTGCCCACTGTGAACAATTGTTGAAGGCCCATCTATAAACCAAATGATGTTAGTATTTTACGATAAAGGTGAGAATGAATAAATACTGCAGTTTGGTACAGCATGAAAATACCTAGTTTTCTGACAGAAAATTTCTTCCTTGCTTGTCCTATTGTCTTTTGAATTATAAATTGAAAGTCATGGTAAAATAAGCTCTATTTCCTCACTAAGAATAAAATTTCCGAGAACAAGTCACATAAATCTGCTTGCAAATCAGCAACCATAGAATTCTACAAAGCTTTGTAAAAGCTCCTTATTCTTGAGTACATTGGAAACCTGATAAATCAACTAGATAAAAAAGATGGCATTGAAGACGACTGAACAATTCTTTCATATTCTTCTCAACTAAATGACCAAAGCTTCAAATAATATCATGTAAGATGAGTAAGTCCTATAAACTAAAGGGTTCCAAATTATCATTTTATAGACGTACAGTTTTATTTCCTTTTTTTCTTTTCATGCATTTAAGTCATTTTTAGCAAATGAATACAGTACACAACATGATTAGTCTAGATTTCTGTCCCACTGATTGGCAAGTTGGCAGGTGTCAGACAGAACACCTGAATTCACCCACCTGGGCCTTACCAATCACTAATTACTTTTCACAAAACTGGTACAAATTAGATATTTCTGAAACCAGTCAGGTTTGAAGTTCTACTAAAGTTAGCTCAATTCAACATATTCGGGCATAAGCTGACACATCAAACTGATTGCTAGTATTACCATAGCCAAATTTAGGAAAACAAGCCAAAAATGCTGTATTTATATATATATATATATATATATATATATATATATACACACACACNCAAAAAAAAAAAAATACACTCAAAGTTATTAGAACTGCTGATATGGAAACTTATCTGAAGAATCTGCAAGAGATTTTTCCACAGGGAGCCAATTTTGTCTCTAGTACAGATGCAAGATGTACTACCATCTGGCTTTGCAAAATATTATGCCTCTCTATAGGCAGCTATGAGCAAACCAAGACGTTAAGCAGTGAATATTACTTATTATAAACTTAAAATCAAGCTGGAAAAACATCAGAAGCAAGTTAGCTCTTCTCTTTCAACAGAGAATTACCATAAAACTATTGAGATTATCTAATAAAAATCAGGGCAATTTTAAGTCAGAAGAAAACAATGTTGAGGAAAGCCATGTGTTCTAGGACATGCATTTTTGAGAAAGCAAAATACACTTTTTAATTGTTTGATTACTAACTGCAGAGCTAATTCTTGGGGCAAAATATTTGTCATAAATGGGTCTAGTTGCATAAGAAAGTGTAGCTCATATTTTAGGACTGAACTTTACCAGTATATAGCATATAACACAGCATATATATGACTAGCGCAACATGACATCTTGAATCTGGTATTCTTGATTGTTTTCATTATCATACTCTTCCACAGAATAAAGAAAAGCCATTCCATGATTTCCATTATCCATTTGGAATAAGACTAAGGATATGAGATTTAGTTCTGTGTTATAATACAAACTCTCGTTATGACAGAGGCACAGAACTTAACCGATCTGGTAGAAAGACAACTGGCCACTTAGGCTTCTCATTTGAAAAATTATAATAATGCTTTATTTATCCCATTATTTTTTTTGTCCTAATTCCTTTAATCGAAAATGGCAAGAGTTTTATGATGCAGGTGTGCAATGTAGTAAAAAATAGCACTTTGCAAGGAAAAGAAAAATCTGCTTAGCTTCTAAAACTAAGCTCGAATAGTTTTCTCCTGCACATTCTCCAAAACAACTGAAGAATATCTGATTTCTGCATTTTTTAAACTGAAAAAAGTAATCACGTTTTCAGAAACAATGAAAAAGAGTAACAGTTTTCTTTGTCTCTGCCCCGGCCATCTTTTCTACAGAACTGGATTGTCAGCAACTCCAGCGTCAAGCTGAGGAACATGACCTGTTTGTGTAACACTTAGGGTTGCTCGAAAAACCTTAAACACCCTAAGTCATCTGTTGTGTGTGCCGTTCCCACACGCCACGCCTCCCCCCAAAAAGGAAAAAATATGTATATAAAATTGCTGCATGTGATGCAATTTCTTTGCAAGTCGAGAGGATTTCAGGCTACTTTCAAAGTCAAACCTATCTAAATACATTTAGTTCTACTGACTACAGTCTGACTACCTGGCTGAACAAAGCCCTACCAGGGTACAGGAGTGTTCTAGTGTAAGTCACATGGCTTTGCAGTCCAAAGATACATGTTCTGCTTCAAAAAAAAACAAAAAAATTCCAAAAAATCATTGGAAAATATATATAACTTGTAATATAGCCATATGACAAGTTTCAGTTTTCTCTTTATTTCTGCTAAATTACCTAAGAAAAAGATGATAATAATCAGTAAAATGATGCAAGCAGAACAGGCAAAAGTTAGTTTGGACAGAACATTCAGCTGTAGATAAAACTGCAAAAATGACATCAGAAGTTTAATCTAATAATATAATACTCTAATAAAATAGCATTCCTGGACCTAATTATTTGTTCCATAGATTGAAGCAGCATTTGCACTGCTACTATCCTAGCCCTTCTACCAGCATTTACAGGTCTCAAGTAGTTACAGGAGTGCTGGAGTGGAACGACGCTTCATATGACAAGTCTTTGAGATAGCTTGAGATAAGCTTGATAACTCTAAATCAGTGGCTTGAGCTAGTCCACTTGATTTTGTCTGCAACAAGCCAAGGCCATAACAACACAGCCACATCAGAATTCACCTCTAGCATAGCTGCAGTAATGAAAAACTGTCTGGGAGGGGAAGTGAAAGGAGAGAGAGGAAGGTAGAGGAAAAAAACAAGGGTTATAATAGTCTTGCTCCCTCTCACAGCGGCACTGACAAGAATAGCACTCATATTAATGTAGGGTGCCAACCTAGATACAGTTTGTGCTACTAAACCACAAATTAATTCTATCAGAGTGTTAGCTTCCACTGAATTTGAAGAAGGAACTTCCAGATCTGTTATCTATGATCACAGATTTAGTGGCATGCTTAGGAGAGATTACAAATTACGTTGTGAAAAGAAGAGTTGTTGGTTGTTATGGCTGCTCAGAGATTCAGCAACCCTACAGGTAACAACTATAATTCACTATACTCTCTATAGGAGTATACACTTGAGAACGAAGAGCAGCAAGTGGCTATAAATCATAAGGAAAAACAAACAAAAAAAAGGAATCAAATGTCTTCCATACCATATCCAGCAGAAGCTGGTTCTTAGGGCCTCTATGAACAGCCTTTTATCTCCCTCTTTTGTTGACTCTTCTTCCTGATATACAACAATTATGAACACAAACCAGCACCCAAATTGCTACTCAAATAGCTTTTCAAGAATGCAGCTCATACAGAGCTCAGTTTTATTTTAGAGTGTGAGCCAAAAGCCCCAATAGTATTTTTTTAAATGTTACAGGCAAAATATGACAAGGGAGGAAAGAATCAGAAAATATAATTGCATCGATCTGTATTAATAACAGCAAGTTTTAATGACAAGAACACCTTGTTATTTCTAAGTCAGGATGTATACTTAAGTGTCCTCGGACAATATCTTAATGTTTGTATAGGTGGGATATACTCTACAGTATGTAATTATATTAAAAACTAAAACATAAGAAGACATTGACTTTTTGATTGACTTGCAATTAGCTGATTATGGGTGTCTAAGCCTGCTTTGAAATAGTCACTGGCACTACCTCAAAAAACAGCAGATGCACCATTTGCATAAGTAGGGTGTTAGATGAAAGCTTAGAGTTGTGGGTTTTTGTTTTGTTGTTGTTGTTTTGGGCAGGGGGGTAGGAGAACGGAGGAATGACTCTAGAATTATGGTACTAAATGATTTTGTTCACAGATGGACAAAAAAAATATCCTGAGAATTTCTGAGATGTCAGTGAGAAGCCCACTAAATATCTGTCTAATATGTTTGCTGAAGCATCCAGCTCATTTAATTCCCTTAAGATGAAACTGATGCAATTTGTATAATCTGACTGCAATATCTGTTCTATACATTTTTAAAAAAATTTATTAATCTGTTTAAAGGAGAGAAAAAACTTTTTATATTTCTTATGTGTGTGTACATATTTATATGTACACACACATTAATATATAAATACATACACACTATATATATATACACATATGTATATATGTGTGAAAGAGTGCACATGTGTGTCAGAATGCATGTGTATGCTTTAATGTCCTTAACATGGCATGTGGAAACACATGAAACCTGAACAAACATGTTTCCAAGCTCAAGTTTCCAAGCCAAACCTGAAATCTCCTCCTCAAATGGAAACCTAGGAAGAGAAGCCTAAGTCTTTGGAGGGTGGGGAACTGATGTAAGAACTTGATTAGAAGGGGCTAAAACATTTAGGTATTTTGGAACCTTGCTTTTCCTCTGTTCTCCCCCAGATACTACTTTCAAGTTCAGAAAGAGTGTGCTGTAGTCACTTACCAGGGATCTGCAGCAAGGAGCTCCCAACCCTGAGGAGCATCCGTGAGAGACATCACTGTTCCATGGGAGATCCTGGCATGTGGCTCATTGCCTGGCAAGGAAAGCTCAATGGGCTCCTGGGCTGTCCCCATATTTATGGGATAAGATGACAGACTCCCAGTCATTCTTTCATTTCAGCAGAGTTTGGACTGGTGTATGCTCAGTCAGCCCTTATCTTCCTGTCAGAATGCAGCCATCAGGGCTGGTGCTGACCGTTATTGGCTGAATGAGGAAATCAAGCAGGGAGGCAACCACCTGGATCAGATAATGTCACAGTCAGGTTGGGCTGGGGAAGGGGCACACCTGCCACAACAAGGGACATCCAGACGGAATTACATGCACCAAGATCTCTTAGTAGGTTTTGTAGCTGTTGGCACTCTGATATTGGAGCTCACCTTAGAGAAAAGGCAAAAGGGAGAAACAGAAATCTGGGAAGGGGGAAGAAACCTCACCAATAGTCAGCCAGAAAGCGCAGCAGTGTGGTCCCAGACAAGTATCCTTCCTTGGGCACGCTCTGCAGCATAGTAGGTAGCAATGAGGATTTCTGTCATGCTTTTTCCCTTAATACATTGTAATTTTATTCAAGATCCGCTCAAACCTCTATTGCCTGTTCCTATTTAAGACACTATTAGAGCTGATTAGAGTGTGCTCTGATCAAAGGCAGGTACCACATGGTTCTTGGTTGTCAGGTTTTGCATGGATATTTCAGAGTAACAGCAGATATTTAAATCATTTAACAACCCTGCTATTTGCTATGTCTGACTGTCAAGTGTGTCTCTACAAATGTTATAAAGGCTTAACAGGATGACTAGAAGTGTCCTTATCCCCTTTCAAAAAAAAAAAATAGTGAAGAACCCATTTACCTTTTTGGTAAAGTCCTGAACAATTTGGAAAGTTTTGTTACATTGGTAACAATGTGAGGAAAATCTAGAAATATCATATATAACAAATCCGGCCACACACATGCTATTAAGAATTTCTTACCAAATACATCATGGAAGAGGAACTAACAATCCAAACAGTTCTCATCTAAGCCCAACCACTGCTAGAAGGTCAGAACAAGTGACAACCACTGAGGAAAGGGAGAACTCTATCCACATCTTTTTGACATACTCTGATAGATTTAATGTGAGCTGCTTATATTTGTGCCCTGAGTACCAAGAACACAAACTGACGGCAGTCAAGGTTCAAATCATAACAGAAGTATCCTGGGCACACTTCTTGACCTCTGCTCTGTCAAGTTCTCCAAAATTCAACTGCATATCATCTAAGACTCAGTATAGAAGCTACTGGTCCGCTACAAAGGTCCCGTGCCAACACTAAGGAAGACATTATAAATGTTTTGAAGCTGGTTTGTGCAGCAGATCACAGTGCACAGCTAAACAATGCGCAGGAAACGCAAACACCAGAAGTCAGAAAATAGAAATTGTACTGCCAAAGGTGGAATATAATTTAAGAAAGTTCCATTTTCACTGTTAATTCATTAATTCATTTTCTGTTCATAATTGCAATAACTTTTCATACAACAGTGTATGGATATACTGTTAATTTTTCAAATACTTCTAATTCAGATTAAGGTTTGAATAATTAATTTAATACCTGGATTTAAAAAGTTGCTAAAGATAGTTTCACAAAGACAGATAAATTTTCCTTCCCACTAAAAACTCAAACAGATCCAAGACTTAGGACTATCATCTCCTTGATAGGGAGATCAGTAACTAGTAGTAAGAGATTCTTTAGGGAACTAGGTTTGTGCTGCATACAAGAATGTAAAAAAAATAGAGAAGAAATCATTCAAAGAATTCTTTGTAATGGGAAGCCTAAACTGAAACTTTATGCTGAAACTTTATGCTGCATAATTGAGAAGCATTGCAATTACAGGAAAACTTGCTTTGTATTGGGCTCATTAAAAGCATAAGGATGAAAATTACATTTTAGTTAGTAGTAATTGCATTTTGTTGACATCTGATTTGTCATGCTGGTCTTAAATGCTGACAAGACCATTAATAAATTGGGAATTAATGAATGAGGTAATCTGAAACATGTCTGTGTAAATAAAACTTTAAAGTGATTATCATCTGTAATGTCATTTTAAGAGAGTGAACATGGCATATTTGTAT
This sequence comes from Crypturellus undulatus, assembly GCA_013389825.1. Classification (NCBI taxonomy): domain Eukaryota; kingdom Metazoa; phylum Chordata; class Aves; order Tinamiformes; family Tinamidae; genus Crypturellus; species Crypturellus undulatus. The sequence goes on from VWPW01031452.1 coordinate 236,491, forward strand.
TAAAATGGTATTTTTTAATACTGTAAATATATTGAGATTTTTTGAATTAAGGAAACATACTTCAAAATTACATAGAGGCCAGCTAGTTTATATTATTAAAGGCAAAATGATAACAAGCCATTACTATGTTATTTAAGGCAAACAACTCTTACGTTACAGTTATACTTCAGAAAAATAGTCAGTCACTGAATGTTACTTCAACAGAATGTCAGTTTAAAAAAAAAAAAGGCGGGGGGCAGAACCTGTAGGTAATTCTTTTCTCAGGACTTTGCAGTGAAATATCAGTTCTTTAATTATGAGTAACCATGAATTCTGTAGACAAGTTTTGCTTAATCAAACAGTCAGCATGTGGAACCTCAAATTCCACTAAAAATACAGTCCAACTTTTCGTCCTGCAAAAGCATGAGAATATCCCAGTATAGACGCAGAGCTCTGTGGAGCATGCACATGGAGCAATGGTGCCACAAAGGGGCACCGATGGGGTCCCTTTGAAGGGAAAAAAGGAAAAAGAAAAAAAGAAAAGCAGCCAGAAGGACTTAGAGTTTTAGTGGCTATGTAATCAGATCTCTGTCTTCCAAAGAAAACAACAGTCATTTTTATGAGTACAGCAGAATTCCATGAACACTGCTTTACTAGCTCTTTTCTACTGAAATAACTAGGAAATCATCACTAAACTAAAATTGTGACAAAACATGAGCCTAATTCCTTTATTAGCAACCAGAATAGGTAACGAGTATGCAGTTAATTGTATTTTAAAGTCATCTAAGTCAATGAAGAACTCAAAACAAGAAACAAAATGTTTGGAATATCTGTAAGGACTAAGCTAATCATATTAAAGCCAATATTCTCCTACTTCTGTCGCTAGTGCATACCTGCTGACTTCAAACAGGCTCTTTCTGGCTTTAAGTTTTTAGAATTGTATTCTGCAGCTGAATTTCTGCAATTGCACAGGACTCTGGTAGACAAAGTAGGTTTTTGTTGTTGTGGGGTTTTTTGTTGTTGCTTGTTTGTTTTTAATGTGTAAGTGTATGTCTTAATCTCTCTTTCTCTTCACTCTCCTCTGGAATAAAGGGAAAGCAGTACCTGATTACCTTCTCATTTTGATTTGACAGACTGCAACCCTGCTTACTCTACTAAGCTGTATCAACCATTTTCAGTCAAAGTCAAAGAGACTGCTTAAAACAGTTCAAACAAACAAACATGACTTATGTTACATAATCTTTAGGATAGGAAAAAAAGAGAAAACTCAAACCTGATGACTAGATGTCAGAAAGTGATCATGTGGCAGAAGTTTCTGTGTTCTTGTGCTCACCTCTTTCAGCTCTTCGGCATTTGTCAAATCTTCCCTTATTAATAGGGATAGGATTTCATTTGAAATATAACCAGGGAATTCTTGCTCGTTAGGCCCAGATTTCTGATTTGGATTTAAAAGTAAAAGTTTCATGTAATGTTAATCTGAACAACCTGAATGAGAAGCTTGAAATTTAGCTTTGCTGTGATGCAGCTTACCATGGGGGTCTCCTGGGAAAGTGAATTTAATTTTCCTACTCATCCGCAAAAACACTGTTCAGATCTATTTTTTCTTGGAACATACAGGAAAATGTAGACTGAAATTAGCATATATTAGCAACTGTATAATAATAGCACTATACATTTCTTCAGCAAACTTTTTAAACATCATGTTTTTAATGACAGCTAATTCTAGTGGAGATTGCTAGAGCGCAAGTAGTTGAAAAATAAAAAGTCTCTAGTAAAAATAAGAAAATACTTCTTGTAAAACCCACTTGGGTCACAGCTGGATTTCTTCACATCACCTGCAATTCAGAAGTTGTAATTCAAAACTGAAAATCAGAATCAACATTTGAAAATTTTGCATTACAATTTATACACGATCTTCCTCTGTCATATCAATAAGTTATTTTAAATTTTTTTTCCAAAACTGCATTCAGAGAGTATAAAATCATTCTTGGTTTTTTGTAAGAGCAACATTGTAACTCACAATTACCATTGCCAATATTTAGGTATCAGTCATGGATTAGACTGATGTTTAATAGAGCAGCACTATAAACACCCTGAGACATTGCACTAGTCCCTAAAAGCTAAAGGTCAGACTGCAGCAGTTTCATCATGTCACATTCTTCCTAGAAAAAGGGACTTGAATTTAAGATACAAGTTGTTTAAAAGAGTCAAAACATCTTAAGATTTTTTATTCATTCACAAAATAACCCTGTAGGGTAAGCAGTATTATGCTGGTTTGGGAAAATAAAATAGTACTGCAGAAGCTGTGATTTTTCTTAAGGCCACAAGAAGCCAGAAGAAGAATCATGGAAAAAATCAGGAATTGTGTTCTAGCCTTAGGGTTCATATGCTCAAGAAATACAGCATAGGGCTGCCAGAGGTGAATTTATAGTCAACTACATACCCTGCACAAACAAGGTCTTGCAGGATATAATAAGCTCATTGCCGACAGCAAGATCATGCACATCACTGATAAATACATGCACATGCATAATCCTGTTTATTGATTATGTTTTCCCATGTGAACAAATCTTTAAGCTCATAAGAGTTTTTTTTTTAAAGATACTATTTTTAATGTATTGATTCAGAAACAGATTGTTTCCGGGATATCCTAACTCAGCAATCCTGACTGTCATCTTTAGGAGGAAAGCCCAAGATTCATCCATCTAATTCTACCCTAAAGTTAGCAGTTTCTACTTTTTCACTAAGATTCAGCCTTTATCTAACAATAAGCATGAATATATTGTATGCTTTGAAAGTGAAATTCATTCCAATTAAGGGGTCAGAGAAAGGCCTGAGCATTACTTTGGCTCAGTTAAATCCTGAAAAATGGGTTTACACTCGACTCCATGAAAGGAAAATCCATGTGGCAGACAAGTAATTTTACATGTAGTTATAAATGATGTTCTTCAGATCAGACATTAAAATGAAATACATGCTTCTATTCAGTAGAAATTAAGCCTTCTGAGACACCTCAATAGAGGTTACAGATACCTCAGCAGATGCATCTCCTTATTAAAGCCTTTGCTCTAAAGGTTTGGCTGACATGTCAAGAAACAAACTCAATACTCTGCGCCATTTATGACTGTAGTGAACAGCACACATGGGGATATATAGGAGCAAACAGCCTTGCGCAGACAGGGAAATGGAGCGGGTATCACATTGTGGAAGTCCTTTCCATCTCAGACCACTCAATTTTTGCTGGCACATTAGTATCTCAGATGCAGGAACTAACTAGGAACATTTGTAGAAAAATTAAGTTTTGACAGGAATACCTGTTTGTTGAACAGAATCTGGCTTGTTTCATTATACAGATTAGTAAGAGATGCTTTCACTATTGTGCCTGCACAGAACTGCTGATTAAACAGTTCTGTGTTTCTTTCACATTTTTCTAGGAAACAGAAATAGTGCAGTGAAGCTATTCTTAACCTACCAAGTTTGCTACACATAACTCAGTCTAATGTTAGCTACTTTTTCTCTCTCCAGTGTCTCATTTACACCTATAGTGCATTTCGCTGTAGAATAAAGTTTTCTTGACAAAATTATNGCTCATTTACACCTATAGTGCATTTTGTTGTAGAATAAAAGACTTTTAGTTTTCTTCACAAAATTATATTTTCTTTGTTCTCTGTAAATGGGAAGAACAGATGTAATCTACAATGATGCTGAGGCAATGAAGAAAAAAAATCAAAGGAAGAGAAAACAGAGAGAGACATTTCTGAGGAAACCAAAGATGACTAGCTATGATAAGCTGTTTTTTTAATAATAATAAAAAAATTATAAAATATAAAAAAGAAAGAAATAGTAAAATTGTTGTCAGCGGAGTACAAAGTAACAACAAAACAAACTAGGAAAAAGGACATAGCACTACTATTTAAGCTGATAACAAAGCAATTAAATAAAGAAGAAATTGTTTTTACTCTGCAGTGGTCTGAAGATCGTACAAATAAGACTACGATGCTATCCAGAAAAATCTCAGGATGCTGATGAGAAACCAGAAAACAAATAGATATTACCTCTGCCCTTCCTTTTTGCTAACCTATACAAAAATGCCTTAAAACACACCAGAAAGGATATATTCAGCAGGTCTAAATTGCATGTGTAATTACAGGGGAAAATGCTGCCTGCAGCTTCCCAAATGAATGGAGAGGTTTGCATTCATTTGCATATACTCAAATATCTGGAACATCTATGAGGTAGCAATGAATGACTTGTTCCTTCTGGACCTATGTGGTGGCATTCATCTTTAATCACCACCTCACAGGTTAAAGATATTGCTCACCTCATATTGGACATCTTGCCTAGGAAGCTTTTCCTCCTTCATTCTCCATCTTCTCCTTAGTATATTAATTAATTCAACATTGCAAGGACAAAAGAAATGTAACAGTACAGGAAGAAACTTTTGCATACATCTTATTACCAAATGTCAAGACTAACAAAGTATGTTATTGTGATTTTTGCAGTTAGCTTCCATTCACATTTCTTGGGAACATCAAATTTCTCGTGTCCATTATTCCTATAGCATAATTTCTCCCTCAATTTCTATCTTGTTTTCTTTAGTATTGTACTCATGCTTTACATAAATACACTAATAAAAAACCCACTTCTTAATAAGCCTCTAAGTGAAATACTAGGTCTTCATACTCATTCAAGAAATATATTCTAAACCAAGCAATGAGTAGCTATCCCTACTAACATGGAAGTACAGCAGACAAAAGTGTTATCAGTTTAAAGAGTAGTACAGGCCTGGGCCTAAGCTAGAATGGTTTGCTGTAATTCCATTATTCAATGCATTATTCCTTTTTAATAAGAAATTCCAGGAAAAAAAGAAAAAAAAGACTCACTTGGTATTGCATTTATTCCCAGTATAACTAACAATTAAGTTTATTAGAGGAAAAAAAATCATATATGTTTGCCTTACTAAACTCTAGTACATCACTGAGCCTAACATAAAGATATATTCTAAACCTAATTATTCCTACCTGTCATAACAGGGGACAAATTAACAACACAAAAAAGACTATGCAAACAGATTCCTTTAAGTACATTTACTCTTTTTCTGTTAATACTATGAAAGAATTGTCCTTTTTTGACCCTGCCTGAGTTTAAAATGGGAATAAGACTATGCAAATTTTTATTCAGACCTCTCTTTAAGCTATAGAAGAACTTTATTATATAGGCATTCTAGAATGATTAGCCTTATGCAAGAAAAATACCCAACAGCAGCAAGCAATTATCCACATGCATTTGTACTGTAGAAGTTAAATGTTTATTATGCTTTCAGATATCTAAAATAGCGCCCTAGTATAGAGGTAGCCAATTCCAGTAAAAGTTTGCATTTCACATTTAATCTATTCATATAATTTAATCGTGATAGTCTTATGCATTATACTAAGGTTGAATAAGTGTGTAATTATCTGAATGCAAGATTTTTATGCAAGGGATAATTACAGTGCTATAGGCTATCCTCACAATACAGACAAGGATAGATGAACCAATTAATTTTTTTTACTGTTCATGCAACTCTTCCTTATTCTCAAGTAAATATAAGATATTACACAGACTATCATATATTTATATGATTTTACATGGCAAAGAAAGTTCATGTCTTGAATTACACGGGAGTCTGAATGTTACAGTAGTTCAATGGGAAATGAACTGAAAGTTTGTGCAGAAATGTCTGAGTCATAAAAAACTTTAAAAATTGAAAATTCAGCAAAGTACACCAAGATGATTTGCATAGTAAAGTTACCGGTGAACCATGAATGCACCTTTTCTACTGTTTGGCTTTGAACTCCTTTCTCCTAGCATTCTTCCACTATTCTTATGACACACTAAAAGTGAAATGTGCACTGACAATAAAGGCAAGACCTCCCAGGGATTTGTGTAACTTCCGTATCAAAGGCTGGAATTGCTTCAAAATAAGGACACTTTCTGAGTATTTACAACTACTTAACCATTTAACTCTAAGTGGGATTATTGAATGAGTAAGCAATAAAATAATTTCTGTAAAAGACAACATTTTCAATACCTGTTAGAAAAAAGAATAAAAACAAGCAAAGATACCTTACCATTCTCAAATTGGAGGGGGCGAGGCGGGGAGAAAGAGGAGGAGGAACTTGGAATGCAAGGGAAAAAGGGGAAACTTTAGGAAATTATGTCTGGCTTGAGCAGGGAGATTGGACCTCCAGAGGTCCCTTCCAATCTCAACCACTCTCTGAAGAGCTACCAGAATTCTTTACCTCTAGCAGTCCGCCAGTCAGTAAGCAGAGGTTTTAACTTATAAGCAATGATTGCCTTGATATTTTAGTTTCCTTACAGGCACTATTACCAGCTCTGCTACCTCTGGATTTAGCACCAGGCATAAAAAAAGCTGTGTTATTGTAGTTCTGCCATAATGCAGTTATGGACTGCATTCACCACACTTTCACACATTGGCTTTAGGACACAATTTCAAGGAACAACAAGCATCGTAGGACACTTCCAGGCTTTATTTTCTTTTCCTTCCCATCCTTCTTTACTCTTGACCTTTTTTGCCTACTGTTCACCAAATGGAATAGTATTGTTCCAGATATTCCTATTCCACACCATTGTATTTGTTAAGAAATTTCACAAAGCTTCCATCTTCTTTGTGACATTTCAGATTAAGAGTTCTGCTTACCTGACTAGAACTGTGGAGCAAAACCTCCCATGCCCACTGCCTAATTCAGGATACGTGCATGAGGATGACCACAGGCACTAAAGGAAACAAGTTTAAAAACAAACAAACAAAACAAAAAAAAAAACCAAACAGCTTTATCACTGGCAATAACCGAGAGGAAGATTCAGACAGTTAAGTCCAAAAACAATGACTTAAGCAGCAATAGTAATGGTGGAACATTATAAGACATTAAGCTATTTTACATTTCTGAGCTCTTTTACCTTTTCTATTATCTCATTGATTAGCAGACTCCCTTTCAAGGCACACAGATGACTAGCGTGTCAAATACGCAGGCATTATTACCATCTGCTTTGTTCCTTTACATTTTTGCAGAAGCAAATCTTAAAAACCAAGCATGAGATACCAACACTTTCTATGCATCTTCCCAGTGATACCTCTAATCATGTATAACGAAGAACCTGATTGATGCATAACTTCTAAAGGAATTAGTCAATGTGAAACTTAAAATAAAACTGTTCAAATGTTCCATGTTGGACGGCTTTCCATTTCATATTGATAATAAGTTTCATTAGATAATAATAAGTTATTGTCAATTAAAAAAAATGGGAACTTAATGTCCTGAAAATGCACTATTTTACTTGAATACTCTTGTGAAGCAATGGGGCTTCCATGTCTTTTCAATCAGATTTCATTTCCCAGCAATAATTTTAATGGCTACTTTAAACCAATTTCACTCCCTTAAGGGATGTCGGACTCTGATAAAAATAGAACCATGGATTTGTTTTCCTATACAACAGAAACATGCTTTAGCAATAGCAATTTCTTTTATTAGCACCCTGCTGTTCAGTTTATTAAGGAGGAAGAAAAAAAAAAGAAAAAAAAAATAATAAAAAGAAAAGAGTTCTGCCAACAGACATGGAAAACAATTACCCTTGGACACACTGTGATGAAGAGTAAAATTAACTCTCTCCTTGTTGTCATTGGAGGCCAGGTGAGCAATACTAGTTAGATGGTAACTGCAATAATAAACTATTTTCTTCCTACATAAACAGCAAAGGTAGTAAAAAGTAGTCAACCTGAAAGCTCTCCATAGAAATAGAAGCACTTGTTCTGGGCAACGTCATGCTGGTGGAGATGATGTTTGTGCATGGAGAGAGAAATCAGACCCTCTCACCTCAACTGCATCATAGAAGGGAAAAAAAAAAAAAACGGGATAGACCAATTAAGCGGACAGGAGAGCTAAGAGAAGCTCCCAAGAGGGGGCCGAGCGGGGCGCCACTGCCTCCCGCCACTGCCTCCTGCTGTGCCCAGTTCCCCGCACGCCATGGAGCGAGCGCCTTGGGATCTGCTCTCTGCTTGCTCCATTTTATTTTTCCAGTTAATTGCCATAGATTGTGTTGCTTGTTTGTCCCTTATTTTTTCCTCCCGGAAGCGAAGGCTCTCACAGGGCTCCTACGCACTCAGGCCCGCTCGCCCGCCCCGGCGGGAGCCTCGTGCTTGGAGCAGCGCCCTGCGCAGCTCCCTAAAATGGCGCCAGCTGGAGCTCTCCTCTCAGTGTCTCCGTTAACGCCCGTGCCAGAGTGAGCCCATCTACACGCTTTTACGTGCAGTTTTGGAACGTTCTGGATGTGCCTGAAAGGCCAATAGCAAGTGAGTCAATAAGGAAAGCTGTTTCCACGCCCCATGCACGCCTGCCAAAGGCGGCTGCCGGCACACCAGGCTCTCGAGCTCCAGTGGCTTTAGGTCATCCAGGTAGGCTTTAGCAGCATAGCTCGTTTTAGTTCAGCCTCCGTGTAAAATCTAGTGCTTTAGTCTCAGAGTTTCTTAAGGTAAGTCATTGATGCCCCATACTGAAGCAAGGTGACAGTAGGTGAATAATCTTGGTGGTTCAGTTTTGATTGGGTCTGCTAGGTTTTCCAGTTTTGAAGAACATTTACAAAGACCCCAAAGCATTCAACCTAGCAAGGCAGTGCACAGAGGCAATTTGATTCAAGGTAATGCTGTGACTGCATTTGAGTTTTGACGACAGATGATTTTGAAGCACATTTGCCCTGGTAAGGCCACATCTGGAGCACTGTGCCCAGTTCTGGGCCCCCCAGTACAAGAGGGATGTGGAGCTGCTGGAGAGAGTCCAGCGCAGGGCCACGAGGATGATCAGGGACCTGGAATATCTGCCCTATGAGGAGAGGCTGAGGGAGCTGGGCCTGAAACAGTGGCTTTGGAATGAAGATAAAGACTTCGTTTATATAATGTTTTAAATATAACTTTTAAATTAAGCTTTAAAATATGAAGTGTGTTTTATAAAAATAAATGAAGAAATGGCTAAAACTGGAATGTGACTCTTCAAATCTGATCCTCTGTCTCTAACACTGAATGCTAGTTTATGCAGTGTTTGCAAAACTAACTTAAATAATGTTTCTTTTAATACTTAGTTTGGTATCAGTCAGCTGCACATTTAATGATTGATTTACACTTAGAAGTCTTTATGATCGTATAAACTTTCTTAGAAATGGTTTACAGATGTTCTTACCTGAAGAAACTGTAATTGTTGTCATTTCAGTCTAAACCTCTAACAGTCTGTATAGGCCTGCAGGCATCTTTTCCCTGTCTATATTTTACCCATCATGTTCTGCATTTGTGATTTTTCCAGATTCAGCCACTCAATTTCATTCTTCACAGAAATAGTTCATTTTACAATTATCACCAGCCAGAAGTCTTTCCCTGACCAAAACATTCCTCAGTACCTGTTAAATTTCCCAGAATAATAAAAATAGTATCTCAGTAAATTTTATAAATGTTTGTTTGTTCCCAATAATCAATTTCAATGTTAGCTAAGGTGAAACTTAACATATTTTGTAGATCCTTTTCACCCAAGAAGTTTCTTTATATTTAAATAAATTTAAGCTATTTTTCTTTATAGCATGTTTTCATGTCCAGAGTGAGGTTTTGGTCAGGGCTTATGGAAAAAAAAAAAAAAAAAAACAAAACACTGACACATTCACATGCAAGTTAGAGGAGTTTAAAACACTGGAAACCATTTTATTTAGTTAATGCTGAACACAAAAGTAGAAACCTTTCATAAATGATTTTATGTTTCTGTCAGTGTCCTTTAGAATTTAACAAATGACCTTTTGGAAGTAGAAGTAAAGTTATTGTTAAATTCTTAAGATGGTTGAGATATAGCAATTATATTTTTTAGTTTTTCCTTTTATATTGTGTGAGTGTAATATGCCTTAAAATCATACTTGACAATGCATCCATAAAAAGTAGGGTGTCTGAACAACTGGTTGAATTTAAAGGCATATTTAAAATTCAGGTTTGAAGTAAAAATGTCCTCCAGAGGCACTGTGGCCCTAAACTGACAGATCATTTTATTTAATAGCAGGCATAAGTAACGGTTTAGTAACTGTAAAACTTTCATGATACCTAGGGTACCATTTTTCCTTATATATGTCATGAACATTGGAAACACAGCTGGAAATATCATTGTGTGGGTATGAGAAGCTTTTACCCAGTCGTTTAAAGAATTTAATCTTACTATGTGCTGATGTAACTGTGAAATGTCTTCTTTTTGCATTCTTAATTAGTATAGAACAGATGGTGAATCTAGTTTAAAGCAACAAACCTATTTAAAAACTTGGCGATTCTTCACTGTTAAAGAAGTTTACTGTTTTGTATGTGTGGGAAGAAAATGAGACTTTTTGTTTATATGTTGCTACCATAGCATCCTAAATCACTTTACTGTATTTTCAGTTACTTAGAATGTTAACTAAAAGTTTCTTACGGGTTTTGAACAATTCCCCAAGAAGAAGCTACCTGGTCAAGAGTATGATTTTCATCTAATGAAAAGGGGAGAAGCTCATGATATTTGTAATATAGAATACCATGAGCATATTGTGAGTACAAGCTGAAGACTTACATTTCAGATATAGTGCACTGATTATAGCTACAAGACTCTTCTTGGTTTTTACATTGGAAATAAAAGGAAGGGAATTTATATTCCCTTCCCATCAATGGGAACTGGAATGAGAAATCAGACTGAATGACTAGCCGAGATGTTAGAAACCATAACAAATTGCTTTTAGAATGAATTTGAAATCATGAGGCCAGCACATATCTCAAAAAAAAAGCTTGAAAGTCGATGTTTGCATCTTATATTAACAGTTAAAAAGCTGGCCTCCTAAAAGTGGAAAGAAAAGAACTTTAGATTAAGTTGGTGGGAATCATTGACTCAGTTATAAGTAATTAAAAAAAAAAAAAAAGGCAAACCATGTAATTCACTTCAGGATTTCCCTGGTAGGTAATTATAGAACATGTTTTTCCATTGAATAGGTTATTTACATTAGTTTTTTCAAACACTGTACAGCTTCATATGATTAGTCTGCCCTGGCTAACAACTGTACTAGGACTCAGGAGATTTCTGTTCTATTCCTGGCTTTTTTTCTTTTTTTCCCAAGTGGTTATTCTGGTAGCTAATGCATAAAAAAAAAAATATTGGTTTGGAAAAAAATTGTGATTTCTCCTCTTCTCATAAATATAAGAGCAAAATACACAAATGGAAAGAATAGGATATTTTGAGAAATACCACATAATTTTTAGAGGTTAAGTCTGTTACCTATGAAGGAATGTAAAAAATATGCAAGGTACTCAAGGGCAAAAAGCTTTCATTTTAAGTAGAGCATTTGGGCCATCATTCATATGGAACATTTCTGAAATACTTCATTGTTCAATTTTGTATCTACAGAACTGCCTGACTGATTAATCAGGTAGAAAATTCATGCAAATATTTGGCCATCTTCTAGAAGAGAAAACTGGGGATAAAATTATAACAAGCATAGTTCTTCATTCATTCATTGCAGAAAGTTGTATGATATAAAAGGATTAAAAATACTTCTGTTAGTGAAGCTTGGTTTTGTGTTAGCCTCTTAATCACTCATTAACATGTACAAAGTCCTGTCAGTGTCTTTCTTATACTGGCATACCATTTCTGTGCCCATCTTCCTTTTCTACATTCCTCTACTGGAAGGAAGGATTTCTACAGAGATGACTGACCTCCTGTCACCCAGCTGAGAGCCTGGAAGCATCAGTTCCAAACATATCCTTTTCAAATGTCATGTCTTTTCTCTGCTTGATGTGTATCTGCCTTCAATTATGCCTCAATGAGTGCTTCTTAACAAAGCCAGAAATAATAATTAACTTCAGGGCTTGGGTCTTCAGGCTACCTCTGAACATCTCCCTGAACTGCATTTCTACAATGTTTCATTCCATCAGAACTAAATGAAGTAAATTTTTGATGAAATATCAGGTTATTCAGATAAACATAAAATCTAGAATTGAAAATTACTGAAAATGCAAGCAAGTTGTATTTTATTTATAACAAGTATTAATTTTAAACTTCAAGATTACTATGTACTTCTTGTATTCTGCATTTCATTAAGCTGCTGTACAGTTGTGTTCCAGTCAATAGAATTTTAAGAAATAAGTAACTTTTTTGTTCTTAATATGTATGTTACGAAAAGATAGAATCATTCCTTACATAAAATACATATTAAAAATAAAACAATGTGGATGTCCTTCAGATATTTAGACATCTTAGGTTTTTGTTCAGTTTTGAAGGATTTTGCTGTCTGGAACTCAGATCTTTTTGAATCAGATGGAAAAAAAAAAGTCATCATCATCATGCAACATGAGCCTTGGGATCAGCACAGCAATCAGCTCTGACGTTTTTGTGCTAGAAGCCATAAAGATGTTTCCTCACCTGGGCATATATTATATTAAATTCAAAAATTCCATTTGAAATAACTGTGCTCAATGAACTAAAATGAAAAACAACATTCAAGCAATCTTTGAGATTTTTCTGAGTAATTTTGTCAATGTGTATGTAACTGTATCTCTAAATCTGTCTTGGAGATTGTGTTATCAATCTCTGTGGGAGTGTATCTGAGACATGACTCTACTTATTGAGTGTGTCACTAGTTACATTATTTCTTCATTTACATATCTTTAATAAGTTGATATTTAAACATTCTCCAGTTCTGATTGTGTCTTTATAAACAGCTTATATTTTGTTTGGATTTTTTCATTATTTCTGTTAGCTACTTAAGATACTTGATTTATTTTCTGTAGAGCAGCCATGCTTAACATGGGCTCAGCTGAAGGGTTAAAGAGAGAGATATTTACGGTGTGCCTGAGCACTAACGATTGGAATCGCGTAGGAATATCTGTGTCGCCTGCTGCCAGTAGCCTTGGCAGAGCCCTCTCCAGGTGTAGTGATTTACATCTGGCCTTCAGCTTAGACTCCTTTTCTTATTTGACTATATATTAGCATTTTTTAATGACCATCTTCTCATCCTTTCTGGTATAAATGTAATTCATATTATTTTCCTACCACGACATTCAATCACTCTACAGTCTATAGGTATTACTTTGTTAATTTGAGATTTTGAATTTTTTTTTGTCCATTACTGGATCAAACAGAACCATTCTGGTCATGACCTGTTTGAAAAGGTCAGCTAACTGAAAGTGAGTTTGCTTGGGTGAGCCTGCTGCCTTAGAGAAGTCTGGTGTCGATACATTCTAACACTTTGTTGCAGAGTATTTGTTATGAAATGACATCTGAAGTCTTCTATACTTCAACAAATTATTTCTGAGAATACATGTTGCTTTTGAATTCAGGGGATGAGGTGGAATTTAATATTCATTCAGAAATACTCAATGCAATTTACACTGACAACCAAAAATCATGAATAATATATTTATATCATACATTAATAACCGTCCATCCATTTAAAAGTTTCATCCTAATGCATTCTGGAAATCTGCAAATTAATTATGCAAAACTCTGAATATAAAATTGAAATACTTAAGAATTTAAATGATGCAATTAAAAGCCATTGCATGTAACTCAAAGTTATTTTCTTCTAATACTTAATCATCAATCTTAATTTCTGTATCACCCTGTAGGAATGAATTAGCTCTTACATCTTCAAAATATTGGAAGTCTGAGCAACAGCTAAATTTCTATTACCTCAATTATCTTCTATATCCAGGTCAAAGTTTATAATCATCATTGAAACAGAAATGACATTATTAAGGACAGATTAAAATGGTCATCAAAATTAGGAGTGCAAAATTAATGGTATCAAGCCTAATAATAAAAGAATTACTTGTAGGTACATGTGGAATTCTAGGATTCAAATTCTGTGGAACTACCAAATGAATGCATGACTAGCAAGTGTTAAGGTTTGCTCACCAAATTGCCTGGGCGCTCTATGTGAATGTATGTATGTGTATATGTATATACATTCATATTTTTGTTTAATTATTGTCTTTAGTAGTCTAAGTAGCTTTGCATAATATTTGATGTTATGTAATAAACAAGCCAAAGCTCTTACTGATAATGTTCCTTCCATTAACTTTTAAGCACTTGAGTGTTACACACAACTTTGTGTTAATGGAAGGTGTTTTTTTACACACAGCTGTGTGTATCCACGCATTGTGTTATATTTGTAAGGAAAAAATAGCATTTATTCAAGATTCTGATCAACATAATGTTGTGGGCTGATGTTATTGAAGTTTGTGTTTTATATCTGCATCCATTTATTGAAAATATTTTGGCTTTATTAGAATTCTGCTTTTATTTCGAAAGCAAAGTAACAAGTTCAGCAGGTTTTAAAGTGTTAGGAGTTATGATCTTGGTAATTAAAAAGGGAATGTTTTCTTTCTTGTCTTCCTTAGTGAACAACGTACTGCAACACTGAAACGTAAGAGAAAAGGAAACCCTCCTCTAATGTATGGATATTGAATGAATGTTCTAAAATGGCATTGGACTCTGCTGGAAAGGTAATCAATGTCCCAAATTCAATCATAGAAGTGAGAGGAAAAAGTTCTGCAATCTCATCACACATACAGGAATAAATATTTAGCTTCCTTCCCTTTATCCCTTGACACCAAGACTTTTTGAGTACAAGGCATTAGCCTTTGCATTAGTTTATTGATCTTTTAATATAAGGTCTAACTTGCTTCAGGGGCACCATAAATACAATATTGCAAAAATCCTGCAATATCAATATTCATTTATTTTTATTGATTAGTTGCCACTTCTAAATTCTGGGCACTGAATTAATGTATGCTAAATAACTACTTGGATTAATGAAGTTAAAATTAGGCTCTACAATTTACACATAGTACAGAAATCTTTTCTATTACAAAAGTAATTATTTCTTTTCTTATAATACACAATTACATATTTAATTTGAGTTATCATTGAAACTTTACCAGAAGACATAGAATAACAAAACAAACTATTTGTAAATGTTCATTATTTATAATAGCACACAAATACATCCTGCTTACATCCTTACTTAGTCTATGACTGAGGATTGGAATTAGTCAGTAGATGAATTTGACCATTTGAGCACATTCTAGAAGGCGAAGTTCTTGGCAAGTTTGAGTGTTGCTTTTCTGAGTGACTCTTTTGGCACACCAAAAAGTACAACCATTTCCATTTTTGGTCCATTACTTGCCCAGGTATTCAGTTAAATGAGCTGTAACAGAAAGTATTTCTACTTATCTTCCTGAAACAGGGTCAAGGTGACATGGGTGTTCTTCCATCATAATGTAGTTCTTATAGCATCCAATAGGACAAACATGCAATATAACATGCAATATAACATGCAATAACAGAGACTTTTAAAACATGCAGATAAGAGAGAAAGTTGTGACTAGATAAAAATTATAACTGTAACACAACCATGTTGTTAGAGCTCTGTTAAAAACATAGTATGTGATGGCATATCTACAGCCTGATCTTACTATTTATTAGTCTTGAAATAGTAATATAGTTTGTATGACCAATTTCTATTAACAAAATGTGGATTGCTGAGTTGTCATAAAATGCACAAGGATTTTTATTTCCTCATGTTCAAAACCATGCATTATTTTCTTCAGAGTACCACTCTTTGCAAGGTGCAACTGCTAGATTACCAGAATCAGTAATTTCAGTTAGAGACCAAAGACACAACTCACAGCCTTTGATTCTGGGCTGGTCAGCCCAGTGCAGCCTTAAGCAACTGGAGAATAATATTGGCTTGTGGAAAGCAACCACTCATCTTTGTATCCGTGCCAGATTTGCAAAGCCACCCTTGATATATAATATCTTTAACTAAATACAGTCGTAGTGTTCTTGTAATGTCAGCTCCTCTGAGTGTAGTAAACCAATTGCTGAGAACATATTCAGTATGATCTTCATTGAAAACTGAGACAAAATCAAAGATGAAGGTGGACTTAGATTCCTTTCTAAAGCATGGAAAGTATTTGCTCAAGATATCTTTACTAGTAATTTAAGATTTGAGAGTCTTTGGTTGAAAGAGGTTCTTACAGGTGTTGAACTTCACTGCAAGTTTAAGTTCTCCATTTTTTTGTTCCTTGTTGAGAAATAGCCCTGGTATCTCTGTTAGGCATCTTTATCTTTTGCAATATTTGTAAATACCCTTCTAAAACCTCTATGCTCTTTTGATCTAAGTCATTTCTCTTTTAAACATATGTATTATTATATCTTACATCCACTGTTGTTACAATAAGTCTTTCCAAGTGTAATGTGAACTCAGACTGCCAGCAGTTCAAAATCTGTGCTCTGCAGTGATGCACACACAGTGAACTCTTACTACTGAAAAATATTGCGCAAGACAAGGCTCAACTAACTCCTGTGACAAAATCTGTGAACTTGTTTGCCTTTAGCCTTTGAATTTTTTGCTTCTTCTCACAGAAAATACAAATTGGCTTGAATATAAAGCTTAGATGAAACAGTCTAGGCTTTAAGTTGGAGAGTCGTATATTCAAATCATTGAAAACTCAGTAAAGCTTAGGCCAGCTGGAACAACAGTCCTTAATTCAGAATCTACCATAATAGTCTCCTTGTTTTCAGAGTATAACTACAAATATGTTTCCATTTTATGGCTCTGTCTTTTGTGTAACTTACCTCTATCATATGCTTAAATTCTTTCCTTGCCTTTCCTCTATGAAATGGAGATTAAATTATAATATAATGGCTGAAACTTAAGTATGTTTTAGTCCGTAAAAAGCTAACTAACAAAAAAACCTTAATCAGCTGGTTTCTGTGATATAAAAGGAAATTTTAAATGGGTAAGTGAAGCAAGCAATTAGGTCAAAGTACATTCATTTTCATGTGACTAATATTCTATCCTAAATATGCATGCATAAAGCTGCAATTTACAATTTACTATTTATATAAATGCTATTAAATGAAGAAGCAAAACATATCTCCTGTTTTGAACATGCTGTTTGTGCTGAATTTTATTAAGACTGTCTCACATTCTGTACGTTTTTGCACTTACTACATATTGACATTCAAATGTAAAAGAAAGGAACTGTGCCCACTCCATGATAGGGTGCAGCTACCATGCCTTATGACTATCCAGAAATAGCAATCATATGTTTGAGTGTAAGATTTAATCTCTTAAAAGCATGAGTTTTGTTCATTATAATATGTTGAAACATTCAGTTTCAAAATTGTTAAAAGAATCTTCTGTGATATGTGTTAATAGAACCTTCTGTCACGACCGTGACCATTTATATCATGGGGAAACGATAGAAATAACAAGGATAAACTTCTCAAACTTATTCTCAGTCCCCTCAGACAGTCCTACTAGATTTTGCAATGAGCTAATTGATGACAGTATGTCAAATTATTGTTCCTAAATCCAGTATGTCTGATATACTAATGCCTGACATTGTATTACAATAAAGTAACTGTGTTAGTTTCTATCATCTATGCATTCTCTCACCTTAATGATAAAATTTTCAATAGAATGGTTTTCCAGAAAATGATAACAAATTTCCAAACCACATATAAAATACCTGGTGGAGTCAAACTCTCATTTTTAGGCACTGTTAAATTGTAAGATGCAGGAGCAGTGACCTACTAAAAGTTTCGTTCGGCAGAAAAACTAAAAATAGGACTGCTTGCACAATTGGAAATTGATGTCAAGATCCTCAACTTTTCACTGATACGTAGTGATATATAGATAAGACAAAACAGGATACCAGTGTTATGTACCACTCCATGAAAATGTTGTTGTGGGTTGTTGCATGTGAATAAAAGTGTCACAAATAGCAGTGTCACAAAATAAAGATCCTCAAGATGGATCTAAATTGAAACCTACTGTGGAAAATAGTGTCATACACCTCCTAACCCTAGAAGTGAGGACAAAAAAAAAAAAAAAAAAAANTCCCAAGACAGAGCAAAACTAGAGGCAAGATGCTTCCATTGAACGATATTGATGCTTATACGTAAGTAACATTGAATATCTCAAAATTTCACAGACCTATAAGGCTATAAGTAGAAAGGAAGCAGGTTGCTAAGGCTATGTCTGTGATTTAGTCTACCTGAGCATAACTCAGATCCTGGATATATCCCGACTTCATGATGGCAGGAAATTTCAGCTTTTCATTCTTTCATCCCTGAACAAGAAAAAGAAAATTTAAATACCTGAGAGCTAGGTGTTTTGGACTGGTCCCAGCTTAATGAGCACCCAACCAAGACCTAGACTTGTGTACTAAATTAAGAAACAGAAACTGGAAGCCTTGGGAACACTTAAGAAACATCTTATTTTCCAAGCAGCACCATTTTACTTCTTGCCCTGATCAATTTCAACCAGCTGCTCTTCCAGGAGGTGATTTTCCATGGCTGGTCAAATATCTACAAAGAGGGACAGGCATTGGATCCGCCAGTGTTAGGATACGTGATCAAATGTCATGGTTAGTGCTGTCAGTTAATTGTATACTATCTTGTAGTCTCTCTCAGAAACAGACCAATCAAGGTGGTTCATTTTCTACCAGATATGAATCTGGTCTTTTGACTTCTCAAATATCTTAGAAATCTGTAGGACTATGACATCTATTATTAGATTACATCAGCCATGCTTAGTACATTGTATGATATATAGTAATGTGACTGATACAGTTTGCAGAGCTCTGGGTGACGTATTAGCTAGAAAAAAAGGGAGGGGAAAAGGTCATTTTTTGATACTATTGTCAAAGAAAGTCTTTTTTTACAAGAACGGCTGGTTTAAAGGATTATCAAGATTTGAAAATGTCTTACTGTAAGATAAGATTTAGATCAGGTGTTTGTGAGTCTTAAAAGGTAATTAGTAAATGTAAGAAAAGTATTTTATAGGTCCTCTGGTATAAGAGTATGTTCTGCTTCTGCATGCGCGTGTGTTCAGAGGGGCTTGCCAGCATCACTTGGGCGCAGGGTGGAACAACTGTGAGCTGTCGCAGCAGCTTTGCAAAGCACAGTTTTCAACAGCTTCTCCTTTGCAGCGCCTGCCCTGTACCCCAAAATGGAAACACATCCTGCTCTTGTTGCAGCAGGCTTTGGTCAGCTGAGCTCTCTGGAGAACCAGGGGCTCTGATTCCTGCACAGAGCAGCACGTCCCTTTCAGCTGTGTTTTATTCCTAAATCAGGACATTCCTCTTAGCCTGTTTTAATGAGAAAAACACCCTGCTCCACTCCACATCTCATTGAATATGTACTTCCAAAATAAAATGTAGATAGATTATTTAAACCTGCTTTCTTTTCTAGATTTAATCTCTTAACGGGTATTTCTCCTTGAATTTATCACTGATATGGGACTTGCAGAGTTTAGATCTTTTTATCTTGAGATTTATCATTGGCCTGCTGAATAGAATAAACATTTTATTTCATTATTCTATGCCATAGTTACCTAATTTATAATGTAGTGATAAGGTGCTTCCATTGTAAATTGCTTGGGGATTTTTGGGTGAACAATTTTCTGTGAAATATTTTTTGTCACTGTCAGGAACTCTAGTTAGTGAAAGCTCCAATCATATCAACTGTCTTTAGGAATTTTTCTTTTTATGTCCTTAAATCAGGTAGTTGGCTGTTGGTCTGCAAACAATACCACATGCAGTGATATGTCTCAGAATCCATTGATGTTGCCAGTCCATGTAGTGATATTTTTCCTCCTTCTCATTCCCAATAAATTCGATTTTAGTGAGTCAGACAGCTCTTTCCCAAACAACCTTTTAATGATGCTTTGTAAGAATGGCTGTCTTTGTAAGAGAGATCTGCTGTGCAAAGCTCCCATGTTTATTGTTTTTGCTGGCTGGCTGAAGATAAGATCATGGTAAGCTCAGAAGGTTTCATATAAATGAAATAATTAAACCAAAAAACACATCTTCAGAAGGGTGACAGAACAAAATATCACTGTCGGCAATTTTGTATTCCTATCTTGCAAATTTTAATAGTTGTCATTAAAACATGATTATAAATCCATGAAAATACGCCTGGCTTCCAGATTTATGCAACTCAAGCATACTGTGGTTTGATGTAGAATGCATCAAGCAGTATAGAAATTAACACATGAAAGCAAATAAGTTCTGTTTCTATTGCCTTCACAAATTGGAAATGGCATCACAAACAGTGACAGAGAGACAGAAAATAGTGGCTCCATTTTCTTACTGTTGCTGGTATAAGGGTGAATGGGCAGGATAAAGGATCCTGCAGTGTTCCTTCTGCATCAGCAAAAATAATCAGCTGTTTTTATAATGTTAAAAAACAGGTAGAAGAATCTGCATTAACTGAGAATATTATTTACATTGACTATGTATCCAGCTAAAAATTTTAGAAGATAACCTGCCATTTTTAAAGCAGGAATGAAAGGTTTAAAATATCAATTATATATTTATGCATCTATGTAGCCTTGAGGCTTCAGGAAAGTTTATTTTTCAGAATGCCATTAATTTCTTGTAAGTAATATGAAATGACCTAAGAGGTACTAACTGATAAGAAGGCAGGCTAACTTTATTACTTTTTATAAATTTGTCATTACCTTGGGCCAAATTTCACTTACCAGTTGACTAGAAATAAGATTACACCAGGCTAGATACCTATAGTGTTTCAGAAAACAAAATATGTCTCACTCCGCGAAGCTCTGCCTTCTAAACTCCCATATCAGCACGAGGTACTTTCCAAACTTAAAGCATATTTCTATTTAGATTTTAAAAAGCTACTTCACGTGTCATTAACAACTGGCAACATCGAATTTGTTCTTGAAGCTTTGTCCTCTTAATGTCTACATAATTCATTTCTGTCCAGGATTTGTTTCCTATTAACATTAACCTATTTAAGTTTTGTTACAGCTGGACCCACTTCCATTCAGTTTGGTCCTCTGTGTACAATTTATCGCTTTGAAAAAGCACTGATTCTTAAGCACATACTTAAATTCAAGCATGTTAGTAACATTTGAAAATCAAGCAGAGGAATGTATAAGTCATTGGGAAATTCATTTGCCTTAAATTAAGCATGTTCTTGAATGCTGCCTAGATTATAGAAATTAAAAAGTCAGATTTTGATGTACAGCATAGAGCTTTAGTTAATATATCATTTAATTGAAGTTCATAAATGTTTTAGAGGAGTCTAAACCAGGGGACTCCATTTAGTTCATAAAGTTTAAGGCTAACAGGGACTCTTGTATCACCTGCTTTTACTACCTACACAGCACGCACTCAGTTAAATTACTCCTCCACGAAGGCTGATACCATTAGGTTTACATGGATTTACAGAAAGACATCCAAACTTGACTTCAAGACATCAAAGATGGAGAATTCACCATTGTTCTTGGTACTATCTTTTTCATCACACTTACATAGTATCTCTTATTTACTCTTTGAATCTTCTGGCTTCATCTTTTGGTTCTTCTTATGCTTATGCAATTCTAGAGCTGTAGTATTTTCTTCTCTTCAAGGTACTCTAATAAAGTCGCTTCTGAGTATACTTTTGGGTGAACTAAATAATTATGAAAATTTAAGTCTCTACACATTTTTTTTATCAATTCCTGGGGAAACTTTTTTTTCTGCACCATGCTTAACTTCTACATTTTGCTAATATATGGATGCCTCACCTATATGTAGCTTTATACAGCAGTCACATAGATGCCAAAAAAATGTAAAATCACCTTACAACCATTCACTTATTTTCTGCCTACTTGTAAATTGTCAATTTACTGCCAGATTTTGAGAATATCGTAGTTAGAACTTTTTCACTCGGAACATCAGAGTCACTGTCTCTCAAGATGCAATCTCTTATTCAGTAGTGATACCCAGATTTTCTTTTTTTGTTATTCTAAAACTACAACTTGACATTTTATATATTTACTTTTTCAGAACCTCATTATCCACCTTGCATTTACTCTTCCTCCAAAATGCTCAGATTTTACTTCCTCTCCACCTGCCCCCCTCACCCCCCCTTCAGTTTGGGCTTTCCTTTTTTTCTCTTTTCTCACTGCTAGTTGATCTTTCCCAGTCTTGGATAATCACATCAGCAAAGTAGTATTTATAAACACTAAAAATTTACATTTATTTGATGGATGTCTTGCATTTTCAGGACAGTTCTGATAATTGAGACAACTTGCATTTTGCAGTCTTCTGATTGTTTTGTCTTCTTTGGGATATGAGATAGCTTTTTTTCCCCTTCTTGACAAAAAAAAATCTATTAAAAATTACTATTCATAAGTTTTAAAAACGTTGTTAGCGTTTTATTTCTATGTGAGTGGGATTTGAATGTATGCAGATTCTGAGCAAAAGTCTTTGGTAAAAGTAGTACCTTTCCATTCATAAAGCAAAGAGTGTTAAGAGTATTCATTCTCTCTTTCTGTTTTGATTCAATAATTTAGGAGAATAAGATCTGTTGAAAAGTAGTTAAAACTGTTATTCTTCTCATGTTTTGAGATTCTTAGGTTTCTCCCCTTTACCTACTGCATTGAGGTGCTTTATTGAATGTGCTGCTGAAATGTTATTTAGCAAAAACTCCGGTACTGTAATTCTTGATTTGCTCTTCAGAATGACTGTTAATAACATCTTGTTCTTTGATGACTAAGTAAAAAAATGAAATCTAATTGAAAAAAAAAAATCAGCCAAAAAGGACGAAATATCATGCTGACACATGCATTAAAATAGTACAGCTCTGAATGGTGGCCTTAGGCAGATAATTACATGTAGAGTGATGGGAATAGACTGCTGAAAACACTTATCAAGAATTGATGAGTTTCTAAAATACATTATAAAACATCAGCTACTTTGGTAGCTTTTAGAATACAGGAAGCTTTGAAATATTGACACAAATATGCTTAGAATGGCTGTAAAGGATCTGAAACAAAAAAGGGGGCTATAAAACTGGAAATACAACATTGGAAGCAAATTAAATTGCTGAGAAACTTTTAACTGAGCTGGCTTTTATTAAACTGAACTCCTGGAAAATGCACTAATGTATAAAAAATGAGCAAAAGCGTAACTGAAGCTACTGTTCACAGCATAGCATTTTTCTTTTAGTTTAAGTAAAGGACAATTTCAACAGCTGCATTGGAATTTTTATAAATATGACCAACTCTGAAGTGCTTGCTAAAATGATAGCAGCACAAAACTTGGGCTGTTCCAGTGATCTGGGAAAATGAGAACCAGATACCAAGGGTGTGTGAAGGAGCAAAAGACAGTTTACAAAGAGGGATGTTATTTCTATAGGAACCTCAGAATGGGAACATCAGTGGTAAACAGGTTGAGCAAAGCAAAGTTTTGGCAGATTTCTCTTAACGGTTGTTGTTTAATTTGATTGAGGGGGCCACGAGAGTGGTCTGAACAACCATACCAAGATTAAATTTCTTTGTAATATAAACCAGAATTGTAGAGTTTATGGGGCTTTGCTGACATTTTCCACATATCCATGTAATAGTTTGCCCATGAAATTGTTTTGGTGCAAGTCCCGAGGTCTCATGAGAAAGGAGATTGCTTCTGAAGCTGTTGATGAACAGGGAGAATAGTAACTTAGCCAAGCACTACTTAAGAACTGCAAACCAAGAGAAATTTAATTGGGGAAGGTTCTAATCGCTGTTGTCTTCTGAAGCATGGGGTAAAATTGCTAAGTTAACAAAATACGTTTATATATCAGCTTTAAGGCACAAGAGCATATAGCTGTACAGTCAGGAGAACATTTTGGTCAAAACTATGCTCTTCAGAATGTAATTAAGTTTGAAAATTTTAATTAGTAAAATCAACTGTTTCTGTTTAGAAATGAAAGGAGGAAGATGCTATGCTAGATTTGTCTGCAGTTAGAGAGTTTTGCGGACATTTACCAGATAGTGAATTGGAGCAAAAATCAGAGGGGGAGTGTATAAGTGTATCTGCTACTTACTTCTTCTCTCTCCTTCTCTTTTATCATCCCAATAAGATGAATTATGATTAATGCCTTCTATGTCACAGGTTTCACTCCAAATATTTTGCAAGCAAGTGACACAAAGGTAGCACTTTTGCTGAAAGTGTAAAAGGCAGGAAAGACAGTTCTGCAAAGCAGTTGATTAAGCTGTGGTCAGGACATATGGTGTTGGTTCCATATTGTTGCGAGACCTGGAAGTCTCCTACCTGGTTGAAGTCTGTGAGTCTTGGACCACAACCAGAGAGAATGAACTGTGCAAATCAAGACATTATTGCAAGGCTTTGGAGAGTTATTAGTCTCCCAGCTTTGAATTTATAGCCAAGCCACTTCTGAGGGTTAAAAAAACAAAAAGATTCTGTGCGTTTCTGTGAGTAGGAGCAGCACACACGCATTACTGCCTTTCCTAAGCCTCCCCAAGTTTATTTCGTATCTTCCCTGCTCCCTCCAGTAAAGCTTTTTATTTGTTTATATATTGAGAAGCTGCTGTTGAAGAATATCTGGGGGCTTATTTAATTTCTTATATTTCTGGAATCTCAAGCCAACATGCTTGTTCAGTATTTGAAAGGAACATAAAAT
Source organism: Crypturellus undulatus (assembly GCA_013389825.1). Lineage (NCBI taxonomy): Eukaryota > Metazoa > Chordata > Aves > Tinamiformes > Tinamidae > Crypturellus > Crypturellus undulatus. Next base: position 260,994 of record VWPW01031452.1, read on the forward strand.
GATTCAGCTGCTAATGCTGCCAGTTACTCCTAACAGAAAAGCAATGCAGAACTGAGAATGCATCATCAGTGTTTGAATGTACATAAGAAATAGGATAAATTTACAATTACTTTATTATTATATGAATTTCAACTGATATCTCAAAAAACTTAATTCATCTTGGCAATTAGAAAATACTTCTTTAACTGCAGAATATGCTTTTCTTCTGTAATGACAAAATGTAGTTCAAAAATCTAATTCAGAAAAGTCCTCACAATTTTCGATAGCTATCTGAATAAATGAAATACCCCCCCCTAAGTGATAGATGATTAAAAACATGAAATTGCTCTTCATTTACTGCCCAATGTATGTATAATTCTGTAGGGTTTTTCTCACACATCCACTGAAAACATTGCTTCATGGATCCATTTTTCAGTGTCCTTTAACCTCAAATGGGACTTCAAAGTTACCACAGTGTAGCAGGGATGTAGTCCAGTTCTTCTCAGTACAGTGAATAAAACCCTGTTTTTTACAGGACTCAGTTGTTGTACACTCGGGCCAGAATTCATTCATTAGCTCTTGACAAAGATATTTTGGGTGAGAGCCTTAATTGCCACAAGCACTCTGAAAACAAGGTCTGATCAATAGCACTTTCATACCATATGATCGGTGAGGGAAGAAGGAAGAACCTGTTCTTAAAATCTGTACCTCTTGCACACAGGATTATTCAAGATGAGAGCTACATCACCCATAATCAGCTATATCCAAATGCTAGTGGATTTTTTTCTTTAATTTCAACAGATGTTAGTAAAACAAAGCGGTTTCCACATAGTTGCTAAAGAATCTCTAGTTTCTGGGTAGTTTTTTGCTTTTGAGAAAAGGTCAAAGTTTTTTAAAACTGTGCTGCACAATAGTTTAATGGACAACAAATATGAGACTTAACAGAAAAATTTCTGGTGTTCTTTGGACAGCAGTTTGTCGTGCCTTGGAAAAGTGGCATTCATGCTGCCATTTTATAGTTATAAAAAATTTTAAGCATTACCCATCCTGAAACTAGGTTCACCTAGAAGACAACTAATTGGCACCAGGAGTTCGGAAATCTTTATCCTAATAAACACTTCTAACTAATGCAAAACATTTGGGGTCAATAGACGTGAAAAATTCTGTAAACTAACATTATCCTGGTGGCTTAGATAATTAACTGAAACCAACTTAATATGCAAAACTTTATAAAATAGTTTTCACAGACAATCACAGACAGATTCGTGAAAATATTTTGTGAGCATGCTTGTTTCTTGATGGTTACTTAGGTTCCATGGTAATAAATATGTTACCTTTACATATACAGGAAAAGAGCAAAGTTTGAAATGTAGTATTCATATTTAACTTAATTGGCCTTTTCTTCCTTATTCGGCTGTTCTTGTTCTGTTTCTCCTCACATTTACCAAAGCAACCTTTCCAGACAGTTCATGAGGCCTTTTTCCCAGCACTGCGAGCTCAGAGAACTGCACAGTAGGCATTTATCAAGCAGCCATGTGAAGGCTCTACCATGTCTGCACAAGGAGCTGGATTTTAATTACCATCCTGCCCTCATTGCTATTTTCTGAGTTGCCATAGATTCTTGGCTTTTTTTCTGCCTGTCAAAACTGTAGAAAGAAGAATGGTATGAGGGAGGAATTTGTGCCTTCTGGGCACAAGGCACCATGCAGAGACTTCTAAGTCATTCCTGGAGAGCTTAGACATCGGCACGGCAGAGGTATTGATCTACTGTGGCTGGGTGTCAGCTTGATCCATTGACAAGAAGTCAGCAGAGTCAAAATACAACCATAGTTGTAAGGGTTTGAGGGTGTGAGAATCGAAAAATGACCCTTTGAAAGGAACTTTTCGAAAAAAAGGGTTGCTTTCCGCAAAGTTCCCATGCAGACTTTTGTAAGCTGTGATACATGTTTCGTACATATTTAGTTCAGTCCAGTTTCAGTAAAAGGTATATTCAATTCATGGTTGAAAAGAAAGGAATCAATGTTATCCAAAGAACTGGTCTATTTATATTTTTCTGGTCCAGAACATAGAGTGTTTCCTAATTGCAGGGCACACAGGAATTTGCAGTCCTTTAAAGAGGAAACTGTTGCAGTAATTTTGGTAGATTTTGCACAACTGGAGATTGTTGTTTGTGCATATTTTCCGTATTCTTGAGGCTCTCTGGAAGTGTATCATAGTAAACTAAATAAATAAATCCAGGTTACCTGTAGTCTTTCTAATATAAAAGATCCAGGGTGGGTGGCAAGTTCTTTAAATATCAGGTTGTGTAAGATAGAGAGCAAATTATCAGTCACTCCTATAACGTGGTTAACCCTGGATAATCACCAAGAAGCATTGTGTCAGGAACTGAAAGAAAAAGTGGTTCATTTAATCTTTTATAAGTTGGTTAAATGTTGCAGCATTAAAGGAATGACCCTTTCAAAGCAAAATAACCAAATCCATCTGTTGTCAATTTGGTGAGATTTATATATGGAAACTGGTATTTTTTTTAGCTATACTGACAGTCTGCTTTTGAGATCGATGTCAATGAAATATTTTGTTTACAATTTAACCTCCATTTCCCCTAGAATTTGAGAGTTTTAATACCAGTAGTAGTTACGTCTCGCTCTATTGATCCAGTGGTAAATTAAATGGCAAACAAAAGCAGTTGTATTGCTCTTTCAAAATACTCTCAATAAAAGCAGAATTGTTTATTAAAACAGGATGCATTGCACTGAAATGAAAAGAAAGTTTCAAGGATAATATTTTTTATAAAAAAAGAAAGACCTTCACAAAAATTTATTTGATGTGAATAGTACAAGTGTAATAAAAATGTGGTGGTATATTGAATTCTTTTTCCCTAGTATAAAAACTAAACACCCAGTATCCACATATGACATACAGGAAAATATATATAAGATGCCTATGTTAAATTGTATTCCAAAAATATCTTTTATTTTTGCTGTAAATAATTAAATGGCAACCTTTCTATTTTAAAATTAATTTTATTGTTCTCTTTTTTGCCAATTCTGCCAAATTCTTTATTGATAGCTGAATTCTTATGTCTACTCACTTTGAGAAATAATGTATTTTGTATATGTCATATGTAAATAATGTCACAGATTACCAGAATAAACACTTGGATAGAGATATTCAGAAGAAAATAAGAGGCAATCTATTAAATAAAGAAAAGAAAGTAGACTCTCTCAGGGTGGTATTTACAATTAAAAGTGTGGTAATATTTCAGCTACAAGCTTCATTAACGTGATTGGAAAAATTACTGATTTAATGGGTTGATAAAATCATTATAGCAACACTAATCATGTTAATTCCACTTATAGGTCGGCTTACCGAGGCCTCTGAGGGCAGTGGGACATTTGCTGTTGATTTCATTAGGATAAGAACAGACCCTTGGAATAAAGGGGAAAGTCCTGAAAATTTTTCTTCTTTAAAAGACTAAGTTAGAACTTGTATTGTATATAATGGAAAAATGTACTTAGCCCAGATGGTGAAAAATGTTTTTCTTCATCCCACCAATTTGAAGACCTGTCATCTGTACCACCCAATTAACAAATCAGATTTAGGCTTGTGCAGCTTTCAAAACCCAAATGCTCTAATTATTCTTTTTAAGATGGCACTGGATGTTTAAGCTTGAGGCAGCCCAATAAAGTTGGTTTTCATGTGAAGAAACTCAACCTGTTAAAAAAGGACAGCATTATTCCTTTTATAAACATAATCATCTGACGGTGCCTCTGCAAGAAAATAGATCATGGAGTAAATAGAAACCCCACAACATATGTAACAGATATGCAAATCATACATTTTAGATTCCTGTCACTTCCAGGGATATTTTTTCGAAGTTGTATTTTTTAAGTTCTCTGCACTACTGCACTGCGACTCGCAAGCCCTGAGTAGGAAGCGAGGCAGAGCTACAGCTCCCTGCGGGAGGAATAAGAAGCTGCCTGGGTTGGGCAAGAGTACAACACATTGTACAGCGTCGTACTGCGTTGTACAGCGTTGAAAATTTCTCAGGTACTCCATGAGTGTATTTCAGGTGTCCTAGGAATAGAAACATGAATAGTGTTCTGTGAATTATAGTGCTCTATAATTAAAAACTTTGAATCTTTTCCTTTAGACAAATGTGGGCAAAGGTAGAGGTAAATCAGAGATTAGGTTTTGCTATAAAATTTTGCTCAAATTCACCTCAAGGCTTGTCCGCAATTTTGTGATGTATCAGATGATTTTCAAGTAAACAAAACTGGGGCAAGTCTCAAGGACAAACCGAACAGCTGAGTTTACTGGTCCTGCTCTTTCCGTGTTAGGGAGGGTGATAACGGGTGCTGTGGCTTGGGCCCTGCCTCTCTTGCAGTAAGAACAACTCCCATGTACAAAGCATGTAGGATTTCATTTCATAAGCACTGAAAGAAGGAACGGAGCAGACCCTGCAGCTTCGTTGATATTCCTGTCGGTTTTACTGCTGCCGCTGGCAGAAAGCTGCATTTGGCAGAATACCAATGTCACTAGGCAGGCAGGGTGTTCCTGAAATCTGTAATTCCGGGTAGCTTATCCCAGAGTGACCACATTCTCATCCAAGCTTTTTTCTGTGAAGTTGGAGGCTTGAAAAATTTTGCATACCTCTGACCAGGCATCCCCTGCAGGGCAGTTCACAGGCGCTGTTTAGCAATCAGCCATCTACAACAACTGAGGTCTAAAAGAGAATGTCAAGGTAGAAATAATAATAATTCAAATATACTTCGGCTAGAACACTAAGAGCATATTTGGAATAAATGTGAGATGTGAAATTTCCCCTTGAAATAATTTAATAATGAGCTTGTATCACTGATTAAAGGTTTTAACAGGCTTTCCTCACAGCCTGTGAATGTTCTTCTCTTCTACAGCCTCCCGTAGGTTGTAATGACTTGGTGTTCATTATTGGCATGCATATATTTGCTGAATCTATAATTCAGATGTCAGTACAGAAAAACTGAAGATCTGTAACAAAAATAGCTCAGTCATTTCTGCTTTCAGTTTCATCTCCCCACCTTTTTAACAAACAGAGAATTAGGGCTGTGTTAGTATAGGCAGAATCTTTCTTAAGAAGATGCATGCTAACAAAATAAGATTTAAACTGCCACTTTGATTGTTGATTCTTCTAGCTGAGGAGAAGATTAAAAATCACTAAGTTGTCAAAGTACAATTTGAAAAACAGTATTTGATGCAGTGGGGTGAAGGGGGCAAGCAGTGGAGATTGAACAGTAGAGTACACATGGATTAATTTGTCCATTAGGTTTACAATATATGAGTGTGATTCAGTGGATTATGAAGATCTGACAAGTTTAACACTGAATTTGACTTATCTTCAGAATTTTTTAAGTCAGCTGAGATTGATGTACTAACTCCACTTGTTTTTTTCTTTTTCATTTATTTAAATAAATACAACAGAGTTTGCAAAATTGCATTTTCTGTCTTTGTTTTGCAGATCATTGGTGTAGGTATAAAGTTGTCATTGATATGCCGTGAGCTCATGGTTTTAATCGAGCCAGATAAGTTGAACAACTATGTATTTTATGACAATCACAGCGGCTGCCCGCATGAGGTAAGAAGCATAAATTAGCTGTATGTCTAGGTGCTTTATTAAAAAACATCTTAATATGAACATTGATCTTGCTGAATATGGCATCTGAGCTGTAATAACAATGTTTGAGTTGTTCTATTATGCCTAGAAGTGCATTTTCATTTACAGAAGATATTGCAGCTGTTGAACCTCAACAAATAAATAGGGTAAGGAGAAATGAGATATGTTGAAAGCCAGTCCTCTACTGCTGTAAATTAGTGTGGCCCTGGTGACTTTGGAGAGGAGAATCTGGCCTTCAATCTCCATGGGAAAATGCATGCATAGGAATAGAATCATAGAATCATAGAATGCCTAAGGTTGGAAGGGACCCCTAGAGGTCATCTCTGCACACACAGGGCCACCTAGAGCACGTGGCACCGGACTGCATCCCAGCGGGTCTTGAAGATCTCCAGAGAAAGAGACTCCACAACCTCTCTGGGCAGCCATTTCCTCTAGTTCTGTCGGTGGCCACCACTGAAAAGAGGCCAGCCCCATCCTCCTCACTGCCTCCCTTGAGGTACTTACAGACACAGATCAGGTCCCCTCTCAGCCTTCTCTTCTCCAGGCTGAACAGGTCCAGCTCCCTCAGCCTCTCCTCATAGGGCAGATGTTCCAGGCCCCTGATCATCCTCGTGGCCCTGCGCTGAACTCTCTCCAGCAGCTCCACATCCCTCTTGTACTGTGGGGCCCAGAACTGGACTCAGTGCTCCAGATGTGGCCTCACCAGGGCTGAGTAGAGGGGCAGGATCCCCTCCCTCGACCTGCTGGAGACGCTCCTCTTAATGCAGCCCAGGACCCCATTGGCCTTCTTGGCCACGAGGGCACACTGCTGCCTCATGGTCAACCTGTCGTCCACCATGACGCCCAGGTCCTTCTCTGCAGAGCTGCTCTCCAGCAGGTCGGTCCCCAGCCTGTACTGGTGTCTGGGCCACATCAACTTAGATTGCACTGTGGGGCCCTGTGCTCTAGTAGTGTTCAGATAATATTCTATGATTTGGAAATAACCAAAGACCACTCAGAGCTGCAGAGCTGCTGCATTTGTAATTTTCATGCATCAAATTTCTTCACAGTGGGACCATCTAGGCCAAATGATATAGCTAGCTGAATGCTAACCTGCCGCTCTTATGCCTTTGACACTCTTATGGACTTGGATATGCAAAGTTTATTTTTAAATATAAAACTAAGAAATCAAAATTTTAATATTTAAAAACAAATAGGACACTATAGATCATCCATCTGTCTAAATGAATACTGGAGAAGTTCCTAGTAATTAATACTTAGGTGTGGTGCTCAAAAGAGTAATTTTATAAGCAGTGATTCATATTTTAAGGTGCATAAACTGAAATAAGGCACATACTATTTAAGGGAATAGAAGCTAATTGTGTATGGGGAAAAGGGAGCAAGAAGAAATGCATGCAGTACTGGCATTTTGCAGATGGCTTTGGTGCAGACAATGTGCCCAAAGCGTGTGCAGGGGCAGAAGCTGCTCCACGGAGGATGTTGCTGATAAACAAGTCTTACTGGTTGTGGAAAGAGGCTCCTAGCAGTTAGAGAAGGTTGGGCAGGGTTTGTTGGTGGTTCTGCTGCTGCAACTTGGAATGATATGCGGTTAACTCAAAGCGTCAAGGCAAGACACTGCCTGCAAGGGTACGATAAGCAACTGGTTAGTTGTTTCTGAACAGTTTTCCATGTATGATTTTTCTACTATTCTTTCTCCCTCAACTTAAAATAATAAATGCTACAATTTGTGTTCAGTAAAAGGGGCTTGGATCCTCCTGCGTTTCAATTTGTTTCATAGTTCTTTTGTGTTTGAGAAGATTCACTCCTATAAAATGTATAGGCAAAGGTACCTCTGGTAGGGACAGCTCAGGTACCTCACAAAGGTCATAGGATCTCTTTCTCCTTCTGTCTCTCATAAGAACTCAGTTTGCATAAATTAAATGAGGGAAAATTGTGCATTATTAGTAGAAAGTTGTGTTTTATTAGTAGGAAAATAAATCTGAATTTACAGTGATGGAAGGTGTTAGCCTTCTATTTCTTTCCCTTTTTTTGCATACTTGCTTGTAAAATTAGTAAGTTCTGCGCTTTGAAAGTGCTAAGCATTTACCTCGCTAAAAGCTTTTATTTGAGGTATCTATTTACTTCTGCCAATAAATAGGAATTCCAGTATGTTATATTTTTATATAGCAAGGATCAGTATTAATGAACATTTTCATTCATATTCAAATCACAGAAGCTCCCTTTTCGAAACAGGTAACTGAGATGTATTAATGAATAGCTATTTATAAGTGAGATACATAAAGACATAATTTTCATTAGCAAATCCGGTGATCCTGCAAACAAAGGGCAGAACATATTTATTCATTCCATTATTAACTGTAGTAATTTACTAAACTTTAATAACCATATGAAATTTCTCCTAGATATATTATTAACTGACTTGAAGTTTTGAATGATCTCTGTCCTTTAAAAAATGACAAGAAAATGAAAGCTATTTTCACACACACTTTTTGAAATTTATAAGTATTTCTTTGTATATTTCTGTTTCATTTAGATGTGCAGAAAAAGAGATGGTTTTACTTTTCCGTATTGTACGAAATTATGCTATTTTGGAGGATATTATCATAAGTTCTTTCTGTAGATCTTCATAGGTATAAATACAGTCAAAACATCTAACCAAAAAAAATTAAATTTAGTGATCCAGTTCTGAATTTTTTCAGTAATACAGTTGGGGAAAGATAGTGATCTGACCCAGAGTATCAGTAACTGCCTACCTGCCAGGACGTTTCTGCCAGTGTTTGCTCATGATAATAGTTTGTCAATGCTGAATCTTTTTCTCTTCCTCTGTCTGTAAGCAGCAGGGCATGGCTGAAATGAAATGCTGCCTTAAGATCACAAGGTTTTTGCTTGCTGTAAAGATGCTCTGCCAGGGAGCAGCCAAGGCAAACTGCTCAGTGAAGCTGGATCTGGGCATGAGGCAAAGCAGGCAGGGACAGTCACCTCCTGACGAGGGTGCCGTCCCTCGGCACCCAGGCTAGGCAAGCAGGACACATCTGGCTGATGTAACCAGCTGCAGCCAAGGGGCCAGTTTGCCAGGGAGGTCCAGAGTGATGGAGCAGATCTGAGGTCAAGCCATGAAGTCAAGATCATGAGTTAGTGGGATACACGAGTAGGCCTGAGCGTGGCTGCAGTGTAGCTCAGACAGGGACCAAGGGTGAGGGCCTCAGCTCCCAACAAAGAGGGGAGATCCCTTGCTGAGGCTTCTTTTCCACTTCTTTGTCTCACAGTTCACTCTTCACAACAGTTTTCACCTACATTAGATGTTTGCACCATATCAAACAACCTTGACCCCTGCCCACTGAATTTCTACAAGTAAGGGAGCTCGCTGCAGCCTCTGGTACCCTACTGCACTTGGCTGCTGTGCATAGTAGACAAGCAAGAGTTTGTCAAGTAGAGATTTAGCCTATTTGGTGAAAATCCATTGAAAAATCTCCCTTCTGGTATTTAGTGTGATGCTTTAGTGTGTGATGCTTTTGTTTTGGAAGGAAATGGAGTAAGACCTACCCATCCAGGCAGTTGTAGAGCAGTTTGTATGGAATTAATATCCTGTGTGGCTGGTGCCATGTTTTCCAGATTTATCAAGTTTTCTTATTGGTACTAGTTTGAACAGAAGGAATCATGGATTTCAGGCACTCTCGCAGGGTTTTGATGAACACAGGAGATTAAGTTATGACAAACCTTGCTTTCTAACCTGTTTTTTACATATTAGTGAAGGACATATTGTAATGATCTCTCTGGATATATCTATCTGAAGTGCTTGGCATTGCAGGAGGAGTCTTCATTAGGATCACCATATCTTGGAGAAAATAATACCATCTGAAATCATTGTTAATGGTAGAAAAATTGAAAAGGTCAAAACAAAGTTAGCCTATAAAAATGAAGACTATGCTAAGAAGTCTTCAGTCATATTTAGAGGGATTTACAGTGTTAAATGAAAAGTAACAGATACTTGTGCTTTGTTTCAAACAAGCCTTACTGTTCTGTTCAGATAAAAAGCAGCCAAAGTACTTAGAAAATGTCCTCGTTTGCGATCAAATCCTTCATCAACAACCTTCTCCTGGAATTTGCTTTAGCTGAACAGCATGGCTTAGTGCAGAGGACTTCACTGTGTCCTAGATTATCTTGGAAACTCCCTCCCTGGAGTGAGTGCTTCAAGTAGATAAATTGCTTGGCATTTTCTTTACTTATCCCAGGGAAGTGTTGCAAAATTCCTGCATATCTACTGTCACGAACCGAAATTTTCTTCCTGTTTTTATTTTGGTCATTTGGCTGGACTTTTGCAAAATTATTTGGAGGAATGGCTAGTTTTTCATCTCACTGCCTTTTAAAAATTCTTCATTTGCGTATTTCTCCCTATTTGCAGTCACATGCTTCACACTATGAACCTTGTGATGAAAAATTTATATCTTAATAGATAGCATAGATCTTAATCTCTCTGTAAGCATGTTTGCAGACTCTGTGAAATAGCTAGGACACAGTGGATTGCCAGTTTGAACATAATAGTATATTAAAATATATCAATTGCATGCAATATTTAATTTTAATTGCATAAAGGGATCTTAAATGAATATGATTTATTTTTCTTAAATTTTGACCTGACAGTGTACTCTTGAATCTTGTTTAAGTCTCTTTCTAGTTCTGGCTATAAACATTGGATAGAGCAAATGCCCCAAACTCTAAGGCAGATTCCTACCTACTGGATCATTCTTCCTCTCTGAATGTCCTTTTCTAAAGAATTGTGAAAGGAAGAATGAATATTTAAAATGAATTTAAAGTTAAAAGAGCAAGAGAACATCTCAAAAATAAAATTGGTTGTGCAGTGTCTCTAGAATAGACAAGAAAAAATATTATTGTTCCACTGCAAGTTGGTGAACATGCAAAATTTTAAGTATTAAAGCACAAACTAAATTCATGAACATTGTTTATCTACTCGTGAAAACTCAAGCTTTAAGAATAGTTTGTTTGCTGGCAGAAGTAAGAAGTATTCTCCATTCTCTGTAGAGAATACAATGAGTGCTTAAATATTCATCATTAGTCTGACCTAGATTACACACGTGTGTTTGGGAGACTGATTCTACTAGGAGTCTCTTGAAGTCAGGGGTTATATCTGTCTGCCACCCAAATTCAGTAACAGTTCCAGTATAGACACAGTTAAGGGTCAAAAACCTTTGTTATTTAGTCAGAAATGTCACAAACTGGCCATTTATCCAGACAGTTATAAATGCATCCTGGTCATAGTGTTGCTTTCTCATTTTTCTCTTCCTTGATTCAGAAAGAAGCAATCTGTGTGCTACCAGTTGTACAGTGTATAATTATGGTGCTTTTTTTTTAAGGAGAAATTTCTTTTTCTGACCAGATGTGTTATCTATGGAGAATATTTCCTAAGATGTTGCATATGAGATAGGATGAATAGAATTAAAATTAATCAATAATGTAATTAATTCATAATGCTAAAAATTTGGCATAATTTGTCTTAAAGGAAAGTACTGAATTATTTCCTTACATAAGTATGCAGATACTCATCTGAATTTCTTCTGAATGTTCCTCATATGTCCAGTCTCTTGTGAGCATTTAGAGTTCATTAATTTGCAGCACTCTCAGAAATCAATATTTATTTCAGAGATTGGCTGAATCAGGATGGGGTACTTTTGTTTGTTGAGCTGGAATATGGAATCATCTATTTTCAAATCAATGTTTACCACTTAATAGAATCTCCATCTATTTCTGCTTTTTATTGTGATCCATTCAGAGATTTACATTTTCATTTTGATAATTTGTCTTTGATACCTTATTGCAGTTTATTCTCTGGTTACACGTGTTGTGTCATGAATGGAAGAAATATTCAGCCTGAAAATATCTATCAATTTTTATCTTGATTATACTGACATAATTTCAAGATTGCAAGTCATCTGCAACTCAGGCCTTTCCTAAAGCTACAGAATTTGTTTTTAATAGTTTGGACACATTTTTGAAACTTTTTAACTCTGGGGTGTAGAGAATAATTTTATTAGGATATGCTTCAATGTTTCCTTTATTCCTAAACCTGATAATATGAAATATATGTTGAAATTGTTAACTTATGGTCAGATGAGTAAAAATGATCAAAATGCTTTTAAACATCTTACATACTAAATGTTCTTATATATTTGTAATATGCATCTGGGTTGTTAGTTGGAAACAAACAGAGGTTTTTGTATTAATTTTGTAAACAACCAACATTATCAATTGGAAATGATGCAAATTATGTTCATGTAAATGATGTTCATGCAAATAATGCATATAATTAAAAACTCTGGAAGTATACCAATATTGCCAATTAGTACGCCAGTTTTCAAATGCATCTTTACTTCTGTCTTCAAAATGATTCAGCAAAGGTTATTGCTCAATCAAACATAACAGCAGACAACTATGAGAATTATTTGGTGTTGACATAGTGTGAGACATAGAAAAGACAACGACAAAAAATTTATACCCTTTGGAGTAAACATCAAGCTATGGACAAATTTTGAAAAATTACACCTGTTTGATTTGATGTCACTATGAACTAATTAGCATGATTGACTGTTTTTATTGTTTCTATACAAGGTATTTTGTCACTTTACAAATGAGGTTGTATTTTTGAGACACAAAAATGTTTAAGAATTGTGTTCTTAGGTTTTATACCAGAATTGTTTTTATCTCCTTCATTTGCCTCATGTTTTGTATCTGATAATCTAATGCGAGCACTTAAGAAGCTTATTCTGCATAAATGGCAATAAGCAATTTCTCTGACTCTATTGATCCTAGGAAGATCACGTATACACTTATCCCACACAGTGAAGAGTTTTATTTTTTTTTCCATTCTGACTTAGATTCTAATTATCACAATTCCCTCTGCAATTAGCTGATTAAAGGTATAAATTTACATGTATTTATTTAGCTACAATATGAGATCCTGATCACTGATCCAATCCACTGTGGTACAAAGCAAATTGTTGTACCACAAAGCAGTTGGAGAACTATGTGTTTCGTTTAAGTATTATTTGAATGCAGTATAGGTAAAACTTCAGAGGCTTAAAAGGAAGTTTAAGCCGTTTTTATCAGATACCTCAAAGGTTTCAGGGAATAGCACAAAGGAAGAATGTTTATGGTATTTTACGCTTCTTTCATCATGTTTGGCTTCCTCAGGTATGCATTTTCAAAATCAGAGAGATGAAGTTTCGTATTAATACTCTGCTGTGAAGCGACTTAGTGCCAGAGGCAAGACGTATGAAAAGAACCAGCTGCAGAACACTTGGTGTATATGGAAGATAAGTTGTTCAAGCACAGGGTTATTAATTTAACAGCTATCTTTGCCTCCCATTAGCATAAGGTATATTAAAACTACCAGGCATAAATTACATCCCTCTGTTGCTCTACAGAAGTTTGGGGAAAATAAAGAGAGTATTTAGAGATTAAAATGAATAACAATGATATTACTTCTTTCTCTGCAGTACAGAGAGTCTGCATACTTGTCATACTTGCACAACGAAGTGTTAATAGTACCTGGTAAAGAGCACTCCCTACGGAAAATGAAGGACTAGGCTTCTTGCTTCTTGTTGTGAAAATCACAAGATGAATCCAAAAGCTTCTGTTGGGAGCAGTCAGGGCAGACATATGTCAGTGTTCACAGCACAAAATAACATTCTGCAGTGTTTTCTCCCAAGTAATAATGGTGGGGGATCATAGTATGAACAGAACAGGGGCAGAGGGACAATCAGTAGTCCATTTTTTGAACCATTTTGAAGATACTTTACTGGCAGTTCCAGCAGCTTGAAATTGAGCAAGATTGGTGCTAATTGTTGCTCCTTAGAGAAGCACTTTATTAAAATGGGCTGGTGCTATTTTCTCTTTCTGGGAGCGGTGTGTGCACAGAGTCTCCCACTGCTCCAAATTCAAAGCTCTGTGTCTTCCACTGAAAGGTACAAGAGGAAAACTTGGCGTGTGGTATTCTGCTTTCCTCTAACTGTGCTTGTGCTTTATCACCTGGGAAGCCTGAGGCTCGTTACTTTGTTCCAAACATAGAGCATACAATCTCTCTCTTGAGAAGATCTACTCTTGCAAGAATAAGATTTTCCATTTTATTTTGTGGGTGATTTAAGTTTTGGGTTTGTTTTTGTTTTTCCTTTTGCTATATTGAAATGATATGGTCCAAGAATTGTAATCCAGCTCATAGGCCACTGCTNCTTGCAAGAGTAAGATTTTCCATTTTATTCTGTGGGTGATTTAAGTTTTTTCCTTTTGCTATATTGAAATGATATGGTCCAAGAATTGTAATCCAGCTCATAGGCCACTGCTGTATGTGACTAGCAACTCTGTATGAATAAGGAAATTCAAGAAATGATGTGGTAAAAGTATGAGCTTGTCAAATGCAAGTGTGTGCATGCGTTTGGTTATCTACTATATAACTTCGTTTTAAAATACAAACACAAAAGCACTCCCCTGAAAGTGGAGTTAATTAATCTATACTTTAATTAGTGTAATGCATATAGTATTATATTACATAATTAATGTAATGCATACAGTAACAAAATTAATTCCTTCTGTTTTTTAACTGTAGGCTTTTTTAGACTCTGGAATGTATTTGGGGAGTTTTTTATTCTGGTAGTTTCTGTTTCTAAATGTGTGAGCAAAGCCTTGCTGCCAGATTCACATGCTGCTCTGTTACACAGTGTCAGCTGCACAGTGGCAAGTAAACATGAAGGGGAGCAAATAACCAGCCTGAAAGACATCAATTTAGATTCTCCATGCACTTATGTACATGTTCCTTGACCCAGGAAGAATCCTGTGAGTTTTGTGAAGAGGCCTGAAGAGGAGCTGGAAGTGTTTCCTTCCCTGCCTCCTGGAGTGCTTTTTACCCTGTCACTTGGTACTATCAATTCCCCATATTACATCGTAAATAATTTCAGAGAGCAGAACTCTGATTTCATCACCTGTCATCGTAAATTGAAAATTTATAAATGTTATTGGGTCAAGTCTGGAAAAGACCTGGAAAATAACGGAAAGGACCAGTATCTTCAGATACCAATCTGTATTCTACTCAGCAGACAGTACTGCTTTTGCAGATATGAACGAGAACAATGCTTATCTTTTCTTCTGACTTCCATTAGCTTTGTCAAGGTAACTCCAGCCTTTTCCTTTCTATCAGCAATAAATAACTGACCCCTTTCAACTGGAAAAAAATAGATTGGTCTCCAAAGGAATAAGCAACAGGGTTACTAAGAAACTAATAATCCTGAAAAAAGTAATACCTCTAAAATATACTAAAAGTTAAATAATTGTAAGTGTATGGTGTTACTGTAAGGTTACTGCAAGCTGACATACAAGGTCACATTCAGAATAGATGAGTGTAAAAATATCATGATAAAAAGTATTTTCAGGATTAAATTGCTTAAAGCTGAGAAACTAAGGCTGCATCAAGATATAGTATTGATTCTTGCATTAGCAAGAGTAGTGTAAAGTTACATTTTAATATGCCACTCAACACTATGAGGAGGTAACCGCTCTTCTGCAGGGATGGGGATCTGCTGACGCTATCCCTTTTGCAGGATCAGGCCCTTAGTATACTTTTCGTGTTGCCTGGCTCTAATTGCAGCCCTTTAGGAGCCAGAATGTTTTCTGATGTGCTAAATGTGCTCTGTGACTTGCAAGATTTCCAAGAAACAAGTTTCCAACAACTCCACCTGAAGAGTGTTCAACATTTTTTTCCCCTTGAACTGTTCCTAGGATGGGAATTAACACTGGCTTGATCGTGTTTCTAGAGAAACTTAGGTTTCATTACAGGTTTGTAGTAATATGAACAAAATAGTCCATTCAGGCTGTGTATCTATTGAAAGTTTCTCACAGTTTATAACATTTATTTCTGCTTACTAGCTAGCTATAGCATTTATCATTTGAGAGATAGGAATAGGTAAGCATGACCCACATCATAGAATTCTTCTCTGGGTGAACTGTGAAGAAGAAAGGATGGCAATTTTATGTAGCCTTTGCAGTTGTCATTTGAAGATCGCTGGGTCTTCATGCTTTTAATACTTCCTTGAGTTGTGACACTGAAACCTAAAATAACCTCTGAGGCAAATGGGTGTGCATATCTTGCAGTGTATTAGAAAATATCTCATTACCATGTAGTTGAATGAATAATTTATTTAATGAAAGAATGAGTCTTCTGGAACAAAATATAAGTGTTCAATGGAATAGCATTTCCTGCTAAAAAAAACATTCTTTCATTAATTGCAGTTAAATGCATATTTTAGCGCCAGTATGAAATCTGCCCTATTCAATCACATGCTTGCACATTCATTTTTCTGAGTACATCCTTTCATGAGAGAGGAGCCTCGCTATCTTTACCAATGCTTGAGTCTGAGTATAACAGCTTGCAGAACTGAGATCTTTCAGACAAACATATTTTTCTTACCAGCATACAAGAAAGAACTCAATACATTCCTCCAAACTGCTAATGATGGCATTGAGATATACATGGGAATGACTCCTGATTTATCTCCTGTAAATAAGGAATCTTCAAGGAGCAGAAAGAGAGGAGAAACTTGAAGAATGCCAAGCTACTTGTTAGGACTGATGTTACAAATTGTTATCACTATGCAGGACATAAATTAGAGAACCCTGTTTTCTTTTCTTGTAACATCAAAAACAAAAAGCAAGTAAAGAAAAAGAACACATTGTAATCTCTTTTTTTTTTCTACTAACGAAAAAACTTTGTTCCTGATGACCTGAGCAGTTTTAACAGTTAAAGGTTAAGTCAAGGAGGTTGAGTTTTGCCACCTGGCATGTTCTGAAAAACTGAGTAGCATGGTTCAGACCCTCAAACCATCTTGGGATAAAGATAAGACAGATCCTACTTCTTCTAGCCTCACTTTTAAGCTAAGCATCTATTGGCAAGCGGGTGGGATACAGAAGAGAAGCTTCCGTATGTTAATTTGATAGATGTTTATCTCTAATGGCAGCTGCTCAAGTGCCTTGGTGAAATAAGCACCTGGAGTAAGTCAGCATGAATCCAGATCAGGTCTTCTGCTCTTTGGATGAGTTTCCTTGTGTTTGCTGTTTTAATGATGCAGTTCTTGCATTGACTCTTTTAAGGAACAAAAATTTTCAAAGCTGAGGATTTTTTACTTCTTCTTCCTGTGGAGAAATATTCTCAAAAGAGGCTCATTAAAAATCTATTGCATTGCTGAGAGTGCACATGCTAGGCTTTTTTTTTTTCTTATAATGTAAAGTGAGAGCAATAGAAGTATCATTATATTAATGGACTGAAGAGAATATACTTCACTATCACCCAGCTTACAAAGCAAAACATACCAGTATATAAAAATATGATGAAAGAAATCTAGCTGCATATCACTATAACAAGTAATTTATTATAACTATGTCACATGTAGTTCATCTATCAAAATTCTACTATGATTTGGTAAGATAAATAATACACAGAAGTTTATTTTGCAGGCTCCATGGTGATAGTGCTTGGGGGTATAATTTCATTCAGCACCTTCTTAAGAGCAAATCTTGTATGAAACAGAACCGAACTGGTGCCAGAGGCATTCTAAGTGTACTGGGATATAGTAACAGTTTGGTACATGTATTAAATCTTGCTGGTTAAAAAGAAAAACAGTTCATTGACAAGCTAGTTCTGTCTTCATTTAAATGATTCTTTAAAATATTTTTATTATATCCAAAAGATCAGACTGTGTTGTCATTTTAGCTCTTTAAAGGTGTATAGTTAGTTTTATGCATTGAAAGAAGTAAGATTAACGTCAATACTAGTAGTCATGGGCTAGAAAATATATTTCAAATTAAACAACAAGTCCATGCTGGATTAGAATGAGTGACCAAAAGACTGGCAAGAGAGGGTCGGATATCAGCAAAGAGACACTCATCACTCATGAAGGGTCAAACGGAATAGATTTAATAAAGTCAGAAGGGTATGAATACAAATAAACTAGCAATTTTTAAAACCCTGACTGTAAACAGGGCATATTTTTAGTTAAATGATGGAAATAAGATTCCTCCTTGTGCTAGACTAAGCATCCTAATACAATATTGTTTAATATTTGAGGGATGAGAAAACAGATTCATTTTACTCACTGTAAAGTGAGTAAAGTATTTTCAAGCCTGCAGCTATTGCACAAGACAAGTTAGTGTTTTATTTACTTCGTTTTCTTTTTGCAAATGCAAAGGAGAAATTATTATGGTGCATCAGTGTAATTCTTTTAATTGAAGTAATTATTGCAGTGACAGTGTGGCAGTAGTTGCTGTTAGCTTGAGAGATTTCAAGTTGAGAGTCTTAATACTTTGATTAAAACCAGATGCATATATCAAGTGAGACCTGGCTTTTCATGCTTTACTGTAGGATAAATTTGCCAGAATGGCTCAATATAAGCTGCTTTTTTTTGCAGGCAGACTGAAAATGTGTCATATGAAGGCACAAAGCCAGAGACTTTGAATAAACTGCCAGAGTGACAAAAATCAAAATCATATTTAAAGGAAAGGAAATAAATGTTTCCCTTGGATGGAAGATCAAAACTGTTTCTAGCATAAAAAAAAATACACATTGCCAAGGTCTAAGTCCCACTCTCTACATCTGAGTATACGGGACATCTGTCAGCAGTTATTAGTACAATATTGTGCTCACGTCAGCTGTAACAGGCTGCTTTTAAAGGCTTCATTGAAGCCCCCCTGTAGCCGACTGAATACTTCCCAGGGACTTTCTTGAATCAGGCATGGATATGCATCTGGTGTCTTCTGCAGCACCAAGCTTCATGGTTCTCAAACCCCCTGGTCTCAGCTCCCTACTGCAGTGGGGAAACCCCTCAGAGGTTCTGTGTGCATGGAGAGATGTGTCAGTCTTGCCAGACTCTGCCTTACTCTAGAATGTAAAGAGGTCCCTCATCCTTGGAGATAGGATTGCTTTCCCAATGCTCTCTGATATTAACAAGTTCTCTCCCATTTTAGAGCTCTGCAATGATGTGTTATTTGTAAAAGGATTAGTGATCGGTGCCTGCAGATATTTTCCTTCTATTATAAGAGTGTGAATGAGTTTCTTTTGTAGACTAGTTTTCGTATTTGTTGCTTGAGTTATTTATTTGTATCCTTTTTCAGCTATACCTTCATATGTGTCTCTGTGTTCTTTCTTTCAATGCAATCTTAATTCTTTCATATTTTGTATCAGAGTTATCCTCTTCCATGTTCTACCATGTTCTGTACTGAATCTTTTCCTCTTCATGGTATATATCATTGGGACCTCTGCTGTTTCCTTTCTGAATCATCTGTCTGTGCATGAGAATTAGCAACATTTTGATTTTGAGCAATACCTTACAGTTTTCTGCAGTCCCTGTGCTTTATTTGTTTTTAACTTCCTTCCACTGCAAGTCTTTTATTTTACATGTTTTGTTTTCTAGCAATCACAATGATAACAGAAAATTAATCTTAACAAGTGCAAAAAAGCACAAGCTTTTTTTAACAACCCAAGATGAAGAATAATTGTAAACAAGTCTGAGAGACAAAAATGGTTAGAACCTCTTCTCTAAAGACCTTGATTTCCTCAAATTTCATAAGAGTTTAACTTTGTTATGCCAGAGTGTCTACACACATTATCTGGGTGTCTGGAGGTAAGAAAGCTAAAAGCTTAAAATCCAGGTACCATTTAAGTCCTTACTATCCCTGCAAGCTAACATTTAAATGAAACCTAAGTTTAAACAGACCTTAAAATGACCTGTTTCATCCTAACTTTAGCTCAAGCTAAAATGTTCTGTGGAAGAAAAGCAAGTTCTTTCTCACAGCATACGTAAAAACAATGCACTGTTTCGGCATGATTCTTTTTAACAGTGTCCTGTAAGGCAGGCACTGCTGATTCTCATTTGTAAGGACAGAGAGAAATAGTGTAAACAAAATTTTGTCTGTAAGTATCGGTGACTATGCAGAAATCTTTTTACAAACCTTTTAACTTATTTGAGAAATCAGTCTCAGTAAGGGGTATCTGATTTGGAAAATTAAAAGGATATAAAATGTTAGTCTGAAATAGGTTAGTGATTACAGTGGGCTAGATTTAACATAACACAGAGTATGTATTGGATTATGACTCGGTGGTATGTCATTATTAAATAGCATGGGATAATGGATAGGAAAATATCACTTAATGTAAAAAGTGAGTGTTTCAGAACCAGTCATATGTAAACTCTGGAGAAAATCAGTGCATCAGCCAGATAATTTGATTTTGCAGACAGAAAAGAGGTCCTACTGGAAGGGCTATGGAGAACTATAGCTCTGCATTCTCTTCTCCCCATCTGCCATCTTCCAAGGCATAATGATGTTAGCTATCACTTGAGGATGTGTTTTGGAAGTTATTTCAGATCCAAGCTTCTGGGTTATCAAAGAAAATAAGTCATTCCGTGCTCTTGGTGCAAGCTTGAGGGATTTGGAACGGTGAAGGGAAAGCTGTGGTCATTTTCACATTGGTAACTGTTATGTAGTTGTAAAGTGAAATCAATCACAGCTTTTATCTGTAAAAATGTACTTTATCAGCCATTTAGCCAGCAAGCTGAATATATAGTGGCCTTCCCTACTGCTCTTTAAACACAGATATAATTTATGCACCTTTCTTACTTTTTTTATTCAAGTAACAATATTAATTTATAATAAATTAGTATTGCTAAAAGAGAAAATTCAAAGTTCTAGACCCTCTTCAAAATCAGTATGTACAAGCACAAGAAGACTGAACTAAAACTTAGCTAAGAGTTAGTATATTGGTAAAGATTTTAATTTGATGAGCAAGTGCAATAGCCGTGTCTGAGACAAAGCTTTTATCTTATAAAATAATGCAGTTAATCCACTTCCTCACCTCTGTTTCCCAGTCACAGTCAGTGCAGTGTTTCCCAAACAGACTTCTGGTTCAACAGTTTCTATAGCAAGGGACTTGCATAAAGGAAAAATACTGGGATATTTTCAAAGTTTAGATGCTAATTAGGTGCCTGGCTTTCACTGATTCTGAATTGGAGCTAGGTCCTTAAGAACTCCTTATGCCTTTGAAATTTTCTCCTATAATCTTTCTCTGTTCTAACTGTACAGACCTTCCATTCAAAGACTTTGAGTCCGAGGAGAAAAGCGACGGTGCATGATGGATAGGTTAAATTGCCCTTCATGTCAGAACGCCTGTTTACAACTGAAAGGTTTCAGAAGGACAGCCTGTATATTATTGACAGAAAGAAATGCTCAGGCTCTTCATATTTTACACTTTAACTCCTTACATGCTACAGTTCCCGTTCGTGTGCATCTTTATGCATATGACTGCAGTAGCTTACTGTGAGTTAAATACATTTGTCCTTGGAGGCTTACGGCACCGTTGCTTAAATTTAAATAATAAGTCATCTTTTGAAACAGGATATTGGGTCTGGATAACAAATTTAGATGATTTTACTGTTTCCTAGAACAATGACTCAATTATAGGGCAAGACAAGACAAGTTAGGAATTACTTTTTCCATGCCCCAGTGTGCATGGTTGAAAGAGGCCATAGATTCAAAAAATGTATGTTTCAGTATTATGTAACAATTACAATTACATTTCTATGGCCACTATGGTAAAAATTAAGTTACCGCAAGATTCTAGATATACTCATAGTTGTTCTGAAAATACATTTAAACAATATTCAAAAGTGTCTTCAGCCTTTTCAGAAATATGGAGACCTTCTATGAAATAATTTCATTTAAAATAATGGCTAAAATGAAGTACAGTAAAATGAAGGTGCTTATTCCATTGGTGAATCAAAGCAAAATATGTTTTGCCTTGAATCTTAACTGTGGGGGAGACTTATTGACTCCTTGGTTAGGGAGAATGAGGGACAGAGATGATTCTGTTCTGCAGAAACTAATAGGAGGTAGAAATTTCTAGTCCTGCATATGTTGATTAGAATAGATAGGACACAACTTGCCGTAAAATACAAATTGTATCTGATTGTAATTCTATTGAATCTGATTGTAATTCTACATCCCTAGAAATGACAGGACAGTGCTTTTTATTTCTTATGGATGAATTTCCTTTAAAATTCCGAAAAGACAAGATTGCACTCTCTGTTAGGATCTAAAAACAAGTAGAGATTCTTATTAATACATGGTTGACTGCCTTGCAGAACAAAACATAATCACAGAGTACATCATGTATAATCAAATTAGAAAGGACCTTGTTCTCCAATCTGCTCATCCATCTATGCTGGAATAATTGCTTCTTTAGAATGAAATGTTAATAATGGTTCTTTAGACTCTGAATGCAACTAAAAAGCTATGTACAGAAATAAAACCATTCAGTTAAAACATTCTATTAATCCAGCTGGTTAGAACAACTTAAAAAAAAATGAAGCCTACAGATTTATGTTAGAAAGATTACCTCAACCCTGTGTGATGGTATCATCACAGAAAGGAAGCTACAGTTCCAGTGCTTCTGATTTTAGTCAGAATGAGGAAAAATAAACCTAATACAAACAGTTCTTGGCTATTGAGAAGTGAGTAGAGCTTCATTAAAAAAATTACAGTGAATGCTAATGAAAAAGACACAGAAAGGAAACAACAACTGGAAAAGGTCCAAAAGCTAATGACCAAAACCGTTAAGGCTAAAATTGGCTCAAGATACAAAGGTATTAGCTACTTCCATTTCCCTCCTTCCTTGGATTTCCTAAAAAGACAACTTCATGGAGAATCAGAGATGGTAAGTAGCTTTCTGGAGTAGGTTTTGTAGTCCCTGCTATTCCTATGCAGGTTGCCTTCCGGAAACAAGTCCTGCCTTCCTGAACTCTCTCTGTTCATCTTGCAGCCTTCTTTGCACCTTCTATTTAAAGTCTCATCGAGCCCATGGGAAAACACCCTTTGCAGCACAGCCGTAACAGTAAAAAAAGCGTGTGGCGCAGAGCAGTGGCAGGTGTTCATCAGGACTGTGGTGGCTGCGGGGCAAATGTCCCTTGCCCACATTTATCCAGTGGTGGAAATACAGGGAAAGCCTAGGGTACCTCTGCTTTTCAAACTCTTGGAAGACAATGTGAAAGTGGTGGTTTAGCATTCAAAAACTGTCAAAAAGAACTATACTCATTCAAATTACTCATAAAAACAAAATTAAATTTGGTCTTTTAAGAGATAATTTTCTTAGAGTGAACTTCAGATATTTCTGTTTCCTGCACCCTCTCACACTGCAGTTATTTCAAATGGAGCTGGGCAGTGCTTCAGTAGCAAGTCTCCGAGCATCTGTGCGTTACTGTCAGTAATAAATGACCCTCTCAGACTGACATTGAACCAATGTTCTGGAATGCACATGGTGACGAGGAAACTATTTTTACGCCCTCCTAAGCATTTAAACAAGTTTCTGACATAATTTGGAGATAAATACATACATTTTAAAAATGTTTAATGAAAACTGCAGTTTTCATTAGTAGGATTATGCAATTAAGACAGCCTTGACCAGAACATAATCAAGTCTTTATTGTGTACAGATTTTATAAAATTAAGCCATTATTAGAATTGCTAGGATTTAACTTACCTTTTTATTAAACCAGTGACCACAATAGATATTGATTTTCAGTCATTTGTCCTATCGCTTGTTGCCTGTCATACTGTCTTTTATTTAATCTATTTGCAAGCAGTGTAGTTTTAAAGAAATATCTGTTAAGTAGCTACATTTAATTTAACAAATATGCTCTGATTTTTAATTTAAACTCGTTCTTAAAGTTTTAAGTAGATCTGTTTTTCGGCGTGGTATTTAGATGAATGCCTAGTCATAGCTGTATTCTTTGCGCTTTCAAAGACATGAAAAAACATAATTACACTCTCTTACGTAATTAATTTTAAAATTAATTCTTTTTCTTTTAATATTTATAATTCACCTAAGCTCCATCAGAATCCAGATGGAAAGATGCGGCACCATCATCCTTGCCATGATGAGAGGTTCATTTGCTCTTACATTTTTCCAGTTGACTGTCTTGAGGCAAAGCCACCCAACGGCCTGAGGCCCCTGCAAGAGATTCAAATTTGCCTTTTGTCTTAAGTTTCCCTAAATAAATTGAATGAAAGCTCAGTGTTCACTGACATTACAGACCTAACATGACGTTAACAGGCTGCTGAGTTCAGGAAATGGTAGCAAAACAAAGACCAATTGCTGAATTCATTTTTCAGATCACAGATTGCCCTCAGACCCTTCCTTGTAACATTTTGTGTTTCTTTAGAGGTTGTTGCTTCTATGTTTACCTCAACAGTAGAAAAACAGTAATTTGCATTTGTAGTTATATGTCATTTGAACCTGCTGAATTCGGGAATTTGAGAGCTTTTTTTAAGAGCAGTCACTGTAGGTAGATTGTGCTGGCTTCATCCAGGAAAGAAGTTGCACTGGGATGACTTTTCAGGAAACATGCAAAAGCCTTTGTAACAGCATTACTGTCCATCACACCTGCACACTAAAATAGAGCCTTTCTTGCCTTGTCAGTAATTTGAATACAGCTGGGAGTTCAACAGGAATTTTGCTGGCATAATGTTGGATCTCAGTATGCAATCAACTATAAAAGTGAGTTGAAAGATGCATGGAAATGCAGCACGTAGGAATGCGCTGGATGAGCTCTTTCTTAGCAAGCATCTTCTATGTATACAACAAGATCAACAAAGATGCCTGCAGTTTCCCAGGGCAGCTTGTATTCTTACAGAAAACTGATTAGCAAAAGGCCCCATGGGGGAGCCGTGCTCTGCATCAGCAACTCCGGTTTGGAAGCACAGCCTCTCTCAAGGAAATAAAAAATGCAAAAGTGTTAACTGTGGAAGATCTCGCAATTCTGCAGTTTATTAACAGTATAAAAAGGATGACTAAATGCTCTGCTGTTTTTGACAATGCAGATCCAGAAAAAGTTCCTGACAACTGAACAGTGCAGATGTGCATTCAGTTAGAGAGCAAGGAAGGTAACTTGGCTTGTAACCAGGACTCAATGGCAACTTAGCCACAAATTTTGCCACGGGCATCGTTTTGTCATGATTTATTTGTTGTCATTTTACTTGTTATACTTCGTATTTGTTGTTAGTTGTTTAGACTTGTTGCAGCATTTTCTAGTAACTACTTTTTATAATTCATTTTCACAAAATATTTTGAGTTTCTCAATACAATTATTAAATTATCTCTTGTTGACTGACCCTGGCAGCATGTGCTGCACATTTCCATACATGACCATACGATCAAAAGCATTCATAAGTCACCAAGGAAAAAAATAAAGCACATAGTTATGCATCGAAGTATCAGTTTTTTATCAATATTATAGTGATAAATATTATTTTTAAAATGTTAAAATATGGAAATATTAAAATATTTCAGACCAGACCTACAAAAATGAACATATTGATTTGATTTTGTAGCAGATTCAGTGTGAATGGCTGTTACTGTGGTAATGCTCCTTAGGAATAATTAAATCTACAGTCTCATATAATAAAAGGAAAGTTCTCTTAGTGTGTGCAGGTCTCTGTCCTGCCTCTCCTTGGTAATGCTGCTTTCTTCTCAGCACTTAGCAGTTGTAGAAGCACTGGACAATTCAGAGCCAGTGCACCATGATCTACCTATCTGCCATCTATCCATTTGACTCATGGACTGAATAATCTTGCAAATTAACTGATTCTGAATTTTCATTTAAAATATTTTGTAGTTCCAGTGAATCACTATGCTGGATGTGCAGCATACAATTAAATGCATACAATGATATTGTTAATTGTATAATTAAATAGTAAGTGTTAATCTACTGACACCTGAGTACTAAGTCTTTAATAAAGGAAGAAGTAAGTAACATTTTTTGGATTTTGCTGCAGTTTGGATTTAATCACAGCTTACCTAAATTTTACAAGAAGCTAACTGTGCATTTTGTGAGAATATAATATTCTGTATATATTTTAATCATATACTGAATGCTTCCCAGGCAGTATTTTGCATAAATTTCATTTTACTTCTAAAACAAGACTTCAGTTTTCAGAAGAAAACTTCTGTTTCTTTAATCTGAAAGACTTCCATGTAATCAAGTATATTTATAGCAGCGAAATACTAATTCATTTGTTTTAAAGAAGGATGATGCTAAACTCACCTTACTAAAATAATATGTTGATCACAATACAGTCCACTGTACAGTCCACGGGGGTTGGACTAGATGACCTCTAGAGGTCCCTTCCAACCTTAGGCATTCTATGATTCTATGATTCACTGGTTAGAGGCAGTAGTTTTGTTTTCTAAATTTAACACTAAAAAAAGGTTTATTTTATACTGGTCTTGACTAACCCAAACATCTGGTACAGAACAACAAGATTAGCACAAGTGAAAACAATTAAATGCAGAAAAAATACTGTTTATCAAGGGGAGATAGTAGCTAAAAATGTTGAAGTGCACTGAATTTCTTTTTCTCAGAAAAAATGTCAGCAGTAGCTGGAGCTTGACACTGTAACAGGAGGAATTGGAAAGAAATGAGATTGTTTTCATTATTCTGGTGTTTTGAGGGCATTGACCAGTCTCACTTTTCTGTAATAACTTTTAAAATCTGAGAATTTTGAGTTCATGCTGTTTGCTTCTTAGGAACACTTTGGATCTCAGAGTGGGTGAAGGGGGAAAAAGACAGGGAAGTAAAAATGACAGGGCAGTATCACCAGTTCAATTGAACCTTAAATTCCAGAAAGCTTTTCAAAATCAAATGAAATATAGAGGGGAAAATTAGCATAGGAATCACCAGTAATAAAAGTAAAGAGAAAGAATAAAGTAATTGGTTTTTACTAAAGTTTAGAGTAAAGTAATAGCAGAGAAAATATTGCAGCTTAGAAAATGATTTGCCATTGCAATGATTCATTTCTAGCCTATAATAGGTTTTATTTCCTTGCTTTGCAGTAATGCATTCATTACATGCCCAATTTAGAGCAAAGTTGGCCACAGATTTTTGTGTATGTACACAGTGGAGTCCCTTGTGAGCTCGTCTTAAAGACTACGTCAGCATGACAACCCCAAGGATAGCAGTGTAGCACAACAGTAAAATGTGGATGGTAGTTGCCTAAAGATGTTTTATTAGGCTAAAGTACAGGTTAAAACGATGAGAGTTCCTTGCCAAATTTGTTAGACCATATTCTGATCGTCTTCGAGTCAGTAGCAACATCCTCATTGCTTGGAATGAATTTAGTGTCAGATGTGGAAGTTGTTAAAGAAACATCTGAAATTAAACATGAGTTCCAGCAAACTTCTAAAGCTACTGCTTTTGTACAGACAAGAATTGTATTTTTTCATATGCACTGGCCTGTAAATTTGAGCAAAGGAGATGTATTTTTGAAGGTGAAATGCAAAAGAAAGAAAAACAAATGCATGTGAAGTATTTCACTCAAAATAATAATTCAAGAAAAAAATAGGCTTTGTCACTTCTCACATATTGTTATTTGCTGCCCTTAAAGCACTTGTTTATGCCACTGACATGTACTGGAGATTACATATGGAAGTGATAATGTGAGGAAGTAGTCTAGCTGTTGTGAAAAGTCATCACCAAAATTAAACACAAATATTGTCATCTCTGGAATGAAGCAGTGGGGAAAAGACACTGCTGAAACCACTGGCAGAATTCACACTGGGTTCCCTGGGATGAGAATTTAATTCCAGGACTTCTTATTTTCATTATTTTACATATTCATTTTCTACCCTAAATGATACATTAAAGAACACAAGCATTTAGTTGTTCTGACAAGCCGGCCAGGAGAGCAGGCCATCTGGTATCTTAAAAATATTATGACTACTAGAGACTTGTTTCTGAAATCCAAGTTGCTGAAGTGGTGTTTTAATTTCAGCAAAAACAAACAGGTTAGTAGCTTCCTCTTGGAAGTCTGTATTATTTCTGCGGAATGCAGCAGATGGAAGTGGTGTTCACCCTACTCGTCACTAAGGGGGAGGATAGAGGCTTGTTCTGATGAGTCTGCTGGTTGAAATTTACAGCTTCATCAGGAGCATATTTTAGCTTCCAGGATAATTTCTTTAACAATGTGCAGTTTTGTGCATTGTGCCCTCTCTGGGCAACAGCACAATTTTCAGAGACCTGCTCACCACTAACTTACAGTGCATGGAGTTTGAAAAGGGAAATGATTTTCTAAAAATACCCTGCAGATCCATAGCAAATCAACGCAGTCAGCTGTGTGCACCGTATCTGTGGCTAAGTTCACCTTTGTGGAGAGGTACGAGCTCTTAATTAGTTTTTGGTGAATATCTGCTGTCAGTTCACAAAGCCTCTTTTGCAGTAGCTTGGCTGGAGAATTGAATTTGTTTAATCTCATTTATTATAATAGAAAACAGGGGTGCTGTTGACTATATCAGCTGCACAGAAGCCATTGAATTGTCTGCAGCCATGTGAGTGTCCCGACTGCCGGCCTCAGGTATCAAATGAAATCAAAAACCTGGAACACGGAGAACAGTGGGATTACATCCAAGTTTGAGCCTGCCATTACTTCTACTTCAACTGTAGTTTGTATGTATTAAAGGCAGTAATTTGTTTTTTTCCTCAGTATTCAGCAAGTTCATATAAATCAAAAATGTATTGCCCATAATTCTAAAATTTAAAAGGTAGCACTTAGACGTTTTAAATTATTTCTGTAATCCTGATTTATAATCTAAATCTGCAGTACAGAGTGAGTCATTTCTTCATCATTTTGATAAAATAAATGTAACTGATATTGACCAAAAGACACTATTGCCTGTGCTGCCAATAGTATAGTTATTACTTCTCCTTAGTCTTAGTTTAATGGCTGGAAAACACTATGTTGTTAGCCGTGTATTTTATTTTATTTTATTTTATTTTATTTTATTTTATTTTATTTTATTTTAATCTTTAGTAGTACTTTTAAATGAGTAGGCAGTTTACAAAGGAGGAGGAGGAGGAATGTATGTGAATGACAGAGGTGGCAAGTTGTAGGAATCTGTGGCCTTTAAATTACATCATTTCTAATCAGAGACTTTATTTATTATCCTGGCATCCCCTGTCATCCTGATGAGAGCAATGATTAAAGTGTGGTACAGAGCAGGGTACATATGTACTTTATTTAAACTAAAATAACATCTTTTCAGTTCAGTGATTTTTAAGTCTTTCATTTTTCTTTGACAACTTAATACTATTTTCCGTTTTAGCTTTAGAAATAGTTCATAAATTACCCATATATATTTTCTGCCAGGGAGCACGATTTTTAAAGCATTTAATGATGCATTTTTTCATAGAGCAATGGAATATTTTCTAAATGCTTTGTTTGTACAATAGACATTAATCAAAAACTTCAATATGTAACAGTCAGTAGATATAAACTAGAAATCACCTGTTTTATGAAGAGGGGGCTATTTATTTTAATATAAACTAGACATATTTTAGCAAAATTCGATATTCTCACAGGACTACAACGTTGACTAATGGACTAAATGCTGTGAAGCTCAGCTGGAAAGCCTCGACTTTCCTTCTCCATTACAAACTTGATGGATTGGGAAGATATGGCTGACCTTTTAGAAAAAAATCATTATTTTTCTCGGAATACCTATTATAATGTCACATCCCCATTGAAGTCCTTATATGCCTTGTATAGAGAAATCATGCCTGTGTCTTTTGTGGGAGAAAATGTATATATGTGTTTTCCCTTGTTTGTTTCAGTGCTAGCGCTTGTATCTTTTCTCACCTTGTGAAGGTAGTTTTTTTAATGAAGTCTCCAACTTCAAACATGGTTTAGATGTGGGTGTATGAGAAGTGTTATATTGCAAGAGTACAAAATGCCACCTGATGAAAGCATCCTTGAAATGGAAAGAGGTCCAAGGTGTAGCTGAGCTACACCAAAGAGAGATACATTATCTACAGAAAGGTGATTTTTCTCCATTCATTCTTCAATGGTGCCCTGATGGGAAAAAAGGCATCTGAACAAAACCAACATTTTTTATATCTTGAGGCTATCTATCTGAAACATTATTGCTAGGCTTCCTGTGTGTAAAGATTGAAATAAATATCAAACTAATGAAGCTAAATGGACTCTTGGATGTACATCTTGCTCAGAAAGGCTAAGTAAAGGCCGATGCTCTTACCTTTTGGCTGGAACCAGTTGTGAAAAGCAGTTATTGCTAGATGTCCCATGGAATAAGGACTCCTCTCCCCATTGCCCTTCCACTCTGAAGAGCTCCTGCCTTATGTTTACTCATTGCTAGGCTCATGTTGCTGTTTGTGGAGGCAATTGCACTGCACTGATCTGGGCCTTAGGGAAGTTGGCTCGAGGAGTAGTGTAAAGAACTGGTGAATGCAACTGCTGCAGAAAATCTTCAAAATCTTTCTCAGAACTTTCTCATCAGTGTTTATTTTGTATCACACATTAATTAATTATATATTTTTGGAAATTTTGCTCATTTCTCATTTACAAATACATATGTTCAAAATTTTTGCTGATTTGGAACAAAATAATCAAATGCAAGATGATAACAAAGCTGAAGTAAAAGCAGACTGGTGACAGACCTTGAAAGGAAATCATAAGTGTTCTTTTTTAATTAAATGTTATTAATTCTGTAATAATTTCATGTCTGAATGCTAACTTGCGTTAAGAAGATGTCTGTCTCCTGGAGCTGTGAGACAGAAGTTTTTCCTAAGTCTTCATACTCTGCATAATGTGTGGCATTGCTAATAACACACAACAGATGTCCAAGTATTCAATTAGCAGTACAAATAATGAGGTTTTTAAACAAAAAGTGAAAATAGTGAACATGCAACAAAAGCAATAAGGTAGCTTATGTTATTTTCTTCGTAGCTGCCAGGAATTGATAAATTCAAAGGAATTTAACTAAGTCTCATAATTACTCTAGACCATTCCAAAGATTACGTATATAGCAAGTGGGTTAAAACATTCAGAAGCTTTAGAAAATATTGCCGATTATTTCTGTTATTGAAGCTCATAATAAACTTGATGGGAAGCTGTAACTTTGCACTTAAAATTTGGCGGCCAACATCTGCTAAATATTTCTTAAAACAAATTGGAAGACTCCTACTATGGAATTTAGCAAACAGACCAGATTTAGGAGCAGCCATAGTATCCATACATGGCTGTAAATGACATTTAAATATGCATAGTATAATTGTTTAGCAGCTTTCTGAAAGCGACTTACTTGTGACTGACAGTTGAACGTAATTTTTTGTGCATCTGTTGAATTGTGTATTTTTACTCGTAAAACTTGAAAGAGGCAAAATTAAAGGACTGTGTTTCAGTTCTATTTAAATTACATTGGAGGTCTGTCAATCTCAGAAGTTTTTGAAATTAATGGCAGTTTTGTGATAAATATTCTTACCGTAAAATAAGAATTTGGGCATCCTGAAAATGTGCATATTTGGAATTAAGCTTTAGATGGTTTAGAAGCTGTCTGTTGCAATATCATGTTCTTATAGAATATTTCTTACATATTTATATGCAAAAAATAATCTTTTTGATTATTTTTTCAAAATTATTTTCATTTTAAAGGTTATTTTCATCTTCTTTAAACATTTCTGTATTAAACATAAACATCTGATCAAAATTTTTCTTAGATAGAAAGTGCCATTTTATAGTGATAATCTATGTCAGAGATGAAGCAGTGCAATAGGAGAAAACAGTTTTATACATACAGCAGTGAAAAAGAGGCAAAACATTATGCAGCCAACTGGGATACCATGATAGCAAGATCAGGTGGCTATCAAGTGGCTTCAAGTTGCATATGAAGACAAATGCCAAAATGTGATAAAATATGAATGTCACCTTCAAAAGACACAACCTGTGTCCCAACAACACTACCATGTAGTAGACTTTCCAAGATGTTAATTTGTTGTTTGACTACACCATTAAAATGAAGGAGAAAAAACAAACCAACTTGAAAATCCTCAAAAAAACAGAAACTATTTTATGTTCATTTGACATTGAGAAACTGCTTAAAATAATAAAAATACTAAAAATAATAGTAAGGAAAAAATAGAATAAATTCCTGAAAGTTTAAAAAACAAAATCTCTTTCATTCAGATTGATTTTTAAAGAAATAAATGGTGCCTATACATTGCTTGCTGTTATCTGGGATACATGATTAGATGTTATCATATATTAATTATATAAGATCAATTATCATAATCATAAGCCATTTCAGTGCCTATGTTAATATGTGCTGTTTATATATTTTCAAATAAATTCAATGAGTGATGTTGTGTGAAGGCAAGAAAAAGTTTTCAGCATTGCATCATATAGTTGTAGTGGCCATCAGCAGGAATTGGAGACCTCTGAGCTATGAATTGTTTTGCCTGACTCTGGTATGTTGGGATGTTCTGAATGGCTTTGATACAGAGTTTTCACACACTGGCCATTTAAATTTCTGTCTCTAAAAATGAACTTGCAAAGGATTACAAGTGTTAAAGATCTGGTACACAAATGTATGTGAAGGCAGACATGGGTGGCTTGGGTTGTCAGCAAACCTCTGTAGTGGGGAAAAATGTAAAAGTTGTTTTTAACTGGATGATTGTCTGGTCCTCTGCTTATGTTGGCTGACTTACATGCAAATCCAGAGATGAGGAAACGGCGGTATGGCAATGATCATTTCTGTATCTGATATCTAGTATGCCCTGTCTCATGGTGCTTTATGTTAAGCAGTACCTGAAACACTTTTAAAAATTCAGATGGAGGTTTATAAATCAGTCTGTAGACAGTGATTATTACTAGTAGCAAAATTAATTTTATGCAAGTACACTCCCCAGTGATCCTGGCAGCAGATAAAAGCTCTAGCATCGGCCATCTGCCTTTTAGACAAGCTGCACTAACCTTTACCTGTCTCAAAGAATAAAACTGAAAGAACAAAGTGCATTTTAAAGCTTTAGTCTGAGCTGATGGAAAAAAAGTTGTCAAAGCCTGCAGCAGTAATGGCAACAGTATGACTTAATATGACTTAGAATGACTAAGTTGCGTTTCATTTAAGAGAAATCTATTATACAAGACCAATAAAAATCTGTTAAGTAAACTAATAATGATTTTATATTTACAACACCTGCTAAGATTGCTCATTTGCTAACTTGCTTAGCAGTAAAATGAAATGTAGGAAATGATTTGTACTCTCTGTGCTAACTCTTTTTTGAATTTCCTATAAAATTCCATTATGTTTCATGGGATAAAAAAAGATTTTGTCTGCAAAATAACATTTTGGCAGAGACGGAATAAAATATACTTTCAATTACCTGCATGGATATTGGCATCAATATCAACATCTTGCAGACAGTTTTCTAGTAAACATTCTATGCATCCCTGATCCCACTAAATCTACTGGAAAAAAATAGTATCTCTGAATTTCAAAAACTTTGGATAGTTTTATCAAAGCTTTTTGACATTAATTCTTTAAAATAACACATCAAAACTACTCAAATTATATTTTTAACTAGCATGCATTATATTGCTTGTGTATAATATATGTAACAATTCATAAATACTTATACCAACGCTCCCTTCTAGAAATTGAATCTCATTTTAGATCTCTAAATTTGCTATGCCACAGATGGGAAACGGTGGCTAAGAGGTAGCTAAAAACATGATCAACATTTCTAACCTGGGGTAGAGAGCAAAAGTGTAATGTCATTAGTACAGCTGAAGTATTGGAAGACCATTAGAGCTTGTGGATTTCTTGAAAGCAGAAGTTCCTCTTTTTCTAGATACCAAGGTGTAACTCCAGCACCTTCTGGACTGGATGCAGAAAGTTCCGAAACAGTTTCTTTCTGATGTAGTTTCTGAAACTGTTTTTTTTCTAATGTATTATGTAGGTCAGATTATAAGTTTTTTTTATCACAAAGATTCCTGAACCTGTAATAACATTGTATAGAAGGAAGTATGGTAAAGGAAGGAAGAGAATTTCAGATAAATTTGCTATAGAACAGAATATGATTATGGTCATCAATATAATATAAAATATTAATCATACAAAATTGTGGACCTCTAAGAAAAGTAGACATGTTCCTATTGCTCACCAGAGGAAAAATGTGAAGATGTCAACATATTTCAAATAAATACATGCCTTGATAGTAGATACACTGTGAAGCTTCTGTTTTTAGAATGTCAGATATACATATAAAGCCAAGGCATCTTGGAAAAAGAAGCAATTGTGAAGAAATGAGAGTTAGACAGCCACTGCGCTGAAAGCCTAGAAAAAAACAAAATTACTTAAGCATGCATGTAAATGGTCAGAGAAAGCATTATAGCAAGAAATGCAGTCATGCTTCAAAAAAAGCTGTCTTTTCCTACTGTGAAAATGAACTTTCAGGTCATTCCGGCACTTCAAGGAAAAGGAATGATTGAATTTAAAGTTGGCTAGTTTAATGCATTACATCAAATGCTTAACGTTAATGGTAGCCCAAAGCTGTTCTTTTGCCTTACTTATGGTAAAGCAGAGAAAGACTATAAAACAAATGAAAACAAATGGATTTATTTATTTTTATTTGATACTAACAGTGAGATATTATTGTAGACTCTAATATCACTATCCTAATTAAAAATTGTTGGGGCTGAAGGTTTAATTGCTTTCTCATTATGGTTCAGAAACAGTAAGTCGTGATTCTGAACATCTTCTCCAGTGTCAAAAGAAGTACTTTATAATTACAGGAGATCAAAATCTGCCCAACAGTTTCTCACTGCAACAGATACATGAGAAAATAACCTAATTCTTATTTGCTGTGAATTCATCTTTAAATTGCAACTTTATTCTCCCTTTAGATGAAAAGCAGCTTTACCAAAATCAATGTTTCAATTTTAAGAAATGTGTACAAGAAGAAATTCAGACTTGCATTTCCAAGTTCATCTATTGAAAATACTGCAAAGAGCAAAAAATATATTGAGTCATTCTGTGCAGTTTATAAATCTCACAGTTTTAGTGCCACCCCTCACAAGATATTTCTTCTACTATTCAACTGTATTTTTATCTTGGAAGGACATGTTATCATACTGTAAAGTAGATCTAAATGGTAGAATGCTTTAAAATAATGGTTCTATCATATTTAATTGTTCTGATATAATAATGTTAATCATGAGGAACTCATTTATTATTAGAGTGGTTGTCATAAAATGCTTATAAAACTATTTATCTTGACCTGAAGTGCTTTGTGTAAAAACTAGGCTTAGACTGGAGGATGGGCTGAGAGTATAGTTCTTGAGCATGAAAATCCATTTTTCAAAGTTTTCCTCTTACCCCATAATAATAATTCTGTTGAATAAATGCAGCACTGACCAGGTGTGTTGATTATATGTAAATAATTTATATTAATGTATTAAAAAGAAATGCACTGTGGAATTTCTTTCTGTAAAATATGACAGATTTCCTCACTTTGAGCACAGACTACCTTGTTGTCATCAGTATTTTCGTAGGTAGAAAGTAAATTAGTTTCTGTAATGTGTGATATAGTTTGAAGATTTCTGTTCTTCTGGTAGTTCTAATGCTGTTGTATCAGCACAAAAAAAAACAGTAGGAGTCAAAGAGTTTGAAAATACAATTATTAATCTCTTGAAAGAGTCTGCAAATTTTTAAGCATCTAATAAAAAGAATGTTAAGTATCTGATACATAAGGGTTGTCCTTAAAAGCAAGTTTAAACCTCAGAAAAAATACATATTTGTTATAGATCACAAACTTCCAAATTAGTTCTTGGCATCTCTGTGAACCAAATGCATTTAACATTTCAAGTGTTGTTTTTTTTTCCTGTGAAAACTTGAAATTCCTCACTTTTGTTGAAAAGATAGTTCCTGTTTGGAAAAGGGGGGAAGTAATAAGAATTAATAATAAATAAGAGTTAATTGGAACTGACTTTTAAATTAAAATTTGCATAGAAAAGGTCCATTCATGATAGAGTGCTATTTTTCGTATGTGCCAAAGGACTGTAACTGTGTAACAGGAATACTGATTGATGTTTAACCTACAGTTCTTCAGGAGGGTCCAGACCACATCAAGAAGAGAAAGATGGTTTCCTGGAAAAAGTAATGACTTACTTTGCTTGTCTTGCATCCATGACCTGATGACCAGAATAGGACACCTAAAATTGTTTCTCCTGCTATATAAGCTCTGCAGTAGGTGAGTCAAAGATAATGCACACCACTTCCTCTCCTCCGTCTTCCCTCTAATGTCCTAGCACAGTTGTCACTCACTAGGAGGGAAAGAGTTTGAAAATGCTACTATTAATCTCTTTAAGTGGTCTGTAAGTTATTAAGCCCCTAATACAAATTTATCTTCAGGTTGCCCCTTCATCTGAAAATGCACAGCTATGCTACATATACCAATAATCTTAAAAAAGGTGTGATTTGCAAGTGCTTCTTTGTGAAGTCTTGAACTCTGTTGCAGCTGATTTTTTGTTAAATTTCTCATTCAGCCTAAGTAGTCAGAGCGAAGGTCAGTGGTCAGTGGTGTTGCTCTATGTTCACGTTTTGAGAACATCATTTGCAAATTCCACTGTTCTAAAGTCATCTACAAAGATATCTGACTTCATGTGGAATAAAAAGATCTTTCAAGGGCAGCTGCATAGTGTATCACTTACTGCTGTTGCACAGTTCCAAAACACTTACTTTATCTACGTATTTTTTTACAGTGAAGGATAAAAACATTGTTTACATTTTATAAATGGAAGACTAAACAAATAGGTTTTTTTCTGCCTAGGAATATATATATGCATCAGCTGTATACTACTGTGGTAGACTTCATGCATTCTGTAAATCTCATTTTCCAATGAGATTCGGCACTGAGTTAAGTAGTAATAGACATTCAGATCTACAGACATCTCTGAATACAGATAAGATAATTTAAATACAATTGCCTCATCATGAGAATACAGTTGGAAGGCGGGTTTTGCATTCAGATTTGTGGGAAGACCAGACGGATGGTTGAGTTCGCAAGAGGAAGCAGTATTGTAGCCCAGTGTATGGTCAGTAAACAAATAAACCAACAGCTAAAGTGTGAGAGCAAAATCAATAAATAATGAAAGGGGGACCTCAGTCCTATATAAGTGATTGAACCGAGTGCTGCGTGGGAAGTCAGGCTGCTCTGTCACTGTTGTGATTCTCAGCTGTCTTGCAGCGTGACGCTGCTCTTCGTGCTTCAGTTTCTCTCTTGCAAGCAAATTCATTGCCTTATGAAGGAACACAAATGTTATGCTACATGTTTCCAAACAAAAGGTTGCTCTGTGCCTCACTGATTTAAGGTAGATTAGGACAAAGAGACTGTCTCTTGGTTGAAAAAAATTTAAAAAAGAGAAAAAAAGAATCAAGTGGATGGCCGGGTAAATCGATATTTGAGTCTTTCCATAAAAACGTCATGCTCTGTTGTGTCAAAGATAGCACTAAATCTCATGAAGTTGGAAGACGCAGAAAAGACAGCATCTCTGGTTAAAAAGAATCAATAAGTCACTCAAATTCTTAGCAAAAGGAGTCTCACAAGGAGATATATATATATATGTAGTAAAATTAAGATGTAGTAGAAGAGGGGGGAAAAAAAAACTTTCTAACCAGAGTAAATTCTCTGTGGAGAACATTTAGTAGCACATAGAGATGCATCTCAAAACCAGACACTTCTACTAAGAGACAGAAGTGAATTCTAAGCAAAAAGGAACTCTTCAGAACACAGTAGCAGTTAGTCGTATAGCGTGAGGTGCAGGACTCAAACCAGGTGTCTGTGCGTAGCCTCTTTATCAGTTCAGAGATGCTGCTTCAGTTCTGTTCACCCTCGCTACAACCCAGGGGTTTTACAGCCCCCCTATTGCCATTACAGTCTTCTTTAGGCCCTCACTTCCATGTGAACTGCTCTTGTTTGCATTCGTTACATCAGTGCTCTCAATTGCCGCAGCAAATCTTCATCTTACTGCGTTTCTCTCCTTTAGCTGCTTTCACATGATTGTGGCCCAAGCCTGCATCTCATCCTGTACCCTGCCAAATACACCTAGCTGTAACTGAAACCATCTTTTGTAAAGTGTGATTTCAGCATTAGCTTTCTGACTGTTATTTTAAAGTTATTTTAAAGTTAGGGTTAAGAGACCCTGGCAATGTTTCCTCATATCTAGTTCTGTTTTGCCTTTGACTTGATTTTTTTTTCATTTTCCCAGTTTGAAGGAGCTGAATCTCTGAAAGTTCTCATTTATTTTCCCCTGTATATATTCTCTGTGAAATATCTCAAAAAAGGAAGGTAGGTAGTATATTATGTGCTTGCAAGAAACTTTAAAGGTATGTGCAACAGACAGAAAAAAAAAATTGGTGGTGTTTTTTTTCCCCCCGAGGCTATAAGGCCTTAATAATGTCATTTTTTCCATTTCTCTGCCCAGCTCTCCACCTGTGCAAAAAATATGCAGGGTTCATGAATTGTTGTTGATATGTAAGCAAGATCTGGTAGTAGTTTATCTTATTCTTCCTAATGAAAAATATAATGAAATTCTTTTTCCTGATGTTGTTTTCCTCTATCTCTACAGAAAGCTGTTTCCGTTCTATTATTTTAAGCAGCATAAGCCTGGAAAAAAAAATCTGTATAAACAAGAGGTAAAAAATAAGATGTGTTAGAAATTGCTGAGAAGAATAAATGCCAGGCTGGTGTTTTCAAAAGAAACTACTCATTTTTGAGAAATGTCCTGGGTGTGAGTAATGTATTTTATAAATGAAAGAGTCTGTCATCATTTTTGAGCTTCATTTCACCTTTAGGTATGTCAGATTACCTGACATTAATTGATGGAACTTGATAAGCTTTTAATTATTAGAGGGAACCACCAGATAACATGGTTGCCATAGACCTAGTTTTTTTTCATTCCTTACTTTTTCTTAATTAAAAGCCTTTCCATTAGAACTCTTCTTTTGGAAGAAATATGCAATATTCCACATTTCCTAATCTGTCTGAAAATGTTTGTTCTTCACTTACAGTAAAAAATGGAATTATTTCTTTTCATGGGGTTGATACAAAGTTTATTTTAAAACATGAAAGATCATCTTAGACCACTGAAAAATGATATTAAAATTTATAGTTAGATATTGCTGATTGTGATTGAAAATCACTTCATTAAATTATAGTACAGAGGAATGAAAGCCATCTTGCACAAATGAAAATGGTTACAGATTTAATTAAAACATTAAATTATTGTTGGAATAAAGGTCATAATCATAAAATGTAATTGAAGGGAGTACATTAGCATGGACCCTAAGGTATCCTGTCTATTTCAGATATATATTACATATTTGACATTTAAAGAGGAAATGGGCACCATTTTATCTGGATGGCTGAACTAAAATGGTAAGATTTGTTGTACATAGTACAAGTAAAGAGCCCTATTTTTCAAAAAATCATTTGGTCCTTGTATAGGTGCAACATACTATTTTTATGTATCTGAATGAGAGCATTCACCACCTTATTTATAGAACCTCATGGGCCTGCACAGAGAATAGAGAACATTGCATCACACACTAAGGCTCTTTCTCTGTGGCAAAAGTGTGACTTACTCCCCTGGCTGTGCAGAGCACTCCTGTCAGCGCCTGCTCACATTTACGAGCCTGTAGGGCATTTATCTTGCATGCTGTGTCCCCCTCTGCAGCGCAGCAGGGCCAACGGGACATCGTTACAGCGGAGCAGAAGCTGCAGGATGAACATTCATCCCCGCTGCAGCGTGGGCAGGTAGTGCTGCTGCGCCCAGCACCTCCTGCCCTCCGGGTATCCTTTACATAAACACAACATACTCCAGCACCAAAGGAGCTTTCTTGATGCCTATTTGTCCCAAATACTCAGCAATACTCAGTGTGTCTGAGAATTCAGTTAGTGTCTTTTTAAATATTCTGCAGCACTTTCACTTCCTATACTTCCTAAATTACTTTTTTTTTTGGTAAAGGGAGGGCTTGTTCTGATTTTTTTTTTGAAGGAAGGGTAAAATCAAGGACAGTATATTCAGAAAATCTAACGAAAGAAAAACAGGATAGCTAAACTGGATTTCAGCAGCAGTCACACTGAGGAATTTATGCTGTGGATCAAAGCACTTAATTTCTGGCCATTAAATGAGTTTATTTCTGTAGCTATCTTAAGATTTAAGATAAGAAGTTGGAAGGTACAGAAGATACAGTGAAAAGTAATTTCCTTCTGAGGGCTGGTATACTTTAAAAAGGAGTTATATATTTTTGTTGATATTTCTCTGTTACTTAAAAAAAATACTAATCAAAATGTTTTGTTCTGTAACCCTAACAAGTGGTTGGCAATGCTATAAAAAAGCAGTTACAGAAATACTTGCTTTGTGTAAGGAATATATATGTCACTGGTTCAGAATGGGCATTATGTTTGTATACGGTAATTTCCACTTTTCCTTATGAGGACTTCAGATAGATAAACAGAAATTCCCTTCAAACCCCCTAATCAGGTAACAGTTAATTTTGGCATGGGCAGGACAAGAAATTTCTCCCACTTCACCATTCTTTTAAAATTTGTGTATTTTTTAGCCCTAGTAGGATTGTTTGATATTTTAATATTTGTAATTTGACTGCTTTTTACAGCCTTTTTTTTAAGGACATTGGGGAAAATTTATTGGTGTTTTAAAATATTTCATAGAGATATATGTAGTGAGTGTATTTTTTTAATTAAGCTGAATAGGTATGTAATATTCATGAACACAAACACCAATATTTCACACTGTGGCCATAGGTGTACATAACAAACAGCATTTTCATAAAAGTCAAGAGAATTAAATGTACACATTAAATCTGTTTTTTTTTTTGGGGGGGGGGTTGTTGTTTTTTTGAAAATTTTAGCTAGGAATCCAGGATTGCATGTAATTATGAATGTAATTCATACTACTTTCATTTTATGGCACTAATCAAAAGAAGTGCTATTAGGAAAGCTCAACAGCATGAGAGAAATTAGATAAGGATTGGATTTGAGAAAAAATTATTTAGATACATTAGCATGGCCAGTGAGATGAATATGAAGGATCTTAAACACAGACCTTAAGCATGTGTTCTAGATGGTTTATGATTATTGGCTTAGGATGGCTTTTATTGAATAAAAAATGCAGTTTCTTGCATCTTTCTTAATTTAAACGGTGCACCAAGTAGTCTGCAGTCTGATAGGAAAGCACATAATTAAACTTACTGTAGCAATATAAAAACATCTTATGAAATGCTACAGATGTACCTTTGAAAAATACCAAAATCTAGCTGTGGGATAAATGGATGTTATATCTATCAGAAGTAAAGACCCACTTCTTTTCACTCAGTAAGGCAAGTGAGCAAATTCTTATGGAAATGGGGCCATACTTTAAAATGAATTAATTTGTATGTTAACATTGTTTAAGTAAAAGAAATTATTATGAGAGTGAGGTTTAATTAATATGATATGATAATTTGATAAAGGAAGTTGATTGCAGTGATTGACTGATAAGGCATTTCTGATGACATCTTCAAATGTCTGAGCAAGGATCTTGCAGTGAAAAAGGAAATAAAGGAAAATATATAGAGAGATCAAATGCAAAAAGGAGTGCAAAGCAGAAATATTTAGCATCACAGAAGATTGAAATGACAGTGGGTGACTAGAATAATTCAGGGAATATAAGAAAAATTAGAAGATCATCAGAAAAAGTTATTGCTCAAATAACGAGAAGAATTTCTGCTTGATAAATATTTTTTTCTACTTCAGCTTCCACCTTCCCAGATCTATTGGTTAGCCTGATACCAAATAAGATCACAAGGAAGAATTACAGGTTATGGTTGATTAAACAGATAAGCCATAAAGGTTCAAGAGTAGATTTTGTTCATTTGCTTGTTTGTTTTGCCATGATCTTCAACCAGCCAAGTGACAGGATCCACAATAACAACTGAAGCCACTTGTCTGTTATAAGAGAGACCCTTTTGGTTTCAGCCCCTTCCTTGTGTTGCGTCTGAGCTAACCGCGACGTGAGCATGCTGCCAGAGACCACAATGTCCTCCTAGGGAATGCAGGGGCCAATCAACAAGGCTGTGGGAGAGTTATAGAGTTCAGGTGTTAGCAAAAAAAAAGTGTCCAGATTGCTTAAGACTTACCTTGCAGTAGTGTTTAAAAAAAAATATAGTCTTGACCTGGAAACAGTTCAGAGAAAAACTGAAGCATAGCATGATAGATCTCCTGGTTTGTTTATTTTTGATCCCTCTTGTGAGGTCATTACCCATGATTGTTTGTTATTCTGTTAGAAAACTTGGCAGTTAAAAATTTTCCGGTTTAAGTTAGTGGCATAATCTATGTTATGTCATGCTAGGTAAACGGATCACTGGACATAACCAGGTGCTGAATTCAGCCATTTCTTATGTCCCTGGGCATTTACTCCCATTTTGGGGAGTAAAAACAGTATCAGGTCCTTTAGTCTAATCATTAAAGCTGAAAGCTTGGTGGGGGTTGGGGGAGGACACAGAAAGGGGAAGCAAAGCAGGAAGAGAAGGACTAAAGGTAAGAGATGTGGAGCTTGTGAAAACAGAAAGACAGCTCAACCACTACTTGTTGTTCGCAAGTACCTGGTTAAGGTGCTGGGAACTGACACACAGGCTGTGGGATCAGCTGAGCTCTGAAGGGATGAAAACAGCAAACAAAGGAGAGTGCCCACGGGCAAAGTGAGATAGCGCTGCTCTTCTGGTGCGGGTTGAACTGTCGGGTTACATTTTAGGAAAACCTTACAATGCTGCAGTCAAGCATTTAATGTGGTAAGAGTTCTGAACGGTAGCAAACAAAAGTCAGAATACTTGAGAGGCAGTGTCGTTATCTGAGAATTTACAGTGATTAAAATTTTTGCAAGCTTTTTATCTTCCCTTCTTCATCAGTGTTTTTTTTCCCCCTAACTGATCATTTATTTTTTTGTCTGCCATTAAACAGCTTTATCAGATGAAGGCTATGTGGCTATGTAATGGAAATGTATCCAATAAAAATGCTTTCAATTACATTTTAAAACTGCAAAATATCAAATTGCTGCTGTATGAGAATACTTCATTGAAGATTCTGAGATTAGGAGAGAGGCCATTATGTTTCTCTACTACATGACTTTGTAGTATAATAGCGTGGTGTCACCTTAAAAATGATTCAGTGCAAGTCTTACAGTGCGGAAACTTAATTTTTCATTTCTAGAGCCCTGCAATCAATGAAGCAGTTCATACAGAGTAAGAAGTAGTGTAAACTTTTACTTCTTTATTTCAATTGCTCCTTAAAATTTTAGATGATAAAAGCAAAAATAATTCAAGAAATACAGTCTAGTTTTACTAGGTCTGTAATTTATTTAATTCTTATTTTTGTCTTCATTCCAATAAGAATCGTAAATACTAGTTTGTTTCGCCTTTTGGTTCTTATTCTCTAGCAGACATAAGATTGATAGAAAACTCATTGAGTGGAAAGAGATCAGAGTTTACCTCTGTATTTTCTAATTCACATGTTATGTTTGAGAAATTATTAAGTGTGGGGTTAAATTACATTTCCATAAGAAACTGAGATTCTTAGGAAATAATAGGTACTAAGTCACTTGGCCAGTTTTAGAAATTTTCTGTAATCTTTTTGCACTTTAGTTCCTGATTTCAGAACTGCATCTTTCTTCTTCCAGTCAGATTACAGATTTTCAAGAATGTGCCTAGCACAAAGCTCAGAATCTCAGCAGGACTCATACAGAGGCTTAGGACTGCAACTATCCTTCAATAAGAGACCTGAAAACTTTGCAAGATTATTTTGATTACTTATAAAAATCAGGTTATGACATATTTTTAAATCTTTTAAAATAATTGTATACCCTGGTAAGGTCCTGGGTTGGATAAAACAAGGTATAAACTGGGCTTGCTCAATAGGTATTGCATTTATGGTCAATATAAGTAGTAATTAGTCCCTTTTAAGTAGAAAAAATATCAATCCGCAGCTATAACACAAGCTGCAAACAAGACTGTGATCAGATAAATTTCCGAAACAAATGTCTAAGACAAGGGTTTATGCACACCTAGAGTCATTCACAGATGCCAAGGTATGATCCTGATTATGGGCTGAATGCATCCAGAGTTCCCTTTTTCTCCTCGCCTCGCCTCGCCTCGCCTCTCCTTTTTTCTTTCTTTGTTTTTGGCTGAAAAGAAACTTGAAATAGCAAAGCAGAAAATTAAACAGAAAATCTGTCTTACTTGATTACTAAATTCAGAAGAATTGGATTACATGTACATTTGTCAAGCAAGCAGATTTGTACCAAAACTGCCCCAGGCCCATCTGTACTGCATTATTTTTTCATAGCTAACTACCGAATACCACCTACCTCTTAGCAGAGTTGTTTAGGACTGCCCAGCTGAATAGATGTATTTTTACATGCTACTGAAATGACCTTCATGTAGATGAACATGAAGTGATGCGAGGCAGCTGCCCCAGACCTGGGCAGGCTGGCTTTTTAGCGACAGAGGCCCGTGAGGGTTCAAGACTAGTGACGAAGAGCATTGCTGGTGAGCGCACGGTGTGTTTATGGCTCCAGAGCAGAGCCCCAAGCCAGCCCCCAGGTCTCAGCCACTTCGTCCTGCCCCACTGGTAACGGTTATGTGCCTGATGCAGAAACGTTCTGTGCATCCTGCCCTCCTCTCAGTGAGCAGCCGGCTACAAGCCCTGCACTTTGGATCTGCCTTTAGAGTAGATACCAGCTACTGTCATAGGCTTTCAGCTATGCAGATACCGAAACACAAACCCCAGTTACTCAAGCATCGCACAGATGGAGTGATTTTCACCTTTCAAGCATCAGCTTAACGCAGTTTTCAAGAGCATATTTTACATTTTACACTTTTTGGGGGTGTCACAGAAC
Source organism: Crypturellus undulatus (assembly GCA_013389825.1). Taxonomy (NCBI): domain Eukaryota; kingdom Metazoa; phylum Chordata; class Aves; order Tinamiformes; family Tinamidae; genus Crypturellus; species Crypturellus undulatus. The sequence continues at coordinate 305,467 of VWPW01031452.1, forward strand.
ACTATATTCTTGCTGACAGATGGAGTGGATGCTTTACCAGAATTAAATTAAGTTTTAAGAGTAAATCCTTTTCCCTCTCTGTTTTACAGATTGTATATTCGTATAGCTTGAATTTAAAGGGAGATAAAAAGGAATGATTTTGAGAATGTTTTTGTTGTTCATTGGGGAAACAAAGCAGAGACAAAGTGTAGTTGTTCTTGTGCAAGGTGAAAAGTAAAAGGTTAGTTCTGAACAAATGTTTTCTTTCCTTCCTAACTGCTTCTTTATGATTTTTACGTTACTGATTATTAAAAAAAAAAAAAATAAAGACAAGACTTTGTTCTTGAGAACTATACCTTTCCTGACTTGAAATCATTTCTGCCTTAGAAAACATTTTAAAAGTCAGCTCTGAATTTAGACCACTTCTCTGGACTGCTTAAGCATCTGCAAAGAGTTCTGGCCACAGAGCATGAGGTGCAGTGAGTTACCTGTTATAGATCACATCACTTTTCTAGTAACCTCTCATCGTTGTCCGTTCATGTCCATGGCAGAGCCTAGGACTAGAAAATGAAAGTGCATCTCTGTCATTTGCATGAGGAACTATATGCCTCTTTTAGGAACTCCTGGGCTCACGTTTTCAGTGTACCCGTTTAAAATAGAGTGCTGGAAAGATTTCCAGGGTTACACACACAAATTCAGGTTTTGCATATATAAAAACAAAGAGTGAAAGTGCTTTCAGCACAGGGAATAGTATGGACCTAGTCTGACAACAGAATTCTGCAATTATAAACCAAGTAAAAATGCTACCAGTTGTTCGGTCTTTCAGTATATTATATTGCCAATTACCTTTAATACTTCTTAAAAAGGAAAAAAAAAGCTATTTTTAATTATATTCATGCACAAAAGCATCAAAAGTTTGGATAAAAACTCATGAATAAATTAGAAACCCATAAAGGTCAGGCTTCATAAGAGATGTACTAGGAGAAGAGGTTACTTTAGCTTTGGGAATGCTTCTCTTGTAACATCATGCCACTAACATGAGTTTTAAATTACACTTGATTGTAACTTTTTGCGTAAAGCAAAAATAATTTGACCGGCAGTTATATGAAAGAAGAAATAGAAAGCTAATGATGTGGCAAATCCTATTATTTTAGATGTGCCTTTGCCAAAAATATGATCTCTCTGATGGCTTTGTGTTTTGTGTTTGCTGGAAGCTCTGGTTGGATTGAAGTGACAGAAAGGGTCATTAACTCCTCTCTCATCAGCAAAGGTGTGTGTGTGGATGCCCTCTTCAGCTACCAAAAGGGTATAAAAAATGATGTGAAAAAACAGGCATCTTTAAGGAGATGCCAATCTCCAAGGAGAAGGAGCGAGACGTGCACTGGAGAGCAGAGCCTGTTATCCCAAAGACGGTGACCAGAGAAGCTCCCTGTCCCCTGCCACTGCCTGACCTTGAAAACACAGGGCAGCACCTCAGTCCCAGCCTCAACCTGCTCCCAGCCTGTCACCCTGGTCTTTCAAAAATTATTGGAACATCTTCAAATTTATTTTGTTTTGTACAGATTACATTTGCTTCCAAGTGAAAAATCATTGGCAAAGTCAGTTTATAGGTTTGTTTTTTTACTTCCTTTTTTCATTTGTTTCAATTTTCTAGAGGGGTTCAGATTCAAATCAATATTGGCTTAGTGCAGTTGTGATCAATAGCTGCTATGTATTTCCTTGAGACCTTTTGAATTGAACCGAAAACTGAAAACAGGCTCGAATACATTTCACTTATTTTGTCTGCTCTTGAGCAATCCACTCTTTTTGCTTTATTAGCTCTATTAAGAGCCACATATTTTTATCATGCTGTTTTCTCCTGAAGAGGAAGAATTTGGTGAACCAACAAAGCCCATCTGAGGAATGATCAAAACTATGACAGATTTGATGAGGGTTTTGTGAATTCTTTGTTTAGATGATCCCAAATGTGAAATGTTTTATTTACACGGGACAGGAAAAACTGAGAGCTGGCTTGTGCATTCTCTACCAAGTCAGGATGAAAATGTTTATGCATCTTCTCCATTAATGTGTTCTCTTTTGTATTATTGGAAAACAGCACAATTATAATTTTCAAATGGTAAATCAGTAAAATCCTTACTGACAAAAATGCATAACAGCACTGCTCCATGACTTGACAAGAATAAGAAAATCAATAAATAAGACTTTTACTCCTTGGTTTGATTTAAAGATTTCATCTAAAACTTTAGTGTCACTAAAAAAGACCGTAGTGGCTTAAATTCAAGGGCGAAGTATTTACTTCACTAAGTAATTACTTTTTGTTTTATAATAACAGTAATTCATTCCTGGCTTACATTTGAGAATTTCTTTTATTGGATTTCAGTTAAATAGGGCCTAGAGATAAAAAAAATCAACGTCTTAGCCTATAAAATAAAGGTTGAATTCTCATAAATAAAAAATTCCAAATACAAAATTTACGTACAAAAGTATCAGGAAATGACTAAGCTATATTTATATTTATTCATCAGATTTTCAGTAGAGAGTAGAAAACCCAGACACTGTTGCTATAATAATGTGTAATTAAAACAGTGGCACTTTCACAGTGAACCATTTGAGGAAACATCAGTAGGAAATTTTCTCAGTTATTTTTATGCCAGTTATCTTTAATATACATGGTCATGGATCATTTAGCAAGAAAAGAGAAATGGAGTATTTTCCAGATTGTACAGTATTAAAGAAAACCAGAATAACAGTAAAAATTTCAATTCTTTAAGAAGTAATTGAATTTTAATGGAGTCATTCATTTTTTCCATGAATAAAACATTTTCTTTTCCTTAGTTCGATGATTGAAAAATCACATAGTTCCCTTCAGAAAAGAGATCTTTCTAGCATAAAAAGGATTTTTTTTTAGTGTTAATAACAGAAGTTTTAATATATATATTATTATTCTGTTTCTGTTTTTGAGTTGTTTTCTGCAGGATATCATCCTCAAGTGTATCTTTGGCCACCATCGTCCATCTTTTTGCTAAGACCAGATAAGTAATTTAAATTAGACTAATTTTCTTATTCTGAACTTGCACTGCCATAGCGATGCCAAATGCTTTAGGAGAGTCAGTTTGAAATCCTTAGGTCTTTTCCAGGTTTTTATATTCATTTTGCAAGTCATGTTTATAATTGCAAGACAAAATCAAAAGCATGAAAACAACAAAAGCCCCTCTGTGTTTGGAAGCGGTCCTCATTTGGCAATGGCAGCAGTTGACCCTCTTATAAGAAAAGATATTAGATTTGTACAGCAAGCCAAATTCTGCTCCTCAATTGGAATATGTTAGAATTAATTTGATATAATAATCATGATATTGAAGCCATCAGTTCTCCGCTTCTGATCATACTAATGTGAAAGAAGTGTGCTGATTACTTCTTGTGAAGGTGTCTAGCAGCAGCTTTGTCTTGCTCTTACTGTCAAAATACTGTAAATCTAAGATTGCATTTTTTTCCAGCTTCTTAAAACTAACATTTCATCTTCAGAAAACATTTTGCCCACATTTGAGCAAAAACTACAGGCTCGAACTTCATAAAAATTTATCATTCTCAAGTTCTTCACATCCACTGCCCATAGAAGTGCATTCCAGTTGTGTTCACATTTTAAACCTGACTGTGCATAATAACTGTGTGCTACTATTAATGTGTCCAGCATGGAAAAGAACTTACATTGTTTGTTTTTACAATAGGCTTCAAGGTCCTGCTGCTGAGAAGTTAAAGAGTTTTACTCACCTTTTTGGAAGAGATACGTCTCATGCTACAATTTGATCGGGGAGCCAACATGAGCATCCTGTAGGTGCACATCTTTTGTTTTCTTCTAAAAACCGCTATGGGCAATGTATGGTGGAAGTTGTGGCTTATCTGGTTTCCTATTCCCTGAGGAGCTGGGCTGCTCTCTGTTGTTTGCAAATGTTTGTTTGCACTAGTGGAAATCAGCAATGCCTCCTTAGTGACTTTAGCCACTGTGTATAGTTAAATGTCCAGATGGTGCTGGCACAGGAGAGTCAGAAACTACATGACTTGGGAATATCCACATGTTCACATGCTGCATGTTGCTCAAAGAGTGCAGCAATTAAATCTTTAAAAATAATAATGAAAAATAATGAAAAAAATGCTGAGGCCTATTCTGTTTGATCATTATGCAAATCACAAACCTCTCTAAATCTTTCTGGTTATCTGGTTTTGTAGTAGAAAATGTATCAAGGAAGGTTATGGTGTGACAGCTCATTTCAGCTCCCGGGGGATAATGAGCTTTTCCGTCAAGTCTGGGTGGACTGATATGCACACATCTAAACTTTGAGAGAGACTCCCAACTTGTGTTTAGCTCTGAAGTCTGCTTTTTGTTTCCAAGCTGAAGAAGGGGTTGTCTGATTTTTTGACTGTATTCTCTGGCCTCATAGAAGCTGATACAATTATATACAGGCTTTGTCATGCCTGCACCCTTTAGACCAGCAGAGCTATAGCGAAACAACTGGAGAGCAACTGAGCCTGTTTTGATTTTAACCAGATAGGATATGAGCTCTCTCCTTTTTCTTTTCTTTTTTTTTTTTTAATTTCTGTTTGCGTGATTAAAAACTTCTCTTATTTTACCTGTGAGATTCTAAAATGAATTGCAAACCTCTGTAGCTCTTAATAAAGTACTGGGCCATCGCAGGCCCCTGCCATCATGGGCTCTCGCACCCCCTTTTTCTGTGTGTGTTAAGCAGTCTGCTGACAGCTCGCCAAATGCCAGTGAGACATTTGTAAGAGGTTAAATATGTGTAATGTGTTTGGAGGGCGCAAGATTAGACTAACATAAAAGCCAATGTCCAAAGGTGCTTCTTTTCTCCAGGAAGAACCAATTTCAAAAATAAATGCCTTTAAAATGAACTGTACAAAAGCTTGCTGAAAAAATCAAATTTTAGATATACGTGCACTATATACTTTCTTGACAAATAAAACCTTTAGTTACATATTTATACCTGCAGGCAAAAATATATCCAACTTGTCATAAATTCATAAATGAATACTAAGCAGCACGTGTTCTCAATGGATAAAACTGATCCCACTGTCGTGTGGCTCCATAAGATGGATTTTCACTGGCTTTTAGAAATAGGTACCTTCAAAAATGTTTGGGATTGCTTTTTATTTCTCTCTTTCTCCTTTCAAGTTTTTTTTTTTAAACTGTATACTTGCTAGTAGTGAGCTGCATGGACCCAGAAACCAATTAAAAACCTAGCATCAGAGTTCTCTTTTCAGAATTTTTAAGGCACAGACCCACAATGGAGAAAATCATTTGCACTGATGTGTCAAGTCTATGAAATATCAGTTTGTTCCTTTGAATTTTGAAATACAAAGATAGGATTTTAATTCACCTGGAAGGTCCTTTGCTTTGAGCTTGTTTAGATAAATTGACTTTGAATAATGAAATTTCCATTGCTTCTGGGAATGAGCAAATGTATTTGAAAAAGCATTTACCACATGAGAATTTTTCCAATCCTAGTTATAGACTGTAGCTATGAAATAGTATATCTATCTCAGTAAATATCAGATAAACAGCTATAACATTTCTCGGAGTCGTGTCTTGAAGACTTGCTGATACATAATTTACAAATATTTTCATTTTAGAAAAGTCATTGTGGCTGATAGCACTAAGTTCTAAGGATGCAAAAATCATATAAAGGAGGATGATGTTTTTGTTTTCATCTTGGAATCTTAATTACATTTTTTTGCTATTAATTTAATATTTACAGATATTCATAGCAAATATAAATGCTGTGGACATATTTACCACATGAGAATTTTTCCAATCCTAGTTATAGACTGTAGCTATGAAATAGTATTAATATCTCAGTAAATATCAGATAAACAGCTATAACATTTCTCGGAGTCGTGTCTTGAAGACTTGCTGATACATAATTTACAAATATTTTCATTTTAGAAAAGTCATTGTGGCTGATAGCACTAAGTTCTAAGGATGCAAAAATCATATAAAGGAGGATGATGTTTTTGTTTTCATCTTGGAATCTTAATTACATTTTTTTGCTATTAATTTAATATTTACAGATATTCATAGCAAATATAAATGCTGTGGACATTTCTGAGCAGTCTCAGAATCAGTGTTCAGTTTCACATATTTATAGTTAGCACATACAGAAACATTTGACAGAACATGGAAGCAGGCACAGGAAGACCTAGAAAGCCACAGGTTTCTTGTGCTAGAATAAATAGTCTGTACATAAGACTTGCTGGGTCATCCTGTTCCTGCTTGTAAAACCCAAGAGGTTTTCACCATTCCTGCTTGAGGCCACACCAAGCTCCATTCTCCTTGTTCTACAAATACCATCTCACGCTGAGCAGGATGCTCTGCACTCTTGAAGTGCTCGCGACTGTCGCATCTATCCGCAAGGGATCAGAAGAACCAGCCCCAGAACAAGCTTCCGCGAAAATGAAGTGAGCCTCATGCACCAGCACCAGTGAAATTCAGTGCTGCAGAGCTCTGCCTCCTGCTATAAAAACCAAGTAAAGCCCCAACAACCCCCCAGCCCCATCAACACCCGCACGTAAATGAAAAGCAGTGGATTCAGTTTATTTTTAGGTGCAAAATATATTGCAGCCTTAAGTGTTGTGCGCTGGAGTAATGCATGCACAGCACGCTGCTTATTACTATTTGGGTTACAGAAGTGACTTTTCCTGGAAAACTGAATTATATTTGATAGGGGAATTTGTTATGCAAAATAATGACTCTGTATACACTCTTGGCTCCAGAAGTAGAGCCGAGTTGGCATCATTTCTCAGTCCTTTCTGTGAGTGTATTTACTATAGAACAGCTACTATTTGACAAATTTTGGATGGGAAGTCAAGGTATAAACTTATGGTAGAAACTGAATTGAAACCTTTGCAAACCAGACAGATGCTGCAGCACTATACTGAAAAGTCAAACAATTGCCTCACATATTCATTTGGATTCTTTTTAATTCCCCTCATCCTAAATGCCCATTTCTTAAAATTGCCAGAACTGATACGTGGACAAAGATTTCTTAGGTATTCTGTACCTGGAGAACCTCTCTTTGTTAAAAAGTTGTGTTTAAGACATGATGTGTAGGATTCAAGGGTAGATTCATAAGTATCTTGGGTCATTAGAGATGCTTGGCAGTGTCCAAGACACCAGCACAGGGCTAGAAGATCTGACACAGGATTTATGACGATCTGTTCCCTTCTGCCAGAGCAGCTGGAGGCCAGGCAGGACACGGCCGGCATCCCAGATGGCAACAGAATCCCACCTGGGCAGTCTCTTCCTCTGGTATAAATGTTCTGCTTTACTTATGTCTTTAGTGTCTTCATCCACGCATAGTATTTCACTGGACAGCCACTATGGGAGCGAGCAGGGATTCCTAGAGGCAAGGAGAAGGAGTCCATCAAACTGCACTTGCAATGTGTTTCACCTGGGCGTCCTCAGCAAGAAAGGGAACCTTACAGAAAGGAGGATAGAGGGGAAAGTCCAAATTCATTCTTGGGAGCAGAAGTGCAAATGTAGGACATGAACCTTTTAGCACTAGTGATGTTCATCAGGACTGCTTTTTCCGATTGCTGCTTTGTTTTCGTTCTAAGGATCGCTGCTCCTATGATTTAAACCTTAATCCTAATATCCTTAACTTCCATTTTGACTGCTTGCAGAGACTCAGACTTGTATCTGTACTGATGAATTCATTGATCTCTTTTCTGTAGAAAAAGATGGAAGCAGATTTGGGGCAACTTTCCGAACAAGCATGTTTTTACCAGTAAATGTGCCTACAGCAAACTCTTTCGTAGCCACTCCTTCTTCCCAAAGGCCAAAGCTCACTCACCTGGCAGGACCCTACCCTTCCTGTTTGCACTTCGAAATGTTTAGATTACTTTTTACAGGCGAGTATTTCTCGGTAGGCAATGGTTCGATGAAGGTGATACACCCAGGCAATGCTTCCATCTGTTAACTCTATCACAGTAGTCCATGGGCTCAGCTAGGAAGAGTGTGCCAGATACTCCTCAAGTGAAAACTTTTATTTTTCCCCAAAAGCCTGACAGATAAAGATGACAAGGCAAAAGGACTGGAACTGTCTTATGCAGTCAAAATATCTATAGTTGCAATGACACATTTAACTTCTACACTATTTTGTTTATTAGCTTGCTTGAAGCATCTTGGTGCTGTCTGAAATGGAGAACATAGTGAACCTGATTAGAAGACTGATAGCTACTGCAAAGGAAATGCCTGGATTAATGCTTGCAAAGGACATTTTGTTTCAATGGATTACAAAACCAAACCACCAGGATATACCCATTATAAGTGGGGCATTCCTACTGTGCCTATAATTGATCATCATCCTCTCCACATTACAGCAGTGAAAATTTGGGAAAATTCTCTCAGAAGTATAAGCGGTTATTTTGTACTGGCAAAATGTTGGACAGGATCCTACTGCTATAAAACTTTAATCTCGTTATCATTTACATTATGTGGACTGGAAGACTGAAAATAAAGCAGGGAGATGCCTTGCTTGTTTATTATAGGTGGCTGTTCATGGTAGCTTTACTTCTATTGTAATTACAGCATCATGTCTTCAGCTATGTCATTTTAGCAGAACTCCAATACTGACTTGCAGCATGCACAGCAGTGCTTCGCCGGTGCCTGCGTGGGGATGCTCTTTTGTAGCCAGTCTGGACTCCCAGGGGTTGCCCATGAAACATGGCAAGCTGCAGGGGTCCAAGTCCACTGAGAGCTGCTGCTCATGCGAGCAGGGCTAGTGTGGCTTACAGGCACCTGCTGGAAGCGGGCACCGTATCATTCTTTGTTTGATTCAGAAGCTATATTAAAACTGCTCAAAGGAAGTAAACATTCAGATTTAGGGTCTTCTAAAACCTAGCAGAAATTCTAATTCTCCTGCCTTTCTTTCATAGTAAATTACTTCTGAAAAAAAAGTATTGTCAGTTCTAATTGCTTAATGAATTAGTTCCTTCAATTAGAAAAGATGATTTTAAAGTATCTCATAAAGTATCTAATTATAAACACAATAGCTATTAACAGTTTTCAATTTCTTTACCAGATTGTTTTCCATGTTTTATCTCTGGTATGAGATCTTCAATATTGAATGTTTTGAATGCCAATGAATATTTCAAAAAACAAAGACAAGATCCTTTGAGTTCACAGTTTATATTTTTAAGCTGTCATGAAGTGGGAAATGCTTCTGCTGTTACAAAACTATGAGAAAGATAAAAAAAAAATGAAGTACCTTTGATAAGGACCTGCAATATTGAGGCCTGGAGGAAAGTGCCAGAAACACAGGACAGGAAACTTGAATGTAATGAAACCAAAAATAGGGAGCTGGTTGGCAAACTGAAGAGAAGATTTCATGTGATGTAGTCACAGCTGTAAGCCAGTAAAGCCATCGTGGCAGCCGGATGGTATAGGTTAGAGAGCTCAAGGACTCCATGGTAGGGCCACAGAAGTGTTTCAGTCACATCACAGGTAAATTCTAGTTTTAAGGAGGAAGACCAGCTGCAAAGTGTTGCTCATAATCAGCTCAAGATACAACATGTGGCAAAGTATGACATTTCTCGATATGGGAGAACACAAATCTATTATCTAAGGATTTTTTTTAATTATTCTTTTTAGAATAATGAATAAAAAGAATAAGAGTGATAATACTTAAAAGACTGACTAACTTAAATTTTATTTTCAGATAATTATGATTTTGTCATGGCTGCCTGGAAATCCTGACCTGATATGTTATGAAGTCTACCAAAATCTTCTGTTTTGTCTACAACAAATTTTCGTCTTTGTAGACTGTCCCAGGAAGATCTTTACCAGTACCTGACCCAAAGATAAGTGTATTTCTGGGAAAGGTTTGGTGACTGAGCTGACCATGGATTTAGGAATGTAGAGAAAGAACCCACTTTCGATACTGAAAAGTATTCCAGAATGATTAATAGCTTTGATAGATGGACATAATTTGATAACTTTTCACGGATCATGTCACCTCTCTGCTAAAATTGATGCCTGGTCAAATATCTTTCCCTGTATACATCATTAGTGACTGGGATACCAATTGTCTTCTATGTTAATTTTACAGCTGCATGAGCTAGTATAGTTCAGGGCTATACTGTTATAAGGATAATCTAAGATAAAAACAATATGCCTTACATGGAGGCCTAAGAAGCTCAATTTATTTCATATGTCAAAGAAGCTTAGTAACCCATATTACTTTTAGGCTTTATTTATTTATTTATTCATTTTTGTGGAGAAACGTTCTGATAAAGCTGCCTTGATACTAGAAGAAAACAAAATACAGATGGAAGCAGGTAAGATCACCCAAGATTGATGCTTCAGCTCCACTATATTCCTCTCCTTTTGATGATAAAAAGTAAAGGAAATGCAATAACGAGAAATGAGCTCTAGGAATTTGCAGTCTTAAGCAACATCTTTCAAGCGCATCTGCATTGCCAAACTGTGTAGCAGTAACCTTGGGAAGAACTGATGACTGAAGTTCAGGACTAGCCAATGCAGCCTGCTGCTACATGATCTAGAATGTAAAGGTTTCCTTTCATATTAATCTGGTAAAATCCCCTTGATCTTAGATAAAAGACACCACAGGACCCATCTTTTCCTTTCATCTTCTCTGCATGTTACCCAAGTCTTTATCTTGTAAGTCACCCTTTTCCTACTGGCTCTTTACCCCGTAGCTCCCATCCTGAAAGAGCACATTAACATGTTAAGAAGTTACACAGACAGCCTTTTATTGCCGAAATATTATGATTATCACTTGAGATCAAAAAGGAAGACTGCCATTCATCCGTAGTTTAGACACTCTAAAGTTGGCGTTGGGGTGATGCATCTTAAGGTCAATAGTGTGTGCAACTCACACAATTAAGTTGAAGTTTAACTGACCAGAGAAGGACAGCAGCTTCCTCATAAAGATTCAGAATGAAATGACAGTTTCCCACCTAGCACTAAGCAGGCAAGCTGTGTTTCTGTTCTCCTGTGAGCTAACCGTTTTTTTAAAAAAAACAGGTGGAGAATGGTCCTTGTTTGTATGACAGAAATTTGTCCATCTAGAAAATAATACTCGATGTATGTCAAACAGACAGAGAAAGGGGAAATCTTAAAGGCCATATATATGTGTTATATATATTATATATTTAAATTACTTATATATAGATTACATATATAAATTATTAGTAACATAACCTAATTGTGTCCGGTAATAAATCTCGCCATTATTCCTGTCTATCTACTGTCTAGTTACATGGACTCCTAGTATACTTTATTTATTCTTTTCACTATAATGTCCAGTCAATTTCTCTTACCTTTGAAGAAGAAGAATACTCAACATCTGTTTAGAAGCACCCTGGGTTAGCTCCACAGAGTCTCGGCTGATGTGCAATTTAACTAATACTTCAAAATTTTCCTCATTTCCCTGGGGTTAATGTATTGCCCTTTGGTGCTTAAATGTGAGTGGCTCCCGTTAGTGCATTCTGCGCCCTCCGATCAGCTTGCTGCAGGCCAGTTCCCTCACAAGTGGAAAGCTGCCAGCAGCCCCTGGGCATTTTAGTGTGGGCAGAAGGGACTTGGACTGGAGTAGTCCTGCATCCAGCGCAAATGGCATTTCCTGACATGCTGCTAAATCCTGCCTGTTGCTTTCACCAGGATTAAATGGTCAGGAAAAAGCCTGAGATGTTTACATCTGGATTATGAGATTCTGAAAAAAAAAAATAATTGCCACTTCATACAACACAGGCAAGAGGATAAGACAGGAGTTAATGCAGTTCACTCTTTTAAACTAGAAAAATAGCACTCTCTGAACAACAAAATGAAGCAGAAAAGTCTGCTTTATGGAGAAAGGGCAGAGAAGAATACTTTCTTTTCACGTGCATAAAATGTTTCTTGTGGAAGACAAAAGTGGCAGCGTGCCAGAAGCCTCTGCCTTTGCTGCTGCACAGAGTGTAAATTTGGATCAGGGGACCTGAGGCAGCTGTCAAAACTTCACAGCTCTTCCCCTCCCTGTCTTTGTAGTATGCAGAATACTGATGTAACCACAGACTTCCATAGGAAGGAGTAAGGGGAAAAATAAATTCTAGTAATAAACATGACAATATTCTTGATGATGTCTTAGGAGAAATGAAATTAGAAAATAAAGTGTGTTAACACATCAGAAAACCTGGGACACTATAATATGCATTGCAGAGTCACAGTTTACTGGGTGGTTTCATACTTGGCTGCAAGAATTTTCAGCATGGCAGAATTTGGGAGTCTGGAGATAGCAAGAAGGTTTTCTTCATTTTATACTGAGCAAAAAGTTACTTCTGCCCCTGCTCCAGGGTTTTTAGACAAATAGCACAATTGCAGAGTTCGCAAGAGGGAGGTCGTGCTGCAAAATTAAGTACTTAGACTTCCTGCTACCTGGTGTAAACCAAGCTGGCAGCAGATTTACTACCTCCCTCTGGGAAAGAACTAGGAATTTCAGGGAATATGCGCAGAGAAAACGTGGCACTAGTAGCAAATTCTTCTGCCTTTGTAAGCACAGGGGAGCAGGGCTGCGCGCGAGCAGGCGGTGGTTCCGAACCAGCAGACAGTGCCGGTTACACAGAGCCAAGTGCAGCAGCCTTCAGTCCACGCCGCAGCAGCAGCTCCGCGGCTGACCGTGCACAACGCAGAGTTTACCTGCACTTGCCCCAATTAGCCTGCATTCATTCTTCAGGCAAGCCCTTATTTTCTTATTATAGAAGGAAGGCCTGTGGAGGTTTCACCATATTCCTGACGTGCACAGCGACCTCAGTTAAGTTGCTGTTTAAATGTGGCATGTAAGATTGGTATCGGTAAAGCATATGAAAGCTTTAATGATATACTTCAGAAAATGAATAGTTGCCCAGAATTTCCTTTCCTGAGTTAAAATTCTTTTCTTATTGAAATTTTGGCACTCGCCTATTTCTTTCATTGTGGATGGATCTTTTTGATCTCTTTCATTTTTTTTCCCTTGGGATAGGGTGATGGTAACGCTCATGTCATCCTCCTGCCTTGCTGGGCAGCAACGTGAATGAGCGGCATTACTGTAATATTGTGCATTACCATGGGGAAGACATGAGCTACCTAAAATCCTTTTCTGTCATAAAAAACTTAGATTCACATAATAAAACCATTATCACCATAGCAAAATTTATTTAAATACAAACAGTTAATGATCAGCTTTTGACACTAGCAGAAGAGGATTATGTGGTCCAGGTGGTCTTATTGACTACAGAGAGGCTTATTAATGTTTCATTTCAGCTGTGTCATTTGACAGGCCTGTCACAATTCACATAGCACATGTCTGCCAGCCATGACAAGTCTGTGACACTAATTCCAAACTCTGAAAACAAAAGCAGCATTTGACCTTTAGAAACTCTGCGCAGAATGCAAGACAAAGTCCTAAAACTAACGTAGCTCCTCTTTACTTGGCCAAGAACAGCAAGGAGCCATACAGTAGGCTCACACTGTAGGCCCAGTGAAACAGCACTCTGCAATTTGCAGAGTGTGATTTAGTTCTGGCAAAATAATAGTAATAATAATAATCATACTGCCTGCACAGCACATTGTTTCAAGAGGAAGAAAAAAAATGTTCAAATGAATAACTTCAGAGTGCTAACAGAAAATAATTAAACCTCTTCCTTCATAACTGAGGAAGAATGGAGTTGAAAGGAAAACTTATCTTTCTAATATTTTAGAAAAATTAAATATTCAACTGTTTCATCTCATTTGTTCTGTTGAAACAACACTTTATATTTTAATGACTTTGTAAATTTAACAATATTTTCACATCAAGAAAAATTGTCACAACTTACAAAAAGTAACAGCATATCTATTTGTCTCTTTTTGTTTCCTCGTGCCATTTAATTGAAGGCTCCTCAGCCAAGTGTTTAAATCAGGAGTCCCTTTTCCCTGGACTCTCTCTACAGCCAGTATAAAATCAGAGCACCTTTACAGAGCACTACCACAGATAAATTCTGGATCACCTTTTGGGCATCTCTTCCATCCTCCTTCATCTCTTCCCCTAAGCCAATGATTTGAAGGCTTAATGTTAACTGGATTGTTAATGGTTGACTATTTTTGCACAAAATGTGTTTCTATGTCTTTAAAAAGATTCAATGCCTTTCAAAAGCTACTGGAAATTAATTGCTACTTTCAGTGATTTCATCAGTTCCTTATATTTTTCAGTTAATGAGTATGAGCTAGACACACCTGATTTAGTATGGCATCACTTGAATTCGGATGTTTAGAGATGCTCAGCTATCTAGGTGCCTAAAGACTCAAAAGAAGAAGTGGAATTAATTTTCCATGATTCTAGTCTAACTAGAATCATTGAAAATAATTTTTCAGGTACATTTATAAGACCAGAAATCAAAGAAATTGCTAATCCAAAAGACACAGTAGCTGAAAAATGCAGTTGTAAAATACTTTAATGATTGTTTCAATTTCAATTACTTTTTGTAATGATTCCATCTTGAGGGATTTCTGTTCATAGTAACTGTTAATGCCTAGGTCTAGTGAGCAAGAGTATTCTTGTGAAAGTGCAATAATTTACAAGACAAGTGGATGACATTAGAATTTCCTCTTCTGGTATGAGGTTTTTTTATGAATAAGTTTGGAATTACAGTAACTTAGACAAAAATAAGAACAACATGGAGGGGAGAAAAAATATCATGGCTAATCTTTTAGATTATCAAAGTAATTTATTATGTCTCTACTTGTGAGATTTGCAATGTTATATTTAACATTTTAAGCCAGAATCCTCGCAAGAAGCTGTGCTTTAGGAAGTGTATTTTTAATAGCTGCATTTTCAATAGCAGTAAAGTGATATGATGCACCAGTGTATTCATATAATAGTGTTCTGGTTTTATTTATTTTGCCGAAGATTGTTCCAAAATATGCTAAGGACATCATAAAATCAATACCAAAATTGTAATTTGCAGTATGTTTTTTTTAGGATCAGTGAAATTTTTTCTACTGTGAAATGGTAACAACTTGCATGAATCTTTAATTTCATTGCTTGCCGGTTGTGGATTGACCATGCACATTTGCCTTTATAGCAAATTAATTTTCTGCCTATTTGAAAATACTTATATTTCCTTTTCCAAAAACCAAATTTCTCTTTCCCTTTCAGGGAAAAAGCCTAGAACTTTGTTATGGTGTACCAAGATTTACCTCCAACACATTCTGAATGTTTAATCAAAGATATTTTAATCATTAGGTACAATTTATGTTTCATTTCTGAAAAGAAATAGCTTACAAATACAAGTGACATTTTGCTTTGTGCTACAACACTCGACAGAGTACTTCTTTAGCAAGCAAAATGCGACATGACACAAGCAAAGTAACTCTATTAAATGACAAAATATTTTCCATGTTCTTGAGCTCTGACCTTATTTTAAAAGGCAGAAAGAATTGTTTCTGCATTTCATCTCTGTATATTGCAGTTGTCTAGATAACAAATGTACATTCAGCAAAAGAGAAAAATAATTCAGTATACAATAGCTCATTCTGAATAACTAGAAGCCGAATTTTATAGTATAAAGTGTTGAGAAAGAATGGAGGAATAGCAAGAATAGCTTTTTGAAGCAAGGAAGTGTAGCTCTAGCTACATCACGGCCTTTTGCAGTGTGATAATTACTAAAAGGCAAGCTCTGATCTGATTACTGGAATACCAGTATTATGTAAATATGATCTGATTAGATTTAATATTCTATGTAACAAGAAATGATTTAGGAATT
The DNA here is from genome assembly GCA_013389825.1 of Crypturellus undulatus. Classification (NCBI taxonomy): domain Eukaryota; kingdom Metazoa; phylum Chordata; class Aves; order Tinamiformes; family Tinamidae; genus Crypturellus; species Crypturellus undulatus. Next base: position 321,235 of record VWPW01031452.1, read on the forward strand.
GTCTGTTTGCTTTGATGGCCTCATTTTCAGTGGCCGTGAAAATACGATAGACATACATAGAGGTAATGACATTCTCATTGTACTGACTTTATTAAAGGTGGCTGCAAAGTATGGGAGTTCATAAGTATGTAATTCAAGATAAATCAACCAAACACATTCAGACTTATAGACAGAACTTCCTTTTCTCCTGACAGTTTATTTTCTTTGCTCTGCTCAAAATAAGATTGTTTGCCACTTGCTAAGTAGTTGTTAAATCAGTTTAAGGTATCCATAGATTGAAGGACTAATTTGATTGCCTAATTAATCTCTCCCATGGCTATCTCTCTCCACCCTCAATGTACATAGCCACTACTTCCTACTGGATTTCTAAGGCTTGTAAACTTGTTCGGTATGACCTGCTATTTTCAGTGATTGCTCCTTTTAAAACTTCTCCATTGGTTTCCCCTTTTTTACTGTCTCAGAAATAGTCGTCTTTTTCTTACCTTCCAGTTCCTTCCNCATAGATTGAAGGACTAATTTGATTGCCTAATTAATCTCTCCCATGGCTCAGGCCAAGGAAGGACCAGTGATAACTGTATACAGCTCTGTACCTTCACAGAAATATTGATTTAATCCATAATCTATCTCCACCCTCAATGTACGTAGCCACTACTTCCTACTGGATTTCTAAGGCTTGTAAACTTGTTCGGTATGACCTGCTATTTTCAGTGATTGCTCCTTTTAAAACTTCTCCATTGGTTTCCCCTTTTTTACTGTCTCAGAAATAGTCGTCTTTTTCTTACCTTCCAGTTCCTTCCCATTCCAGCTTGTTCTAACTGTTCATATTATTTTACTGTGAAATGACTGCCAGGTGCTTTTCCAGGTACTGCTAGTCTCAGTCATCTTTCTGCTTCCCTTAGATCAGGCTTGAAGCAAGGGCACAAGAAACACAAGCCCACGTGTAGCAGTCAGCCTGCAGACTCACACTGCCTTGACACACCTGGGCAATTCTCTTAAGCTTTTCCATCACCGGGAGAATTCCCACTTAATAAGGCATTTGGAATACAAAATAATTAAATAGCATCTGGTTGCAAGTTAAAGCAGCNTCTAACTGTCCATCTCATTATTTTACTGTGAAATGACTGCCGGGTGCTTTTCCAGCTACCTCTCAGTCATCTTTCTGCCTCCCTTAGATCAGGCTTGAAGCAAGTAGATTTTACTTGTTCTATACAAATAATCCTGTTTTCAAAGTCTTCTTTCTAAACTAGCTCCTAGATATCTGCATACCAAAAATTCTTCATGAAGAACCCGCTTAAACAATTTTAAAATGCTGCTACAAAAATGAGACGCCTCTTTCAAGACTTACATGAAAGGACTTCGCTTGAAGCGAATCAGCTCTCCCCTGTTCTCGCTCTGCTGACATGAAACCTCCGCTCTGGAATCGCTCAGGCCACGCAAAACCCTCGCGGCCAGGGCTGCTGCGCCCCGCTGGGCATCGGTGGGTCTCAGGGCCAGAACCAAAGGGACATGAGGGCACAAGAAACGCAAGCCCTCGCACTGCCTTGACACACCTGGGCAATTCTCTTAAGCTTTTCCATCACCGGGAGAATTCCCACTTAATAAGGCATTTGGAATACAAAATAATTAAATAGCATCTGGTTGCAAGTTAAAGCAGCAGCCACAAGAAAATGAATATGAAGAAATACTCAGAAATAAAACTGTAGAACAGACCCTGACACTGTAGTGAAATCAAAAGCCTCCCAAGTGCAGTTTTACAGGTCCCTGGGTCACTAATTAAAGGGTAACCCTGCCAAAAGACCTAGACTACAGGTACCAAGCACTCAATCCATGGGTTCTCCAGGTAGCAGTAAGACTGATGATAATCCTTATTTATACATATATATATATTCTGTCTTCAGTATATTTTAGCTGAATTTCATAACAAAATCCTCTATAATAAAAACCTTGAAAGATGAATCCTGGGTTTAACTGAAGAAAACTATCCATTCTGCCTTCATTTTACATGTCTTGTCCAGTTGCGATTTCAGAGCCAAAAAATAATAGCCACCATAAAAATAATTAGCACGAAGAAATACATAAGTATGCCTAACTTTTGTAGCCTGTGAAACAGGCAGTTGTTTTCACTTGGTTGGCAGGTACCTTCAGTGACAGGAGTTTTAAAGTTCCAATAAAATATGATTTCTCATTCTTCCACTCCTTGCATACCATTCTGTGCCTTCTGAATTAACTTTTTACACGTGCTTTCTTTTTACCTTTTTACCTATTTTAAGGATTAAGAGATTATAAATGGAGATAGATAGGCAGAGAGCACTTGCATACAAAATGGGATGAAATTTCATCATGATACATCTGTATCAATCAGCAGGCCAGCTACTTTAGCTGATATTAATTGTGTAGTTGCAGTGATTTGGATGGAGAAATGACTCGTGTCGATGGGAATTTGTCCCTCTTATTTCTACTCATCAAAACACTTTATTTTTAAACCTCTTTCACTTTTTTCTCTTTATTTTAAATCTTTCACTTTTATTGACAGCCTTCATTATTAGTTGCTAACTAGTTTGAGTTTCATGGATCTGTGATCTGTTTGGAATAATCTCATTATTTTACTTCAAGAAAAAAAAAAATAAACGTAGGGGGAGGTCTCATCACCTCTAGCTCAAGTTAATTAAAAGCCTAACCAAACCTTTTGAGAAACAGTAGCCTGGCAGTGAAAGATGATAAGGAGGATAGAGCTATCTGTGCTAAGGACTGCAATTTGTCTGGTTGTCATATATCTTATTTGCTCTTGTTTTGTCATAAACATACACACAGGATAGCACAGATGTCTTCTGTGGATGTCCATACTAAATACGCGCATTTGTCAGTTTTCTTGTAATCTAGTAAACAAAAGAAGGAAAGCGCATTGATCACAACTTATGTCTTTATGTCTCCCTGTAGGTGTCAATTAAAATAACCAGCTATTACAAAGTCAGCTGCCCAACTTTATTGCACTGGGGAGAAATTTGAAAAATAGCTGGAGGTGTAGTGTATTAATTAAGGTGACCTGGGTTAAACTGACACAGTGCATAACAGAGTGAGCTGATGTGTGTTTTCATATACTACTGACCTACTGTGCGAGCTAGGAAAGCTGTTGTGTCTCCAGGGGTTTTGTTTTCCCCGTTTAATTTGTATGTTCTGTGATACAAAACGTCTCTCTTCCTCAAGGGAGCTGAGGCCCTGGTCTCTGTTCAGTTCCTGCAGTGCTATAACCATCATCATCAAGCTTCAGATTAATGTCATCCCTAGGTCCAAGGAGCAAAAGATTTCTGCATCAAATGACCAGTCCTGTAATGAAAAGGGCTTCTGTGCAATAATATTTACACTACAGTTACCATGTAATTATACTCTGTTCATAAAATGTGTTATTAGAGAAAATCTTTAGTTTTCAGTAATGCAATCCCTTTAATTACTGCTAAATACATATTTTGCAACTTTACTTACACTGAGCACTGCTTAAAACTTCCAGTCATTCTCTGTCTTCATGATGTCTGCTATCTTTGGAACAGAGAGCAATCCCTGGGGTTTTATATTTTCTGGTAAGGAAGACTTAGAGCAGTCTGATTTCACTTTTACCAGTAAGCATTTTATGGAACAGAGGAAATTTATTCATTGCCTAAAAATAATCAACTCAGTAAAGCCTCGATCTTAACAGGTAAAGACTCATTATGTACTTGCACTTCAGTGAGGTAGTCTGCTTTCTTAATGGTGTGAATGAGGAATGCACGGGTGTAAGGTTAGTTCTGGAAAAAGACATTACTTTTTGTGAGTTAGCATGACTTAACTTGTGTGGGAAGATACTGCAAACTATCCACAAAATATTAAATATCAGTCTGAAATTATTTAAATTATTGGTTATCGTTGCGTCAGCTTGCTTTTTGAAACTAGCACAAGTGATTCAGTTGTGTCCCTGTAATTCAGTGCAATATTGTCAACTGTAACAGATTTTAATCCTATTTATTCAATGGTAACTGAGATCAGATCCTCACTCATCAGATGAGGTTAAAATATCTTTAGGGGCAAATCAATGGCAAAATTTCCTGGCAAACAGATTTAAGACATCATCTTTCATGGACTGAAATTTATAATGCACTTGAGCTTGTGCCCTAACTCTCAACTCTGTATCCAAAGACAAACAGTATTTTACTGAAAGATTTGTTTTTCTCCATGGTATTTTACAGCATTAAATGCAGTTCAGTGTTCTCATATCCAGTTTTCAAATTTGGCGTACTTCATTTTGCTCTCTCTGTGAGCAATGTAGAGAGTAGAAGCCTCTTCTGCTAGCTCAAGGTCTGTCTTCCAAAGCTTAGAATTGTATAGGAAAGATAAGACATGAGAAGGAACACAGAAATTAAGTAAAAATATCTACCCCGTAGTCTAGACAGTCTAGAAGATCTCAGGAGAACTTAGTACCAGCCATCATTCTTGCAAGGACATAAAGAAGGATGTTTCTCACGCAGGAGATCTAGCGAGTTCCACCAACAGATGCAGAAAATTATCTTGGCTATTAATTTCATACCACTAACATTCATTTCACATAAGTAGTTTCATATCTCTAACACAACTTCTACAACAATAAAATACAACAATAAAAGCTCAGAGATTTGAACTTTCATTTTATGCTCAATCTTAGGTTTTCTACATCTGTTGTTTCATTTCTTACATGATTTCATGATATATAGACTTGTTGCTACTCCTGAATGTGTCAAATTAATATTAAGTTAATTAATATGAAAGTCATTATCTAAAAAGAAAATTTGTTTCTATTTTGGGAATTACACCACAGTAGAGATGCATTTCTTTGGATTGCCTCAGTTTTGGTTACTGATGCATTTTTGGCATCTAGTTTTCAGAGTAAAAATAGTGCAACATGTAACATGCAGACTAGGAATAAAATGCTAATACTGGATACTTCCACAATTAATTTTAGCATTCTCTCTCTCGTGACATATTTTCAGGGAGCAAATATTCAAAAGTACACAAATGCTTGCTCTTTTTCTTGCTATCATTTTTTCTCAAAAGTTATTCTCAATTTTAAAGCCAAAGGGAAATTTCTAATATGGCATATAGATGTTTCTATCCAAACAAATGCTTAATTTACAAGAAGATTCAAGTTGCAAATCAAAGCAGAAACAAATACTATGTGTTCTATTATATTATGTCATGCAATCAGTTGGTTTGGGGAACGTTTACATGCCTTTTGGTTTTTTTTCTCTTCCTTCCCGTGGTATTTTCCCACACAGCTGAACAACACGTGTTTGTTTCATGCTATTCAATAAAAATGCATATGTATTTAAGCTTCTGAAAATGGACACAATTTTATTTCGGTTTTATTTTTAAAAATTGCCACCGAAGCCTATTACAAACTGTGTCATACATTAAATGCTACAGAATCCGTCTGTCAGGCAAGAGTAACTGAGGAAATTGGAATTTCCAAAGGATTAATGTTTACCTTGCACAGTGAACTACAGATAATTAACAACGGTGACTCACTCACCATAAAAAATGACCCAAAAGCCCTACTTTTAAAATTTCATGAATGTTTATGAAAGTTAATGAATCCCTCTCTGATAGCTAAATAGATAACCTACTCACTAGATACGTCTTACGGGCAGCTTCCCAGGATGTAAAAAAAATTCTGGAATCTTATCCTTCACATTAGCAAACAAGGACTTTGACTATGTGTTTATGATTGAGGTTATAAATCTTATAAGGTTTTGGCGATAATCATGAGAGGATGAATATAAGTGCGTTTGTGACTGAGGACCGTAAGTGCAGGGAAGTTAATATCTAAAAATATTTCAAGATAGGAGAAAATATGTAAAAAAACAGCACTCACACCAAGTAGCTAGAAGGGACAGATGTCAGAAAAGAAACAGAAATGGTGCCTTGAGAGAAAAATAGATATATCGAGATTAAAAATAGGATACATTGAAAAACGATAGACGAAGGAAGAAGTAAAATCAATGAGAATATAATATACATAGTGTGAGTCTTAACAGGATGTTTGCATTTTGTCAGTAAGATCCATCAATGTATAAAAGGAATTAGGAATGTAAAGAAGTGGAATAGAGAACCAGAAAAGCTTGTCTGGAAACACACCGGGCTTTGAAACTTCCTCCAGCTCCCTGCACGTATGTCCTGGGTTTTAGTATGTATCCTGACTCAGCTTTTTTCCTCAAGTTACTGCTATGGTCTTGGGAGACAGAATTTTCTCTGTCCACTGCTTTCTTTCTGAAGTGAAGGCGATTATTTTGTTCACAAGTCCCACATTTCATGTGTCCCACAAAATCACTGGTGGTCTCTCTGCACTTCTGTCAGTTCCATGGATGGTGCTTAATCTCTCTGAAAGGATGGGAATGTGATTCCGCTGGCAGTAGTCTTCCAGTGACAGTGATACTGCATATGGCTCAGAGACTTCCTGTGTTGATGGGAGATGAAAGAGTGATGCAAAAGAATAGGGAAAAATATCTTTGGTTAATGCTCGGGACTTAGAATTAAGGAAACAGATCAAAGGGAGTTTTGCTTTTCTATTCCTCAGCTATTTGTTAATATGTTAGCATTTAAAAGCTTTTCTCTCCTGCTTCCCCTTCCTTGACAAGAAATCTTCTCTGAGGTACGTTGTAGGAGTTTGATATTTTGGATAAAACACAGACTGATACTTATCAATTGCAAAGGAAAACCTTCCTATTCTGTACCTTACTGACCTTCTACGTATATTATAAACACAGCTGTGGACATGTTATCTTTCTAGCAGGATAGAAACAGGGGGAGTAAAGCAGGAGTACAGAGAATTGCCTATGGAAAGACTGGATATTTATGTTGTAGCTGTTCATCCAAATGGAAGTTGCCCCTGACACACTTCGGCTGGTAACCTTAGCACTATTGGCTAGACTAAAGCTATCAGGAGCATGTGTTCATGCTTCATACCTTCAGCCTAATGAGTAAAAAGAGATACGCTTCAAAAACACACATTTCTTTTGAAAATGAGACTGTCTCCCAGGTTTTGTCAGCTGACAGGAGCTGTTTGGAATTTTACAAAATTCAAAAAGAAACTAAAGATTGTTGTATGGGTGCAGGATGAATGACATTTGAACTCTCTAACTAGCCTCAAAGTGAATATGGGAAGGAGAGAAACTGTATCTGGTCCAAACTGCCCTGGAATCTTCTTGTCCTCTTATACTTTGTGATCAGCAAGGTCGGGCCATGGGATTACTCGGGTAATTCCTCAGGCCCTCTAAGGTGAGCCGAGCTTCTCCTTCCCTGTTCACATCGCTAAGGCATGGTTGTGGGACGCCTGACTCTTGAGATTCCTTTTTTGGAGATGTTCAGATCAAAGTGTGTTTGTGTGCATCTGTGAGGTGGTCCCTCCACCCCCGAATTCTGCATGCCCTTGGATTACAACTGCCATCAGGTTGTACTGTGAAACAGCAAAGTGACATACTCGAGAGAAAAAAAGGGTTCTGCAAACAAGGATCCTTACAGTGGATAGCACTTGGTTAATGCTTAGTAAGTCCAGCAGAAGTAAGATCTAGAGAGAACAGAAGTTGGTTGATGGAAGACTATAATAAACAGTAACTTACTTTTTGCTCAAAATACCACTGAAAACATGACGCTTGTTTCAGTAGGCTTGGATGCTAGTCTCTTCTGTCATAATCACGTTCCTGAGGAGGCCTGAAATATCACTGACTCTTTCCATTCACACCTCGATCTCTCTTCTTGGTTCCTGCCAAAACAATTTCATTTTTGAGTGGCCAATAAAGATCTAGTTGTAGCACTCGTCAACACTGGTATCCGAATTTTTTAAAGTTCCAACAAGAAGAAAAATGTCTTTGATTAGACAGACTTATGGGTTTTAGCATGGACAAATCACATTGAAATTAAAAGCTGAGTCTGAGTTATTTCAGGGGCTGTAAGAGCTTAAAATAAAAGGAGAGAATATGCTGAAGACAGAGGGTGTGTTGAAGCACTATGCTTCGTAAACATAAGTAAGAAACAGTTCATACCATCTTCTGTTTCTCCTTAATGCATGTAGTGTGCATGGTGATTAAATGCACACACACATCTACATATATATGTAAAAAAATCTATATATGCACATCAGCATTATTGAAGAAGTTAGGGATTTCCAATACTTGCTAGGATATATTTCCTTGATACACAGGAAATATTTCCTTGATAGGGATGTTCTTCAGAAAGAAGGTATTGCAGGTAGTTTCCTTGTAGCAAGTGATGCCTATTACAGGGAAAGATCTGAAAATAATGTCAAATACATGGCATAAATATTTAATTGAATCTTAGTTTTGTAACTTGTATTATAGTTATTAATAACGATTGAAGCGTTAGATAATCAAACTATTTATTTAAAAGCTTATGTGCAGATAAATGAAATAAACTCAGAGGAAAATGCCAAGTTAGGTCCAAGTACTAACATTTATTCATCACTGTGGAAATGATACAAAACTTGGCTTTCTATCAAAGCAGAGAATAGTAAGTAGTGTGATATGAACTTCCTTTAAAAAAAAATGTGGCAATTGCCACCCAGCTCCATAATCAGGCCATTTCTAATAAACTGCTATATTTTGGAAGTGGATTTGAGAGGTTTAATTTGGGCAAGGAATTGCTGATGTGGGATTTGGAAGATACTGCCATAGTAAGAATTGATCTTGTGAAAAGAGCTCTTCAGTTGTCACATCTTGAAACTTTCCTTCTCTAAGCAAGTTATAGGATGAAGAAATGTTCAGATTAAATTTTAAAAAGTGTCTTAATAAGCAGGCCTGAAAGACAGTGATTTTGCAGGATAGTTATATAACTTGTCTTCTGAGATGCGTATAACCTGCTCTACAAGGTCTAACTGATCGTTAGACCTTAAGTGTTCAAGACATCTAAATTAAACATTCCCATGCAATTCTGCTGCTAATGCAGAAGTCTAAAAGCTCAAATCCACATTGATTTTGTCCAAGAGAGCAACTAAATGAGGATACAACCTAGCAAAGGAAAACTGGCACCTTCTTCACACTAGGCAGCTAATGAACGAAGGGAACCAAGTATTACATCTACCCAGATCACATGCTAAATGCTGAAAGCTTCTTAAATTTGCAGTATCTGCTGCCAGTTGCTTAAACTGTTCTTACAGGCAAGGTCTGCAAGCTATAGCCAAAAAAAAACCCCAAAACTCTTAAGAACTGGATTTTTTTTCCTAGTAACCTAGTAATATGGCTAAAGCATGTCTGGTGACCAGAGAAGACTAGAAGATTTGGGGCTCCTCAGTCTACAGATTAGGAATCTGAGAGGATCTACAAAACTTGAGATCATAAAAGACTGCTCGGGAGAGGACAGTTTTTAAACATTCTTTATAACCATATAGAGATCAAAAAAAAAAAGGCTTAAACACAGCAAGGAATATTGAAATTAATAATTTGATTCTAATGGTAAAATTAGGAAGGCACTGGAACAGACAGGTGTGACATTACAGAGATTTCACACTTTCCCTGTTCAAACAGCTGCCAGGAATGAGCTATGTACCATGGTTCTTCCTTTCAAGCAGAAAAAAATAAGTCCTCTCCAGCTCTATTTACTGTGAGTTCTGGGAAGTGAAAATAGACTCTGCTCTGCCTGCAAGTGCTTTAACTGGCTGCCTTTTAGATTAAGGGCCTGCTCAGTTTTCTGTTTGCTCCATAAAAATTAGGGTGAGTGAACAAACATTTTCTCTCAACTAAAAGAAAGTCTGTTGTGAGATTATTTTAAATCAAGTGTAATGCATATTTTTCTGTGTGGTGCTCTGTTTTGAAATGCTGGACTGGAACAATACTTGAAGTCAATGTGCTAATCAGTTGATGAATCTGGGATTTTAAGTATCAGTCAGAAGTTTGCTGTTATGTTAACTGCATTCCCTTTTGCTTTTTTTTTTTTTGTCACAGTACTGGAAGGAAGTTTAGGATTCTCCAACCCCTTTTCATCTCCCGTAAAGTCTGATCATTGTATTTAAAAGATCGCTTCCCTGCTCAAATTTCATCATTCTTCTGCTAAACCTAGTTTCACAAGCCATTTCCCAAACTATATAGCATGTAGTGTACATTTTGGCTTCACACTTGATTCCATATAGGCTTTATTTAAGCTTTCTGTCTAAAACTTTTTAAAATCGTATTTAGGATGAAATTGCGGATAAACTTTCCAAACTATCTGATTTATGGCAGAGACTTGGCTGGTAATCTTAAAAAATGTTCTTGATGCACTATGTAGAAAAGTTTAAAAGTCTTTTTGACTCATGGCTTAAAGAAATGCCGTAATCTTAGTGGAACAATAAAATAAATGGGCTGTGAAAGGTTCACCAAGTTTAACAGAACTGCTCAGTAGAAAATGAGGGAGTCTTAAACATAAGAATTAGTTTCTCCTGCCATTCTTGATTTATAATTTATAACAAAAAAGGTTATCCATTTTCAAATATTAATATACGTCTTGGTACATTAACATTGTTTAGGAGCCTACAGAGTTTTTCTTTCCTTCTCACATTCATATTCTAGGATCACAAGGATTCCTGATATGAGAAGAACTTCTAAATGAGTTTCTAGTATTTATGAGGAAACATCATATTTGTTAGGAGTACAGCTATGCTTTGTAAATAATGCAAAATTCTATATACCACTTAAATGTAAATAATTGTCTAAGCAAAGTGAGAGTTCTTGGTTAATGTTTTAAATTTAAATGTGAGATATGCTTCAAATTCAGATATTTAGGCAATAAGGTAGTTGGTAATAAAATGAACCAAATTGTCAATATTCATGCCAGAGAATATCTTCTGTATGGTAGTAAAAACAGTGTTGTTTTCACACACACTTATGAATCTCATTGTTTTCACAATATATGTGTTTATCATATTATTTTAAAAAATAGTAACCAATAGTCTAAATTTTAAACTCTTGCTCACTCTTAATGTACTCTTTTGCTTATCAGCATTTGTTCTGAGGCTGTGGTTTGATTAACATGCCTCCCTGTCTTGAAAACTCAATTCTAATATGAATACTGAAAATGAAGCTGACATCCTGATTTCACATTTGATACACAACTGCAGATGACCAACACATGCAGAATGTTTTTTTTTTGTATCTCACTTCTCCTTATGAACCTGGATTGTATTCCAGGAAGTGTCTTTTTAGAAATGTTGAGCATTTTAAAATACTTTAGAATTTATTAAATTCTCAGAAACCAAACTAACTTACTTGCTTCTTTAGGCTTTGAAAGTTTTCTCCGTTTATTACTGTACATAACACTGATCAAAATGGAAATGACCTGAAATGTTATGCCCATTATTGATCTTTTCAGCTGTGTTTCCTGGAAAGGGATGTGTGCTCCCATACAAATGAACCAAGTCCTGATTCCTGCCGGGAGCGTTCGCCTGCTGCCGCTGGAGTGCGAGTGCTTCCCTCACAGGCGTCCTTGAGAGGAAGAGCAGCCCTGGTGCTCGAGTCTGCTGCAGGGTATTTAATCAGAACTCACACAAATTGTAAGCTGTTTCTTAGTAAATTAGTATGTTCAACTCCTCATTGCCTGAGTTAACATGCTTAAAGCAGCATTTCTTATGTTACTTTCAGACTCCTATGAGGTTTTAAAGTGTTAAACATCTGCAACTGGCAGTAGCTCACTTGCCCTGAAGTTAAGAAGTATTTTTTATACTGACTTGGATGTGTTTATTCTAGTCAGAGAAGTGCTAATTACCTTTCTCTTGGTTGCCAACAGGCCGTCATTTCTTCCAGGGCAAGGGAATAGGCAGGTTTCCCTTCCTTGTCAGAGACAAGGTCCAGTGGTTCTAGGTCCGGTGTTGGCCTAGCTGCTTTGGAGAACGTCACTCTGTTACACAGACAAAGCTGCGATAATTTTGGTGCTTCCTGAGGCACTGCTGTTATATTATTAATTAATCCTATAGATCATATTCAGTAACACAGAGCTAGTCTCAGGGACTCAGCTCTGGCTACAAAGTGTTTCACCCTGTGGAGAAGGATTTGTTGTTTTCTGATGACCTACCTGCACCTCACACTGATGTGGAAGTCCCCTCCTACGAAACCTGTGGGCTCCCTGTGTTGCAGAATTGGAAGGACTAAAAGAGGTTCTTATTGTGTACCTAATGTAAACTAGAGTACTAAATATAAACTTGTAAAGGTTGTTTCTAAGTTGAATTTTCTTGTCTGTATCCCCGTTTCCATTTTCTGTCACAGGGAGATGTTTGTTACACTCGAGGGGAGCAGAGATAAATATGGAGCCAAGAATTTATTGTTAGCCTAATTAAAATCTTTAGCAGCTAATCCAAGCTCGAAAATGGCACACTCATACTCCAAACATATGTATACAAAAGCCTCCTCCATAATGTCCCTACAGGTGCCGTGCAAGAAAACCTTGCCTAGAGTCTCCCCTTTCCTGGTGCCTACGCAGAGGCAGCAGCGTTTGGCAGCAGGTTGCCAAGGTCCCAGGCCCTTCCGCAGGGCACCCTTCATAGTGCCAACCCGCGCTCCTCCGTACCCATCCCCAGGCACCGCTGCGTTTGGGCGGCGTCAGGGTTTTAATTCTTACAGTGTTAAAATGAAAATGATAGTGTTGTTTTAGGTAATGATATGCAGCAAAATTTGTGAACAATAGCTGGTACTGAAGGCCTTACCATGTCTCTGATAACTAATTTCAGCAGTGGTGTTTTATTCTCTCTTCGCCATACATATTCATACAAACTCCCCAGGGGCACATAGTACCCATAACATAAGAAGAGCTGAGCTACTCTTTTTTAAGAGTACTAAAACCAAATGAAGAAAAATAGGGATATGTATGAAATGACATTTGGTTTTGCGTATTATCAGTATTCTGTCTACAATACCTACTAAGGCACCTCTCTGCTAGTGAAGGCTTGCCCAAAACAAGGTTGAAGGCACCTCTTCAGGGACACTGCGGCCCTACGCCTTAGCCCCCTGCGCTGTGCACGGGTGCAGAGCAGGGAGCGCTGAAGCAGCCTCAAGTTCTGCTCGTGGTGCAAACGCTGTGCCCCTGCACCAGAGACTTGCAAGGGAAAAACAGCACTCGCACTGAAAGGGCTTTTTGGCTAATATCAAGCCATGGTAGAGTGAGCTGATACAGTCGAGGAGAGTTGTTAGAATTTTTATTTTGCCTTTCTGGAAGGTCTTGCCTGTCTCTCAAGGGTAGCAGTAGGGTGGAGTGTCCCAGGGTAAGAGGGATATTGAAAGCANGAGCGCTGAGGCAGCCTCAAGTTCTGCTCATGGTGCAAACGCTCTGGGGGAGCTAGGGACGCTGCGCAGCCGGGCTGCCCCTTCACCAGAGACTTGCAAGGGAAAAACAGCACTCGCACTGAAAGGGCATTTTGGCTAATATCAAGCCATGGTAGAGTGAGCTGATACAGTCGAGGAGAGTTGTTAGAATTTTTATTTTGCCTTTCTGGAAGGTCTTGCCTGTCTCTCAAGGGTAGCAGTAGGGTGGAGTGTCCCAGGGTAAGAGGGATATTGAAAGCAACCTCAAAAAAAGAGACAAAATGGAAGAAACCAAGGGAAGTGGTTCGATTTTTCATAAGGTTTAGATAATATTTTGTAATTCTTTAGCAACATTTACTTAGAGACTGTAAAGCTTTAGCTATCTGTCTGATCATCATAATTTTTACTATATTTTAGCAAATCATCTTTATCAAAATAGTACTAAGATGATTTTCACAAACATATTTTGTTTCAAGCAATCGTTCCAATATTTTTTCTATGAAAAAGTCAGTGGGATTTTTCTGAAAAAGCCAAGTAATCCTTTTCTCACAGCTAAATATTTTCTGGTGCTGTATATTAGACAAGGTAAGAGAACAGTCTTGTAGTTTGGACTTAGTTATATGCCCAGTTTGTAGTCACACACAGTTTCTCTTTCCTTCACTCTCACTTAAGAGGGTTGTTTCCCTTGCTACATTATGTAAGTGCAGTTAGGAAGGACCACATGCTGGTGGCTGTTTATATAATGCACCAAAAAGTGGTAGGAAGGAGGAGGTCAGAATCTGATTAGTGTTAGCAGAATGAGAACAGCAACACAGCTCTGGATATGCATTATGCAGAGCTCTGTTTATGCACCTAGCAATATTTCTATATGAAAATCAGTGATCTGTAAAATCCCTATGCTTGATGTTTTTAAGTACAGTCATTACCCTGTCAGTAATCTGCTTCCATCCGTAGTTCGGAAGCAATTTTGTAATGACTGGTGATTTGAGGATTGTTGTATGCACGCTTGAGCTTGCAAAGGAAAACTATGGAGTTTTCATGGCTTTCATCTGAAGGAGTTTTGTAGGCCTCTCATCACCTAGTTCTAATCTAAAATTATCTTAATATATAAATATATCAGGCATTTGTTCTAAGCAAAGTGTTTTAGTACAGGGCTGTCCTCAACTCTCTGATTATCAGGAAAGGCTAGCAAATAAATATTAGGCTTCGTATGTAGGAATATGGTAGGCATCCTCCCAAAAACACAGGCCCCTGACAGTACTGTTGCACCAGTGCAGATCTGGTGTGTTGGCCTAAACACACCAAATATCCTTTAGAGATATCTTCTATACCTGTGTAAGATGAAATGCAGATGATAAATGAATATTCAAGGGCATTTCTTAAACTACAGAATTTTATTCTGCCATCCTGATCCCAAATCCTAATTTCCACTGTGATGTCCTTCTTGTCAAAATTGCAGTGCTGCATCTGCTGTGAGATGCTGTGGAGCAGCCATAATCTAGCACTGATACCTGATTTATTATTGTTTGATAATATAATAATGTAGATTAGTGTAACCCTCTAAAATTTCTGAGAATCGCAGACACATTTGAGTTCTGATGTTCATTTGCATCTCAGTCATTTTATCTTTCCCCTATTCATTGTGTATGCATCCACAAAATCCATATGGATTTCCTGATGAAAAAATGCAGATGTTGGTCCAAACCTCCACCAAATACTTTTTTCGCTGTTAGCAGCAAGCAGCAGCAGAGGGGAAGAGGGAAAATGCCTCTGTAGACCTTTTAAATGACATGAAAGATATCTTGAAATATTTGGTCTTATTTCTAGTGGGCAGAAATATGTTCCCTGCAGTGCTTGTGTAGCAGGGATGAAAGATGGGAAGCCTGGTGGAATAGAGTGGGATCCAGAAAACAATCTTTTGCAGTCCAAGTTTCTTTTCAAAAACCAAAGCCAAGCAACTGAAAGTATATCCGGTTATAGGAAACATGATTGCCTAAATCTGTACCTAAAATGCAGAAAAAGTGGGGTTTCTTTTTCTCTCCTGAGAGTTTCATGAACTCACATTGCTCGTGTTGAAAGCTGCTTTAATAGATGTGGCTTCATAGCACATCATGAGGCAGCACGTTGCCTTGCAGGGACAGACTTAAAAGTAGCTGCACTCACCTGTTGTGCCTCGCAGGGTTAGTTATTCTGGGTGCGACGCCACAGGGAAGTCTGAAGCTAAGTCAACAAGTGTCATCATCTAATGGGTAGAGTAGAGTTACCCTCAGTGATCAAAGAGAGGATACATTTTCTAACTTGATTTGGATTTGAACTGAAACATGGCAAAACGTGGCCTAGTCCTTGCAGGCAAGAGAACTAAAATAGTTGCATATTCTACATAAAAAGCATTCAAAAGCGTGTACTACAGTCTGGAAGTTAGTTTTTAATTCCTTTTCCACAGTACAAGGCCATCTCAACCTATTTTTGTTTTAATGTGACATTAAGATAATATAAACCTGTCTGCTCAGAAGCTATTTGCAAAAGAATGAGTTGTCAGCTGTGATATATTTTACTTAGCTTTCAAAACCTGTATTTTAAAACAATAATGGCTGTGCATGTTATTGTAGAAATGCATAATGTATGTTTGCCAGATGGCAATTTAAAAATATGTGCATGAACTGAGGATATACGTTACACTTTCCTCACAACACACCTTGAATTCAAAGAGAATTTCAAAGAAAGTTTTTCTTTAAAATGAAACTCATTTTTCTAAAACGATACTTCCTTTTGGCAAGTTGTCATCTGAAACTGTTTCCTGCTGCTATAGGATAGGGAGAAAGACACCAGCCATTTAGGCGCATAAGGCAGGGCAGGGTGCGGAGCTGCTGTGGTCTCTGCTTGTGAGCTGGAGAAGGGTCATCGAGAGCTGAGACCGGCTCTCCCTGGCCTGGTTATTCCCTCGGAAACAGCAAGGAGGAAGAGGAAGAGGAAGAGCTCTTCCTCGTGTGAGGAAGAGCCACCTCCCTGCTCATCGCGGTCCTGGGATCAGCACCCAGCAAAACTCGGCTCCTCTCCTAGCGCAGAATCTCTTCAGACACTTGGTTATCCAAACTAATAGATCCCAGTTAAAAGAAGTAATTAAGATTGATTATTTCTTATGGTTACAAAAATCCTCTTGAGGTAATTAAGATCCACATGATCAAATTACTCAGGATTTATATCTCAGTGCTTAATGCTATAACAGTGACCTCGACTGCAATAAATAATTCAGTTGTATATAAGCTTGGTGAACGAGAACCCTTTCCCATTTGCTGAGGCAGTTTCTTTTACAGCATATGGTATCAAATGCTGTTTGCACCTATCAGTAGCAATTCCATTATCATATTTGTATGTCTTCCATGAAGTACATTTGTATTTTTACTGAAACTATCTTGATGAAAAAAGCAAAAAAAAAAATCTGTTATTAGTCATTTCCTAACAGTGGAGGTTGTTTCATGCATTACAGCCCCTATTTTCAAACTCTACTTCAGTAAATAGCAAGACAACTCTGTAAAAGAAACTGAATTACTGTTTTTTTTTTCTGTAAAGTATATCTGCTGCCATCTGTTGACTTGGAAAGTACCTTCTAGTCTTAAATAAAGTACAATCAGATTATCAGATGTTATACATACAATTCAACCTCTTAACAGCACTCTAAGATATTGCCAATTAGCCATTTCAAACCAAGCCATATGTTTCCATGTTTATAATGAAAAAGACACACAGAAAAGGTTAAAAACTGTGAAAATTCACAACTACTTAGAAAAACGTAGTGCAAACCAATTTGCACAGCTATTGAGGAAAATATTTGCGGTAAAATCAATTGGAAAAGACTAAGGCTGCAGGAAGTTATTGAGTATTTCGTATTTAGATGTAAGCTGGATGGGATAGCAGTGTACTGAAATACAGGGTCAAGACTTGCAGCTGGGTTTAGCTTGGTTTTGGCTGAGTGGGTTTTGAGAGTTTGAACTTACTTATGCAGGTACACGGAATTCATTCAGAAAATCCAGTACGGAAAATCTGCTTTGTGGCAGGGCAGGATACCACTACCAAATACCCACGCCGAGACGCTGCTTGCTTGCTGTGTTGCATGGATGCAAAACTTGTTGCTTTCTACGGGGATTCTACTCCCTCCCAGCTCCCCCTCAACGCTATATTTAGTAATCTGGCATCATTTATTTTTCTGATGCTTATAGCAGCATCCAAAGGGAAGTTACTGGCATATAGGGAGAAGCTTTTAGGTGTTCTGAGTTTTGCAATTAATTTGTAGTTAACCCTTGTTGCAGATTTTTTGTGTTTTTTCTTTTGTGGTGGAACAACTCCATTGTAGGTTTTTAAATAATGTACTGGCATGTTGATTGTGCATTCATACGTATTTGAGCCATCTGGCTGCAGTATCTAGATCTGATAAACTTCTTCATGCAACAAACTATTTCATCAAAAAAGATGTTATGCAACTCCAGACATACTTTAATGCTCCTGTTTCTCTTAGAATAAATTGTAGTTATCTAACTAACATCAGTCACTTTTGTGACTGTAAATATTCTTATGAGAATATTTAAAATTATTAGCTCTCTAGAAATCCAGAAAAAAGAAGAGAATAGTATAGCCTGGCATCTACTGGTATCTTAATCCAAAAAGTAGTAGAGACCCTAACAAAATCTGCAAAGCCGGCTGGGCGCCGCGGCGTCACCGGCATCTGCAGGCGCCTCGAGTCCAACCTCCCAGCGCCGCCGGGAACAGGCTGCCCCCCTCCCTTCCCCGGTGCCAGTGTCCAGAGCGAGGGGGCCCGTGAGTAGCGTTCAGAAAACACCATACACGGCACCATCTGCTGAGTAACACCCTTTGCCTCTCTCCCTTTATGTATGCTCTGTCCAAATTGGATCTCATTTGTGATTCAAAGCACTCCCCGGTTATTGGCAATGCGTGTGCGCATTTACAATACTAAAAGAANCGGCGTCACGGGCATCTGCAGGGGCCTCGAGTCCAACCTAACAGCGCTGCCAGGAACAGGCTGCCCCGCTCCCTCCCCGGTGCCAGTGTCCAGAGCGAGGAGGCCCGTGAGTCGCGTTCAGAAAACACCATACACGGCACCATCTGCTGAGTAACACCCTTTGCCTCTCTCCCTTTATGTATGCTCTGTCCAAATTGGATCTCATTTGTGATTCAAAGCACTCCCCGGTTATTGGCAATGCGTGTGCGCATTTACAATACTAAAAGAAAAACGTCGCTTCTGTGGTTTTAGGTTCTGTGCAGACAGAAGACTTCATATATATTTGCTAAGTGTCAGTCTGATCAGCTGGGTTTATTTGATCCAATATGTCATGTTTTATAGAGAAGTAAGTGGTAAGTTTAAAGGAAAAACACATTTGTTTATCTGTCATTTCCTCTGGCTAGATTAATGCTGGCTTGTTACAAGAAATGCAAATGTCATGTGTAGTCCCAGAGCACAACATTTCCTGGGAAGTGATGGCTGCTTTCCCGGGGACTCTGATCCCGCTTGGCCTGAGGGCTTCTGCCAGGGATGGCAGCTGGGTGACCAGGGGCTCTAGGGATACCCCCCGGCACATGAATTTACACTCACTGATTCATTTTGGACCTTTGCCCCAGAAAGTCTTCAGGCCTTTCTAATGATATTCTTATTAATTTTCTATTTTATTAGATTTAATTTTCATTCTAAAGTGTTTTCTCGTTTGGCTTCCCTGGCTGTGTCTTCTGTATTCACTAGCTGCAGAATAGAAACTGGGGACCTGCTAATAAGTATCATCAATAAAAATTGAACTAATTAAGTTTCAGACATAATCCCCTATTATTATAAGAGAGCTCAGCGAGATATAAGATAATGGAGTAATAAACCCCTGAATATTGGGATTTAGCAAGGAAATACCAACAGAGCTCAAAATGTAGTGTTGTAATCCCAGTGATATAATAATGTTTAATCAGCCGCTATTGATACATTTTAAGCAGTATAAATACCTAAGTTTTGATAGAGCAGCAACAGAGTTAAGGTTATGCAGAGAGTATTTGTAACAACTTTGCATCTCCAGTGTATTGAATAAGAAGAAAACAAAAGCTGTAATTCAAAGGACATCTTCAAAGCATTCAAACTGCTCAGGGATAGCGAAATCCCCACAAATATAACCCCACATCTTTCTGCTTGTAGGAATAAGCAGACTTTAGATGAACTTCTTCATTTGAAGGAATAAAACCATTAGATGCAGAACGCTACATTTTCAGATAATGCACTCTTATAACACCAGAGCCATTATATTTGTAATTGTATTTGGTTTCAGAAGTTGGATGTGTTTGATAAAATAATTAGATAGAGTTAAATAGATCCTTAAAATTGAAGGGGGAGGATTTAATTTTTTGCATTGTTATATTACTGGATAAGTCAATCAAACCTAAAGGTTACTTAGTTTGTAGAAGTTTTTTAACTGGTCAGCTGTTTGTCCAGAAAATGCAATGAAGAAATGCAAGCAAGGAGGAACAAAACAGGAATGAAATTTAACCATCTGATCAAACCATAACACTTCGAGTCAAGAGATCTGAGCAGTTTACACAACTCTGTCATGTAATATTTGTAACCTCCAGGAAATTTGCCGAGAGCAGTATCGTAGGAGATTTGTCATAGATGCTTGTCTGTTTGACAGCCTCCTGCCCCAGCGCACAGACAAAGCCGTGCAGGGCCCGGCGGGAGGAGAGCTTGGGTTTCCGCAGCGCGCTCGCAGGCTGCTCGAGACCTTGCACTTCTCTGATTCTCTGGCTCCATGGCAGCCACACCATCATGTGCAGCTTAAATCTGCTTTTTTCATACCACCTGCTGCTGGAGCTAGGTAAGAAATGCTTTTAATGCTATTAAAAAAAAAACTCTTTTAGTTTCAAAAATGCCCTCAGTTAGAGTGAATGACATCAAGACCTTTCCATGCCTCAGTAGTGAGACCGATAAGCCTCATTAGTACAAAACATAATATCCATATATAACATACGATAATTTAATTAGTATTTTTGTTAACAACCATGTTTGGGGAGGCTTATGAAAAGATCAGCTAGGCTTCACAAACCTTTCAGGGCACTGCCCTGCTTATGCCGGTTCATACAGACTGCTTGGATAATCGGAGAGCAGCCAGATAAAGCTCCGGGCCGGAATACCTAACTCTAGGGAGTTAGAGCCTCCAGGGGTGAGGTCTCCTTCTGCAGACAAATAACTAGTTCAGTGACGGAAATGCCAGGATGCCGCGTGGGCTCATAGGCCTTAGTCACCCTGGAAAGCCTCATGGGGGACCCATCCACATCCCCATGTGGCGCAGGAGCTCCATGAAACCCCAGGCCTGGGCTGCCTTCTGTTTCTGCAAGACTCCGCGTGAAGCACTGCTGCTTGGGAATGAGATAACGCCACAAATGTCAGCTCAGCATTCAGCAGGCAGAAAAACGCATTGAATACTAAAAATTATTGGAAAGGATTAATGAACAAAGTGCAGAGTTTCTGTATGTCGCTGTGCAAGTTGACTGTATGCCCAGCTCCGTCACTGCTGTGTGCAGCATTGCCTCTCTCTTCATCTGAGAAAAAAAAATACATAGTAAAAAATGGAAATGGTTCTGAGAGAATGGCTCAGCAGGTGATGAAAGGTAGGGAACAGCCTCTGTGCACAGCACAGTCAGGCACTGCAAGGCTCTTGGCCAGGGAAAGTAACTGAGGGAGAGACAATACAGTTGTAGGCAGAAGCAGAAAGTCATTCCTCATCTCTTCCAAAACAACAGCTATGTTGAATGAAAACATTAAGTAAAGTTCAAAACAAAAAACAAACAAACAAACAAAAAAGACAGTTCTCAGCTTATGATTGAGCTGGGAAATTCTGACGAGTTCCTTGAGTTCCTTAAGTTCCTTCCTTAGCTGCAAAACTGTGAGGGATGGATTTGGAGGAAGTCGTGTGCATTTGCTGCAAGCTAATGTCTGCTTTTGGCTACTGTCAGAGACTACTGTCAGAGATAGCGGGCCCTTCCTCTGACCAGTAATATCTGTTTTTATGGTTGCTGTTAGGAAAGCACCTACTTGTTCCTTTAAAGTAACATTTTTCCATGTACCCTAAATAGAACAGTTTGATTTTGTCCTCCTTATAATTTGGGGTTGGTGAATCCATAATCCATTTTCAGCTGATCATCCTTATTCACTGACTGTCTCACTGTAATCATATATTAATAGTAAAATGTAATTACCATACAAAGCTATGCAATAGTTCCAAGAAGATCATTATTCAGGAACAAACAAGAATGACTTACAAAAATGGCAAGAAATGCAATTTATAAATACTATTCATGTGTTAAAGACATGTTCCCTCTCCCTGTCCCTATATTAATCATTCAGCTCTAGTTTAAACATAATTATCATACTAATTTGGCATTCTTCCATACTGCAGAAATAGATAATAGCTATTTGTTATGGCTACTAGTTGCTCTTTAGAAAAAGAAGAGTTGTGTGTATCTGCCTTGGAAAGATAACTTGGGGTGAGGGGATTCTTATATTTAGGGAAAGCAATTTAACTAAGCAGAGAGTTATTCTACTGCTCAATCAAGGTCATTCTCTTTATTGTTGACCAATATTTAGAAAAGGCCTGCTGGAACGCATACGAAATGGTATATAATCTAAATGGCATCGCAGGTGATTTTTCTCTCCCTCAAACAAAAACCATGGACATTTTAATTGGTGTTTGTCTGCTGTTTTTAAAGACCAGAAAGGGCAAAATGGGACCCTACTAAGAGCCTTTAATGAGGTAGCTGTGGTAAGTTTGTATAATTTAGCTTAGAGATGATCAGGAAAGTAGACAGGGCAGGAAACTTTTAAACAAAACTAAAATAAAGGCACAATAATTTTCATAGATATCTTCTTCGACAACTTTTAAATGTGTTTATTTTTGGCTTATTTCCTTTACATATTCAGTATTAGCTTATTTCAGCTGAATTCTGACTAGAAAACTGTGTGCTGAAGAATAGTGCATTGAGGAGAAACTGTGGGGAAGGGGTAGAAATTGTGCTGTAACTACAAATTAGCATGCAGTGAATGCAATTTAAAATGCGAGTCTGAACGTGGTGTCAATTAATCCCCCTGTATAAGACTCAAAAAAAAAAAAAAAAAAAAGCAGTTGTACAAAGACGCAATTAGAAACGGGGCTAATGGGCTAATTCAGCTTTGGGGGTGTTTTGCTGGTGTTACCAGTGTGGTGGTGAACGTAGCAAGCAGATGAAACGTGTGCTCGCAGCGTGCAATGGGCAAGGTGCTCGGGGCTCACGGCCTTCTCAAGTGCTTCCCTGCTGGAGGCAGCGGGGAAGACACGGCAGCGGCGAGGCTGCCCAAGCAAGGCACCTCGGTGGGATCACGCGGAACTCACGCTCTGGGTTATAGAATCTGGTTAAGATGCAGCATAGCCAGAATAAAATCCAAACGTTTAACATGGTCTGATCTTCCAAAAAGACCAATAGTCCTGTTCTTTACTAGTATGGGTCAGCTCATGTTGATAGAGCTGCTTGGTTTGTAGGTTTTTGTACAACATGGTCACGTTACCAGGCTTCTGTTTTGAAGAACTCAGAAAAGCATGGTAATACAAAAATGAAATAGAGCTCTTTGCTGTAAGTGGGGGGAAAATAGCAAAGCTGGTGATGTTCTGTGCCCTGCGACTTTTCTGAGCATTAGCATTTTCTGAAGAAGGGTATTTACCATTTATTTGATTTTGGGGGAAAAATAAGTATCTTCAAGAGGCCTCAGAGTTAGGGCATGTCTTTGACTGTTGGAATATGGATTCAAAATAATGCTACTCAAAAAATGAATAACATAGTGAGAAATATCTGAATGGAAGGAGTTTCACTCTGGGTATCCATTTGGCTTTCGTTTCTGAGCAGTCTCTAGAGGAGCAGAGCATGCAGGAGGTTTTCTAGGAATCTATTTAAAAGCAGCCTCCTCCCACCCATCCTTTTTAACTCAAGGCATAGAGTTAAATAGCTGAGCAAAATTTGCAATATGTTGGATGAGTGCAGATGTAGCTTTGCTTTGTTAGGAGCGCTTGGGTACTTTTAGTACCCTTGAACAACATACAGTACATTCAGCATCAATTTTATTCCCCTTTTAATTTAGAAAGGAAAACTTATGTACCCGAAGGTATGACTCACTTTTCATATGAAGAATTGTATTTCCGTGATTTATTGAGATATTAACGTGGAAATGGTGATGTTAAACAATACTTGGAATAGCTCTAAAAGTGTAGAGGGAATCAGGATTTCATCAGAAGAAAATTAGTTATGTAGGTAACATTATTGTATAATTTCCCATAGGATCTCTACATCAGGCAAGATTTTATTATATTCTAAAACAAAGTTGCTTGCACTCACTTTAAATATAAAGTACTGCTGAATACAACAATATCATAAGGCTGCTCGCAGTACAAGCAAAGACATCTGTTAATGGTACCATGAATAGTTATGAACTGTGGTACTCAAATGGCTTTGCCAGCAAAGCATTGCCTCCTAATTTATTTTTATAGCAAATGGATGCCTCATTTTTCATGGTTTGGTAGTTTGCATTCAAATGTACCAATAACTTCCAAAGCAATCACTTCTACACAGCATGTTTTATTTGAGAACATAAGAGGCAATAGCTAATGGTGTGTTGGTGGGTAGTCCTCTTCTCCATCAGCAGTTTGGTATGAATCCTTATGTTCTTTTTTGCAATTAGTTTTTGAAAGGGTATGTATTACATAAAAATATGCTTATTGTGGACAAGATTTAGCTTAAGATCTTGTCACACGAATGTATGGGGACAAAGTCTGTGTAATTGCACTGGCTTGGTCACCAATATGCTGCAGCTGAACTGGGCATGTTACATGCACCATACTGGAGGCATCACGAAAGACTAGGAGGAAACAAGTGGTTTTATAAGGCTGTTATGGAGCAGAGTACAGAAGCCTCTAAAGGTTTTCACAGAAATCACTTGGGGAAAGGCGGGAGGCAGCAAAAATCAGTCAGTCTCTGTCTAAGCAATTATTTCAGTACCAGATGGGTTCTGGCAACGGTTTGCAATGGTGACACGACCTGTGGCCAGTGGTGGCCGTCACCGCTTCGCCGGTGCCGTGTGCCCTGGTGCCACGTTGTCGCCTCAGAGCGCCACGGTGGCTGTGGGTGGCTGCGGTGTCACCGCAGGCTGTGCCGGGGCAGCCGGGGCGTCCGCTCGAGAGAGCGCTCACATCCCGCTCTGCTGCTTCCCGCTGCCAACAGCACCTTTAAATTCAACTCGTTCCTTTAATAGAGTGCTGTTAACTGCTGTGGCGTGTGTACAGTTCCATAAATATAAATGATCTGCTTCTCTTTCACAGGAAGAGAAAACCCAATGAGTGAACAACAACAAAAATCCATTTTATCATACCAGGGCATTGCAGAGTTTGTAGGATTTGATTTTGAAAAGACCCTAGAAGGAAAGGAAAAAGTGGGAACATGGACACAGACTGCTAATCAGAATTTTATTATTAAAAAAATAAATATGCAGATACAGCATTGGAAGAGGTAATGTAAACCTTTTATCTAGTCGGTTTGGTTTGGGGATAGTTTGTTGAAATTCTCCTAAGTCTTTTCCAAGCATAGGTGCAAATTTCCTCAGCTTCTGATCCTCCCAAGGCAGTCTCGTGAAATTCATCCCTGCATTGCAGATAGGTCTAAGTACCTTTGGGACCAGACAAAAAATGAGATAGTGCTGAGCCCTGCTGTTGCTCGTCCCGAGGGGCTCATAGCTCTCCATGGAGAGCTGTTAAATAGAGCAGTTTCATCGACCAGTGAAGTTCTACTTCTCCTACGTGTGCAAGACTGATGATACTTAGCAGCGCTCTCTGCAACTGCAAGATATCCCACTCTGATGGCCTTGGAAGGACCTGACCTGAAAACACATTTAATAATATTAAATTTATCACAGTATTAATAATTTTTATTACAAGGCTTATCTTGGCTATTGAAGAGTAGGTTTTAGATTTTTGCAACTTTCCCCCTCTTATGATTTCACAGTACTTTGTGGAGTCAGTTCTGCAAATGTCTTAACTTGAGCCTTAGGGTTTTGAAAGAATTGGTTTTCCCACTCTCAAAAGAAGGAGGAGGCAAAGATGACAACATTCCTGACAGATATGTCACCATGAAACATTCAACTTTGGCATGTCATTTAATTGAAGATGTTTCAATTAGGTCATCCAAGACCTTTATCAATGAAGCCCACTACTACTTGAGGCAATAACTCCATTATCATTTAAAGTAGTTTCAGAAAGCTGCTATCTTCCCTGCCCTCACATTTTGTAAATTAGAACAATAATCTTCTCAAGTTTCTGACCAGCATGGCAAAAGCAGGATACAGTTGTTGCATAGGAGTCCAGTTTTCATGGAAGATCTACTTTGAAACACTTTGCATGAATGACAAAAAGGAGCTTGGCGGCTAAGTACATTTTTACTGTCCCAAGCCATTTTTCCTTTTCCTCTGCCTGTTCGTTAGCGTCACCTCGGCATACCCAGATTCCAGTGTAGCCTGCTAGCTAGCATTTAGATCCTTTCTGTCAGAAAATACTGTTTTGAAATACATGATGATAATATATTCTGATGAGGCGTTTCTTTCAGGTGTTTCCAACTATAGTTTTCATGATGAACATTGGTGCATTATAATAAGTTGGGGTTATTATGATAAACATTTACAGGGATGATAATAACAAAAAGCTGCTGGGCCTGCAGAACTGTGTCCAAGTAGCGCCTTTCTTGCGTGTCTGTGATGAGAGAGGCCTTTTCTCTGTGCTAGAGCAAAAGTGCCCCAGGAGTTTGTGAATAAAATGACTGTGAAGGCGTCATTTAAGTCAGCCCTACCTGACATGCTTTGCATGGTGCAGCACTTCGGCCATCACCACTAAACTGTACTGACACTGATTTGTCACTGCTGAGGTCTGTAGCACAATAAACACAGGAGCTGTTACACTGCAGGGGATATCGATCACATCTAGTTAGTGCTCGGGGACTGGATGCTAGTGAAACCAATTGGGCAGATTAGTTTGTGCTCGCTGGCAAGTAAAGCTCGAGTCAAGATGTGATCAATCCACCAATCTATGGTGACAGAATAATACATTAAAACGGATTGATCCTTGAGCTACACTAAATCAGGTTAAATCCTTGTCCTTGGGTGAGGGTTTTCTCACAGAAATACGATTTATGTATGACCTCCTTGGTTTCGGTTAAAAATCCGGTTAAAAATTCGGTTAAAAAACACTATATTTTTCATTAACATCTTCCATGCCAGTACTGCTTTATATTTTAATCCTGTTCTGTGTTGGTTGTTTCCATATGAATACATGAAATAGCATCTTCATGAATAGCTTGTGGCCAGTTATTTTAACTCTTATTCAGGAATTCTTCCTTGAATTTCAGCCTGAAATCTAGATCCAAATTGATGTTTGATCTTTGGCAATGCTAGAGATAGAATGGCAATATCAGTTCAGAAGAAATGGTCTTATCTGTCTATATGTCAGTTGCAGATTTGTTGCCTCTTTGGAATATGTAGCTTAAGGGTGCTGCACTTCATCCTTTCTACACTTGCATCATGGAAATACCAATATCTGCAATGACTGTATAAAGCGGGGAAGAAAACTGCATTACAGATAGGGCAGCAAATAAAGCCTGAATGTTTAAGTGGCAAAAGCGGGGTATTCTCTTGAATACACGGGATGGCGGCTGCTGGTGATGGCTTTGCAAGGCGTCCAAGGATTGCTCCATGGACAGGATAGCTGGTGTTCCCATAGCAAGCTCTTTGCTAAGACGAGCTAGCTAGGAATATTAACACTTCCTAATGCATTGCCATGAAGCACTAGGAAAACCTCTTTGCAAATATCTGGAAGCTTAACAGTGTGTGAGAATGGTATCTGCTCGCAAGGAAATTTGCTTACTTGGTTTCCATGCATCTTAGACCAGGCTGCTGCCCATTAGCTGTTTTCCTCCTTTGACATAGGTATAAGAATTATGTCTATAATGTGTTTCGCTCTTGAGCTAACACGACAAGGAATGGTGTATGTGGTGTGTGGCAGCCTGGCTGCCGTGCTCCTGTTCGGATGCGGAGGTACTGACGGGAGGTGTCTGCGTGGTGGCCTTGCCGGAGTGCTGCCTTGCTGGAGCATTGCCTTGCCGGAGCGCTGCCTTGCCAGAGTGTGGCCTTGCTGGAGTGTGGCCTTGGCAGCTCACTCCTGACATACAGGCCGCTTCTCGCCTGTACTGCCCGGGTGATCCGGCTCTTCCCTGTCCTTACGGCCCTTCATCCCAACATTGTGACAGCGCTTCTTCTGGTGCTCCCGTGCACAGACATTTTCATCCGTGTTTTGTTGGTGCTGATCTTAACAGCTCTGGCTTTGCTGTGGCTTCCTGCTCCTTCCCGCAATCCGAATCTGCAGGTGACAGTGCCAGACAGAATCCTTCAAATATCAGTTTTAAATGGGCAAAAGTTAGTTTGAGGAAGTTGCTAAGAAAATGAATTATACTCATTGGCTCATGTGATATCTAAGGAGACTCTTGTTACAGCTGCCCTTCTCAAAATCTCATTCCAGTGTTCATCCCCTTCAGGAGCTCCGGCTTGTGTGCAGAGCTGCCTCCCTGCAGCGCCTGCAGAGCACAGGAGCCCGGGAGCTGCAGGAACCGGCACTGTGGGCTCTGCTACGCAGCCACCGCTGCCTCCTCCTCGTCCTCGTCCTCCTCGTCCTCCTCGTGCCTCTGGGCTGCCTCGCTGCTGCGTCCTGCCCCTGAACGCTGAGAAAGGCGCTTTGCACGCACCAGGCCTCTGCTCGGAGGTTCACATCTGTACAAGAAAATCGTTTTGGCAAGAAGGCAGAAAACTAGAATTAGCATTTGCAGAGCAGAACTTCTGATTGTTTTGCTTGCAATTTCCTCACTAAATATAGGTCTACTTTAAAGAAAGCGCACAGTGCTTGGAATAGCATCTGTTTGACTGTGGAATTGCCTGCGCAATGCTTGGCTGTGGGAGAGGGGAAGGTATAAAGTATCTAACTTTATCTGAGGGTAATTGTATCTTGAGTTTTCAGAATTCTTTTTCCAAGTGCTTTTCAGTGTCTAGTTGACATTTGTTGAAGTCTGTCTTATCTGGTAAAATATACCTCATTTCTCCTTTGGAGCTATTTGGGGTTCTGTAATGTTCTGTCTATATTCAAGCGGGTCAGATCTATGAAAGTAATTTACTATATCGACAAGAAAGGAACCAAGGATAATGTATGTTTATGCTACACGAACAGCCACAAGTGTATTTAACGGAAAGACGTTTTTACTTGTCCTCCGTAGTTAAGGTGGAAAGGGCTCATGGAAAAGAACCGATTTTCAGTCAAATATCGTTGCATTTGGTACATGCAGGTTAGTCTGGGAGAGCCGCACCAGGGTGCCGCGCGGGCTGGGGCTCCGCGGGTGCCGCAGGAGAGGGGGTCCCAGCGGCAGCCGGTTCCTCCGCGCCACCCCGGCCCCGCGAGGGAGCGGAGCCCCCGCGCCAGCCCAGGCCGGGCACCGGCACCGGCACCGGCACCCGCGCGCCGAGGGGGCCTGCAATGAACTTGCATAAAAGTACACGTATGTACAAATGGAGACAATTTTTAAGGTTTTTTGTTTATCCTTCCAGTTATTTCCGTATTCAGTTCTCTGCTGTGTGAGATGCTTAGCTTTAGGACAGTGTTTTACATTTACTTGCTTTGTCTCCTTATTTTCCTTCCATTTAAGCTTCTCATTTAAGACTCTCATAATAACCACTGCAACATAATTCTAGAGAGAGAAGTCACCATGATAAGTTTATTCTTTTGCTTATACAACAGTTAGTACAGTGGAGCCTTACTCTCCTTGTAGACTTACCCTTTTTGGAGGTCTCTAAAGGCTACCTTGTTTTTAAAAGACCACATAGTAAGTTTCAAGGTCTCAAGAGATCTTAGAGAAATCTTTTCCTGTCATTGTTTCAGAGAAAATACTTTTTGCTTCCTTCTGTAACCTAGGATTTCAAAATTGGTTCCTCTCAAACAAATACAAAAAAAAAAAAAAAAAAGGCCTAATAAAAGCACTAATTTAAGTGAGAGATAGAAGTCCTTGACCAGCCTGTTCTATCAGACAGCCCAAAAAAATCCCTCTACTTTTCTCTCCTACTTCTTCCCACACCAAACTTCTCTCTGGTGGCAAAGCATATTGTTTTTCTCATTTTGGATATGGGGAGTGTAGCAAAGCTTGTTCAATAGAGGGACCCATCACTGAGGCTTGAGCATGGGTGCTTAAACATGGGAAATAGTTTTAAGTAACAGAATTGTAGACCTGTGGTAATAAGTTTCTAAGAAAAAAGGCATCTTTGGGGTTTTATATTTTCATATTCTCTTCTTTAGATTTTATCTCATGTTTCTCCTTCCATTCTTTTCTAGTCTTGTGCCTCGAAATACCCTTAGAGTTCTTAGCATAGCTGGAAATGCAAATGTACAGTTGTAAAGTATGGCTGTAATGTATAATAATATGTAGTTCTTCAGTATAACCAAGACCAAACATGAACAGCTTTCATATAACTCACTGTTATAATACTGTTTATTAGTTTAGACAATGCTTGATGTTGTCTCCTAGTTTTGGAGAGAAGTCATTTATTTTCAGTGTTGCATCGTATCATGGGAAGGCACAAGCACCTTTCCAGCATACGTGACCGTTTTCCATGCCTGAAGAAGACCAAGGCAACCGAAGAGGTGTATATTGAAACTGCTATCTGTGTGCATCTCAGGCTGCTTGAAAATTCGGGTCTTGCAAATTCAACCTGATGAAAATACATTAAAGCTCTGAAATTAAAGTGATTGCATTTTCAAACGTATATCACTATATCACAATAGTAACTTGCAGTTTTAGAAATGGGGCTGATTCTTATGAGAAACAGCACTGTTAATTCTTTTCTGACCAAAGGCCATGCATTTTAAAAGCATCAACTTGCTTTTAAATATATATGTCATGTCTTCATTTGGATCAGTGCTAGAGCCCTCCTGCTTTGCCTGGTACAACTTTCCTGCAGGCCACAAGCTGCTTGTTGCAGCCAAGCTGTAATTCTGAAGTTGAGCGTAAATACACCTAACCTGCATGAATCATACTCTGACATGCCTGCAAATTAAATTATGGAAGGCTTTCCAGCCTAATTACATTATTCTTAACTAATAGTTCAGCAAATGTGAATAATAATATACAGCATAGAAAGTGTCTAATAAAAGTCATTTTGGAAGGGTAGGGTGGATCTCTAAGCCATTAAAATGAGCAGATGGAAAAAGGGTAATGCATTAAAATACCTAAATATACATTCTTTAAAAGCTTGGTTTTGTGCTTGGGAGTGCTAGGATTTTAGAGGAGTGAAATAAAGACTCTGCATATCCTCTATGATTCTAGGAATAAAATAGTATAAAATAAAATGTTTTTTTTCTTCCTCGTAGTCCAAGGATGCTCACTAGCTCTTTTCTCATATCTGGGAAGACTGTTACATGCCCTTGTGGCTATATGCTTTTGCAGCACTCATATCTTTTCCAGTCGCCTTAAAATCTGTTAAAAATGCT
The DNA here is from genome assembly GCA_013389825.1 of Crypturellus undulatus. NCBI lineage: Eukaryota > Metazoa > Chordata > Aves > Tinamiformes > Tinamidae > Crypturellus > Crypturellus undulatus. The sequence goes on from VWPW01031452.1 coordinate 352,139, forward strand.
ACTGCCTTAAAGCACTAGTAATGGCACTGGCTTGTTTAGGCTACCCGTACCACACTGACCGCCTTTTACAGCACCATGGGGCATGGAGATGTTTCCAGTAGGCGTTTGCGGTGTGTGGCCCTGAGCGTGTTGCCCAAACGGAGTTGAGGACTGACTGCTCCTTTGGCTCTTGTCCAGATCTACAACGAACCTGGGAATTTCTTACACTTTTTACTTTGTTCCTTCATTAGGGCAAAATCTTAGAAGATTTGGATATTCCTTTTGTTTTTAGGCAACTGTATTAACTCATGATAAATAAATGAAGCAAAATATTTCCTTCGTGACTGTATATTATATTGAGGCAAACACACAGCACTCACAGCTGTGGAGATTATTTTGAAAGGTCAGTCTCTCCGCACTTTCAGTATGTGTTTCTTACAGGGGAAGCAGCACTCACAGCTGGAAATCTTTTGCCCTAATTATACTTTGTTTTAGAATAAAGGGAGTAAAGGGAAGGAAATGAAGGAAAGGTGTGCATGAAAAATAGAAAATCTACTCTATGATCTCTATTGTAAGTAGCAATTTTTATAAATAACAAGTTTTTTGAGGTATTTTGTGTGATTTTTTTTTGGTTGACATTTATCCATGAATACTGTGCCAGGAGAGCCAGAAAGTATCAGCATTTATTACTGTTTCTTCCAAAAGTCAAGAACTGCAAGGCAATTTTGCTTCTCTTTAAAGCCGAACAAGAAAATAACTGCACTATGTGCTTATTATATATAAGCCTAAATGGGGGGAAAGAAAAAAAAAAAGGATAATACTTAAGAAAAATAACTCATTTTCCCTCTCTTCCCCTAAATACAACTGTTCTACTTGAAAATGTTGTTAATGATGGTCTCTGACATGCCTTATGTAGCCTAACATTTCTAGTTTGGGGCTTTTTAACTTTTCAGAAAGCTTGAGAATATTTCTCTCTCATTTTCTTCCATTTATTTTATTGGCAAGATTTTATTTTATTGGCAAGAATAGCAAGAATGCTATTTTTGGAAATCCACTTGCTCATCCCATGTCTCACATTGTCCTCTTAGCCCGCTGGGCAGGCAGGAGGAGATGACAGTGGCTCTTAGGCTGCCACTGCAAAAGACTTCTGGGCTGCAGGAAACGTGTTATCTTAGAGGGTATTAAGCTTGAGTAGTGCTTTTAGTGAAGGATTTAATGCTGTGGTGATGACTAACAGGAAGCACTCGCTTCATCAGGTGAAATAGATGAATAAGGAACAACTTAAAAAGTGAGCCACACATATGTAATGCTACTGTAAACAAACAAAAAATGCAGAATATACTTGTATTCTATCTATATATGTTCACTCTCTCTCTCTCTCTCTCTCTCTATATATATATATATATACATACACTTTTTGTAATTGAATTTATGTACAGCACTAGGAAAGATATCTTTTGGTAGGGTAAATATTTTGTTATTAGTTTAAAGCCTATATATCAGCAAACCAATGACCAAACTGCATTCCGTATATTCTGGTTTACCATTTGTTAGCAAGGCAATTTGAAAAGACAATTACAGGTGATTTGCAGAGCTTGGTTTTCTTAAATCAGAATCAAGCCACACCATCTAGTTTTGTGGAAAAAAAAAATGGGAGAAGGTGAACATGTGTTTCATTTCCTAACTCTTCCAGTTGCCTTAATAGCCGGGGCTTTGATGAATGCGGCGCTAGTGAAAGCCTTCCCGTTTGCCTCTGCCCAGGACACACTAGATCACCGGCTGGTGCTGCGCTCCCGAGCGCGTCGCTCACGCCTGCCTGCCACCCGCAGCGGAGCCGGGGAAGGCGCCGGAGCCGGGACTGCCGGGCGCGCGGCACGTGCCAGGACGCGGCTTCGGCTGCCCATTCGTCTCCCTTGCAGACGCAGCCATTAGCTACCTGTAGCTGCACAGGCAGCCGAGGAGATTATTCTGGGGTCTGGTGCTTTTTCTTCCACTAGAAACAAAAGAACGGCTTGGATCTGTCTTTTACTGCTCTCATTTCTTTTTTTTTTTTTTTTTTTTTTCCCTCTTTTCTAGTAGTCTAACAAAGTTTATTTTGGGTAGCAGTAAGCTTTTATTTAAAATGGTTTTGTACCTGAAAACAAAACAAACGTTTGCCATTTCAAAATGTCAAATACAAAATAATTTCTCTTTTGGGGAGTTCAACTTTACTGCTCACTATCAGGACACCGAGTAACCATTTCATAGTCTTCCTTCTTACCAACCTTATTTTACACGTGATTAAGTATACTGCTAAATGCAGATCACCTAAGAGATCTCTTATACTATTGAAAGACTATTCAACTCATGAATATTTTTAGTTCTCACTTTATCAATTGGCCAGTGGTCTAAATAGATAGTAGTTTTCCCCAAAAAAAGGTACATATAGAAAAGATGAAGTTTCTAGTATCTTTCACCCAAATACAAATGACACAATTCATACGAGCCGCTTCCATGGGTGCGCGTGCATGCAGGTGCATGAGAAAGCAATGAATGACCTGGATGGGTAGGGGAAGGCTGCTTCTTTCGGGGTTTTTGAATCACATGTGACTGCAAAACTCAACTGCTCCGAAGGGGAATTGCACTCAAGGTGTAATGTCAGTGTTAATGGAATGTGGAAGTTAAGGAAAGAAAAGCTGGGCGTGTGCTAAGGCTTCCTGGCACCCCCTTTGAAGATCTAGACAAATCATGGGAGGGCACAACAGAATATCGTCAATGGCTGGAAATAACACAGGATTTCAGTGAGGGCAATGGTAGCATAACGTTTGGTTTGGGTCAGGTTCCATAGATTCCGCACTATCCTTGCGGCAGCTCACCTTACAAGAAGAAAACTTCCCTATTTTTGGAGATTTTAATACAAAGATAAATATTTAAGTTAGCTTCATGTGGAAAGAATGTGAAAGAATGCACAGGCCACCCCTTGCCTTGGCAGCCCTTCTGTAGCCGCTCTCCAACTGCAGATGTAGGTTTTGCCTCTCTCCTAACCCAGTCCTGTCCTTTCATCCCATACAGCTGGGACAGCTCTTAGTCCCTGGGGCAGGATGGGGAAGTCAGACCGGGACCAGGCTGCGACTTGAGAGCTCTGTGGAGCTTCCAAGCCCAAGCTCCCTGCAAACGGCTGCTCTTCTCCTGTTGTCTCCCGTTCTCTATCAGCCTGGCTATATCTGAAACGTGTTAGTAGTTCTTTTGAACATGGTTTCTTTTAAGACAGAACATGGCTTCAAAATGCAACATTTTAAACAAACCTTTTTCTGAGATACAGTTTTCCATAATTTTCAAAAGTGTTTTTGTTCATAATAGCAAAGAAATATGAAATCAGTTTTTATTCAGTGTAACTATTGATCTAGGATGAGAAAGAAGTCACGTTCTCAAAAAAAAAAAATCTCTAATTTTTATAGTACTCATTTATATGGAGACCTCAGGCATTTTATGTTTCTGCAGGTTCTTCTCCAAATAATGCCAAGTAAAATGTTCGGTATTTTTAGACCACTCTATATATGCTATACTGAGAGTTTCTAACCCTGCACCCCATCCACGGTGCCTTGCTGAGCACTGCCTGCGTGAGTGATATGTTACGCAAGCCACTTTTAACTTGTATTCATTGTGGACACCTGAAAATGAGTTGCCGTCCGCTGTGTGTTCAGAGACCCCTAAGTGTAACTGTTCGGACAGTTACAATGAGAAAAGGACACCTATGTGATGTTCTATTTTAAAATTCACAAAGTGTGAAAACCTTACAACAGCTTTTAAAGTGAAACTGTCAAGTTTTCTTGTGTCTTTTGGTTAAAGTGAAGATTTAAAGCAAGAAATGAATTCATACGTTTGAGTGACCTTTATAGAATTTCTATATGTAATATTATAGATTGTCATCAGAATTAAGAAGAAAAGAGCACTTGTCAACATTTTAAAATGTCAGACTTTAGACTTTCTTAAATCTTACAGATAAACACAGTCTTTGTGAAATAACAGGCAGACTTCTGCAGTACAATTGTGCCGTGTATTGGGCTTGATGTCCAGAAAATGCTTTTATGCTTCCAGAGTCACAACTCTGTTTCAAATCAGCATAAGGAAGTGTGTGAAAGTATTTATTACTTATACATCATCAGACTTGGTGGGAAACTGGGCTGCTTTCAGATAGTACCAAATCCTGCAAGTGTGTCTGGTGGTCTGCCTTCTCCATGCAGAAAACTGACATACTGCTCAACTCCCACTGTAAACCTGCACTGAATACATGCCGTTTTTTGATGGCACAAATAATACAGAAAATCAAAATTAAAAACACAACTAACCAGCTGAATCTGAAAGTGATTTAAAAAGAAAATTGTATGCCGAAGGTTCTTTTTTTATAAAGTGTGTAACATAGTATCCAAGATCTAAGCATCACCATCAGTGAACAGAGTATTTCATTCATGGAGAAAAAAATGTGCTTCTTCCTTGAATAGATTTTGTTATTTAATGGGTATTGTGTTTATTTTTTGTGGAAGCAGGGGAATTGTGTTGGTTTGCACTGCGCTTTTGTCTGATGTTAAACTTTATGGGTCTGGAATTGCAAAACACACACCATTCAGAAAGTGGGCAGTTAAAACCACACGTCTTTTTATCCACGTGCAACTGACTTTTTTTGCTTTTGGGTAAAAACTGGCAAAAGAGCTATTCTTTACAAATTGAACATAGCATAGATAGCATTCTAATTCCAGTTTCTGGTGCTAGGGTGGTTTCCTTATTTGCAAAGTCTTACAAACTGGTTCTTCAGAGGAATTCTTTCATGACTGGAGATGCAAGGAAGGAGAGTTTGTGGTTGGAAGTGCTGGTTTGGGTGTTTGGGCGCTGCCTGTCAGGCTGCCAACAGTTTAACCACGCTGTCTCCCCAGCACACGTGGCTCATGGTTCCTGTGCTGTTCTCCTCCGATTTCATAGGAAAGAAAGGTGTGAGTTGCTCTCACACCAGGCGTTGTGCCTGCAAGATCCATGGCACGCTGACCTGTAGGCCCTGCAGACTGCATTGCTGCTTCCCTCGCAGGGAGCCAGCCTGNCTTTCATGATTGGAGATGCAAGGAGGGAGAGTTTGTGGTTGGAAGTGCTGGTGTGTTTGGGCGCTGCCTGTCAGGCTGCCAACAGTTTAACCACGCTGTCTCCCCAGCACACGTGGCTCATGGTTCCTGTGCTGTTCTCCTCCGATTTCATAGGAAAGAAAGGTGTGAGTTGCTCTCACACCAGGCGTTGTGCCTGCAAGATCCATGGCGCGCTGACCTGTAGGCCCTGCAGACTGCATTGCTGCTTCCCTCGCAGGGAGCCAGCCTGCAAGCCAAGCCAGTGCTCACAGGGTGCGTTGACGTTTGTGTTTCAGCTCAAATTAGGAATTTGCTTTTGAATCTTGTCTCCCAGCTGATGCCGTTACTGTGCGTTGGTCCCTGTTGTGCAGTGGTCTCAGGGAGCCCCGAGTGAGTTCCTGTTGTATGAGGCTAACCTGGAAAACACGCTCTAGAGCCACCATCAGTGTGCTTCAGCCACCAGGAGTCCGTCCCGGCATCCAGCACAGAGAGACGAGTGTAAAAACGGCCCGTGGCCATGGCCGTGGCTCTGCCCGGTGGCTGCGTCAGGGCTCCCCGCGCGCCTCGCGGCTCGAGCGTCGCAGGCGGCCGCTCACGCAGCCGCCCCGTACAGGGTGTCTCGTCCACATAACGCGGCAGCCGCTCTGCCGCGCTCCCGCGAGGGATGGGGACCCCGTTGCACTAGTCTGGGGCTGTGTACACGTAGGACGCGTGCATATGTGCAAATACATTGCTGTCTTTACACAGCTTTAGTCACGGGAATACATAAATTACTCAAAATTAATTCAGACTTTTCCCCTCCTCTTAAATTATATGGTCCTCTGCCAATGGTTAGTGGTGAGGTTTTTGGGGGTGGAGGAGAGGGGAGCGAGCAGGGAAGGAACACAGCAGTCACTCTTTGTTTTGTGCCTAAACAACAGTCTTCACTGTCAGTCTAATTCTTATAATTTGTATTCTACACAGTCAGGAATATAAATGGTCTTAAACTGAAGCAGCATTTGGTTCCTAATCCTGACTGTTCTACCGAGCCCCAGCCCTCTGAACTGAGCTGAGCCCCTTGGTGGGGGAGATCCAGCTGAGGCATGAGATAACCTTTCCTGGATAAAGTTTCTTCTTGAATTAAACAATATCCCTGGAAGAACGAATCATTTTCTCGGAGCTGAGAGCCTGCTGTAGAAAATGAATTGGGTATCTCAAGTCCCTCCCAGAATGTCTTCCGTAGAGCCTCAAGCTGCCTTTCATACCTCTCCCACTCAATTTCCTCATAACCCTTGAAAATGCGTATTCAGTGCAGCAATGCCTCCTCAGTGCAGTGCTGGCCTAATTTGCCCAATTACCACTTGATCACAATCCTGCAGGGCCATCCCTTTCTGTGCCCCTCTTAGGGGTGACGTGAAGGCCATGGTGGGACAGGCCCCGTATTGCCAAGGGGTAGTGCAAAGGTACCACAAACTTCCCCCTTGGACAACACAAAGGCCTGAGTACCCAGTGCAGTGCATCTTGTGAAGAGACAGGAGCAAGAGTTTGAGGGAAGAGAAGATTTCAAAACTGCTGATTACACTTAATATTTTTTGTCTTGTCTTCCTAAAAGACAGTTAGTGACTTTCCTGGGCCCTTACCGGAGAAAGCACAGGCTAATATTAGATCAGACCACAGCCTTATTACCCCTAACTCTATTGTAACATTAGTTTTGTTACAATGCTTGTCTACCTGAAAAGTAATGAATTTTTACATAATGAAGGTCTGTCTACATGTGTACCTCTTTAAAGCAATTCCATACTAATTCTCAGTAGCTTTGCATAATAACATTATTAATAACAGGTAGCTCACTCTAATAGTCTAATCTTGAGAACAGTGGGAAGGCAGAAACCCTATCATGTCCCTTTCAGATTCGAGGGTGATTATTTGATTTAGATGATGCTCTGTTTTCTTTCAATCAATTCCATCTCTTGAAGAGCCGTCAGGCTGTTTTCTCTATCTCCTCTGCATGGATACGAACTTCTTGCTGCTTCTTCGTCATTGCGCGCTAGCACCGGAAACAGTTTTCACATATTTAGGTACTGGGAATTTTAGGGAAATGGGAAGACATTTTGCTGTTTGGGATTGACTGCTGTCACTTTCTTGATGTTGTGTAGCAGTTCAACCTCACAGAAAAATAAATTGCTATAGCAGAAGCTTGATGAAAGTGAGAGAGGCAACAGGCTGGTAGGAAAACTTGATAATATTTAAGTTAATGCTATAAAATCTCATCTGCCACTTGAGAATCCATTTAAAGTCAACCAAAGCTTTGCTGCTGGCTGATGTGAATCAGGCACAGAGAAGCTCCAGCAGGCTGGGCAGGAATTGCATCTGCTGGGATTCCCTTCGCGTTAGATCCGTGTCGCCCCGTGCTTCGTTCCTGAGCAAGCTCCGGGGAGGTGCTCACTCCGCGCTGTTTTACAGCAAAGCTGGAGCCAGAAGAGGTCCAAGTCAATCCCACGCTCAGCAGATCCACATTTACCCAACCTGACGAAGCAGAAATGTCGGTGGAGGTAGAGCAGAGTAAACGGGAAGCGCGTGGACTCCTGTGCAAGGCAGCCATGTGTGCGGGGAGCGTGGGTGCAGATGGGCACTCTGTTTGCTCCTGTGGAGTCGGGCAACCCAACCCCTCCGTGTTTCAGTTTTGCTCAGAGGCTCTCGTAAAAAGAGAAATGGGAATTTAGCTTTATACTAAGAAAGAAGTAATTTGGATGCTGCTTCCTAATGCACCAAGCTATCGCATTCATTGAAGAGGAAGCTTTTGCCATTAAAATATTGCATGTAATTCATGTATTACCTAAATGTGAGAAACCACATTATTATTATTATTATTATTATTATTATTATTATTATTATTATTATTATTTCTTTTTTTGCATTGTGGATTTCTTCTTCATCTCATTTGTGATGGGAAAAACATTGTAAACAGATGGAAAGACCTCTGCCAGTTCTGTTAGACTATGAGACTGGATTAGAACCAACTGCTAGAAGTTTTTTGCAGAGTATATTGCTTTTCACTGCAAGCCAGCTATGTTAGACTTCAGCTGAAATACATTTCAGAAATGGGTGCAAATATGGCATGGTCTTCTAAGGTTGAGTATTCATGCTTGCAACTGTACAATTTCCAAATAATTTGGGTTTTTGTCAGCTACTTGATTTATTCTAAATGTGTACACGAATCAACCAGGACAACTGGAATCAAAAAAGGGAGAGTTTACTCTCTCAAGTTTTAGGCCATGTTAAAATAAAGAAATGATTTAGTCTGATCTACTAGAAGAGGCATTATTAACTGATACTGTGATGAACTTAGAGATCATGAGCTATTTATCAGTGGAGGCTGTAGCTTCCTTCTCTAACAATTATTGATGCACAGTCACTCCTTAAATCTTCTAAAAATTATTATTCTTCATGTGCAGCTTTGTATTGTAAACTGTTTTTTATAGCAGTATTACAAACATGCCACTTTTTTTTTTTGTAGTGATAAATGCTTTTTCTTTATATTTAGAGCTTAAAAAAAGTCCAACATAAATGAACTGTTATAGTGAACTTCATTACATTATTATGTCATTTCACAGTGGTGTAGGTTTTAATCAGCATTTGAACGTGCACTTTTAAGCTAAATCAATTATTTTTGTTGGGTTTTTTTTTGTTTGATTTGTTGCGGATTTTTTATACTTTTTTGCAATCTTTATTATGGCTTCACTTGCTGCTATGGTTTCACCAAGGAAGGAAGATGCGCAACATTTAGCAAGCAGACTAGCTTTCTTTTATAAAAAACTATTTTCCAGGCTTCTACACATAGTTAAAGTCAATGAAGAAATTAGGTAAGCAGTAAGTCCTTCTTATAAAATTTGAGGCAATCCCCTATGAAATATTTGATGCTGCACCAGCACAAACAATCTTATTCATTAACATTGCAAGGACTGTATCTTTGTGTGTTGGATAAACTGATTTTTTGCCACGCCCTCAGTTGACCGGGAACAGGGAATGACTTGAGGAGGTGGTTTCTTACCGTTACAAATCAAAGCAGAGGCTGCAGGATGGATTTCATCAGCTGGGCAGGTTTGCGAGGCGGCGGGTGTGCGCCGGGCCATGGGCTCATCTCCACACAGACCTTGCGGACCTCGGCCATCAATGAGGAGGAGGCTGCCCTCGTTCTGTTTTCATAAAATAAATTGCTTTCTTCTCATTCCTGCTCACTTTCTTGGGGGAGATCCTGACTATTTTTAATGTATTTTTTTGCAGCACTTGCTTCTATTTTTACTTTTGCAGTGTATTCGTAGTACTTGCAGTACTGTAAGGACTGGGCATTTGTGTCTTTTACAAATGTTTGGGCTGCCTTCAGGGAGCCAGACTGTGGAATTAGATCACAAAATCCAGTTCCGTGCCGTTTCAGGAAGCGACAGAAGAGCTCCCTAGCTCCAAAGGAGCCCGAGTACCTTTGCCCAGCGTGTTACTGCATATGAACGCAGATGCCAGCAGCATGCCAGGCTGCATTAGCGAGCCCCCTTGGTCTGGCCTGTGCTTCTGACACAGCGCTGTGGTTTCAGTGGCAGTCAGTAAGCAATGGTGCCCGTGTCCATAGGTTTCTATTTTTGTGTGCGTTGCTGTTTATTATTTGTTAAAGGAAGAGGCAGGCTTTCTGAAATCTTTGGAAATGGCTCCTTTCCCTAGGGCTTCTGCTCAAAGCTCATCCCTGTCACTTGCAAAACACGGAAGAGTTTCCCTGCGTTTGTTTCGGGTCGGTAGTAAACCTGAAGGTGGCTGTGGCACTGCGTTCGGGCGGGACGCACACTTCTTCCCTCGGGGAAGAGGTGCCCTCGGGCTGTTTGGCAGGGCGATANTTCTGGGAAGAGGTGCCCATTGACTTCTGCCCTCGGGCTGTTTGGCAGGGCGATACCAGCTAAAGGAACCACTGCAGTGAAATGAGACTGGGATGGTCATCCCCGAGCTCAAACCTAAGCCAGGCAACTTCAGGAGCAAATCTCCTGTCTCTGCTTAGCTCTGTTTTTCTTTACTACTTTTGCTGCTTTCTTCCACTGAAACAATAACCGCTGATGCTGAGTACATGATTGCACATTGTGTTTGAATGATTAAAAAGGACATATTGAAAATCTTCTTGGAGTAATCCAAAACACAGCCTTATGTTGAGAGATTTGAATTTGACATGGTTGTTTTTGGTTATATTCTGGAATATTTTAAAATGTTACTTTGTTTTCAGAGGTCACTAGAAAGGAGTTTTAGCTACACTGACATTTATTGTGTATGCTCTGCTGATTGCTCTTAGTTTTCCTGTACTTCATGCTAGATTTAGGAAGCCAATAACATCTTTGTCTCATTGGTTGCTGGATTCAGAACATATTCAGTAAAAAGAAGACAATGTGAATAAGCCTGATCTGCTCCAGAAACCAAGTTTCAAAAGAAATCAAATCTAACATAAAAAAATTAAGTTTACAAGATTCAATAAAACATACAACATACAAAACAACTCCTGTTTTTCTTATGCTGATTTTTCAGACTGAATTCTGGCTTAACTCAGCACCTGGGTCAGTGGAAATGTTTAGTTTATTGTGTAGAGTGTGTGCATGTTATCTTTTTGTTTTATTTCAGTTATGAGAGGCAAAAGCTCATTTTAAAGTAAGGCTAAATTCATGATATAGGCCACTAACAACAGGAACACAGCATTTTCAGAGCTGCATCTTCTGGTAAAAATCAACATGGATGTTGAAGCTGCACAGTATTACCGCTAGCTAGTTGGTAGGCAGATTTTTGTCTTGTTGATTGCTCTACAGGTGACTACAGTCACATCATCCTCATATTAGCGTATTGATACACATACACTACCTTGGATACGCAAAATAATTTTCAGTTCGAGGGAAATGTGTTCCCCTAAGTTCAAACTGGTTGCAGCCCTGACCTGGCTTACAACTTCCACCATGCAGCAAGCGAATGGAGGCAGGTGGCAGTCTGATAGAGCTGGCCCTCGTGGCTGGCCTGATGAAACTCTGTTTTGTTTCTGTTATGATATCTCATTTTAGGGAAAAAAAATCTAAACAAAACGTTTTCATTAATTTATGTTAATGCATGCCAACATCTTTTTGCTGCTTTGATCCATACTGAAGATTTACAAGAAAAGTTACATTTCAAGAGTGCCAAGGTCTTAATCATTCTTAATAAAATATTCAGTAAGACAGAGAAGTCCTGCTAAGCCTGACAATTTTTCCAGTTGTTTAAGCCAGAAGATTACAGCCTTTGATAATTGTAGTGTAGTTCATTTTTGTAAGCATTACCTACATGTCTTTACACCTACGTACAAGAGGCGTGAAAGCAGCAACTAAAAACAGTCTTTCTTCCTTCATCTCTGACGTTGCCGAGGGGTAACTTAAAAAGGATAACCAGTCTTCTTATTTGGGAAGTTGTTTTTCTACTATATAGAGCAGTGTTTTGGATTCTTTCCTTCCCGTCTCCCTTTCCTTGTTGCCATAAGTGTTTTTGTTTCTTTTTTGGCATAAATTCCATGTAAACCCCAGTTTGACCAGTTAGATACATTGAAGTAATTTTTTCCCCAAACTGGCAGAATCAGGTCAAAGAATTTCTTGATTTAGTGTGATTTTTGTCTATTTAGTAACCTGTGATTTTTGCAAGTATTTGATCTGTCTCCCCTTTGGCAACAAGTAGTGCAGATCTGTTAGCCATTGGGTACAGAGAACTTCATCTAGCAACTCCTGAAAGAGCTGAAAACTCAGAAAAATCTTAAATAAATAAATAAATCGTCTGCAGGTGACAGAAAGCCCCGAGGGCTGGCATCAGAGCTGCCCTGTCATTCTGAGCAGAATATGCTGAGCGAACAGAGCTGCGTGTTGCGTGGTAGTCAGTGGCCATTGAAACCTGCGCAGGAAGCCAAGCAGATCAAGTGGGTGTTGATCTTGGCTCTAGCTGCACTGACAGTCAAAGAGCAGGTGCTTGGGCTACCCTTCTACCCATAGGGGCCCTTCTATTCTGCCTTACAATTCGTAATTTTCTGCAGAAATATTTTCTCACTTCAGATTTCAAATGTTGTAACACTTCTAAATGTGCTGTCTTCCCAAATTCTCTCCCATCCCTGGAATGGAAATCCTGATGTCACCTTCATAGGTTATCCGGAACAAGCAGATGACACTCTCAGGAGAGTGATACAAGTATGATTTTTCAACTGAACTACTGTTTAAAAATACAACTGTTCTTTGTTCACAGATAGAGGAGGAAAAATGATTTTTCAACAGGCTTTGAATGAGAAGACTCCTTATTAAATTGAAAACNTCTTGGCTCATAGGTTATCATAGGTTATCACAGGTTATAGCCTTCATAGGTTATCCGGAACAAGCAGATGACACTCTCAGGAGAGTGATACAAGTATGATTTTTCAACTGAACTACTGTTTAAAAATACAACTGTTCTTTGTTCACAGAGAGAGGAGGAAAAATGATTTTTCAACAGGCTTTGAATGAGAAGACTCCTTATTAAATTGAAAACCTAACATCTAGTATTCATACATCAGCGTTAAGTCTTCCTCTGAAAATCTGTATTTTCAGGCAGGTCGCAGCAGACATTTCTGTAACTGCAATTTATACAATTCTGAATCAGAATTTAGAATATAAACCTTGATGTTTCTTCTACAAAGAATTGTGATGTTAAAAGCTACAGTTCTCATTCTGTGCTTTTGCACAACAGACAAAAGTTTTGATTGTAATGAGCTTTTCCTTTTTTAAGATATAAAAGAAAAGTGAGCTGTAAAGATTTATGTACTATGTCACAGTATTCTTGAGTATTGCTGTTTTGGTGAGATTGGTTCTTTTATGAAAACATTCTTCTTCCACTCTTCATCAAAGTTACATCTCTGGCTCTGCAAGTAAGTTTTTTCCTGCTAGGTGTGTTTTTTAATGTCCCCCACACTTTGAAAGTGAATATTACCTGGCTTTATGATGCTGTCAAAATTATGAGGTATATTTCTAAAGAATGAGAGAAATAGAGAGGAAAAGAGAATGAATTCAAAATAATGAGAACTGTCCAAAATAAAGCATTTTATTTCTTTTGTTCTTGAAAGCCCTTCACTCTTTTTATAAGGATCTTCTTGGAGACATGGAAATACATTTGTTTGACTCACACTGCAGCAAGCTTGTACAATAGACATTCTCCTGATATATAATTTGGGGATTGAAAAAAACATCCATTACCATCTCCCTGTTGTTGTCATCAGCCTGAGAAGTGCACGCTGGAGAAGAGCAGGGCAGACCCCATGCCCAGCCTCCTCCTGGGGAGGCTGCAGCCGTTTCTGAAGACAGTGCGGACGCGCCGCGGCTGCCGCTGCATACACGTATGCAGGCAGACAGACTGCCTGTGTTCTTGTCTTCTCCCCCAGAGTTATGGGAATGTAGGAGAAGGACCCCCTGTATCTTATCTCCTGCNTGCGGACGCACCGCGGCTGCCGCTGCATACACAGCAGACAGACTGCCTGGGTTCTTGTCTTCTCCCCCAGAGTTATGGGAATGTAGGAGAAGGACCCCCTGTATCTTATCTCCTGCAGGTTAAATTGCAGCTGCTCTTAATGCTGTTTATAGCTCCCCATAAATAATGGCCCACTTGGTTATGCTTTATTGGAATGATTTCTATGCAAGAGAGCTTATCAACTGTTGGTGTCACGTATTACAAATCCAGCTTATTTGTATAGCTAATTGTAGGTGAAGACAAAAATTAACCGTCTTTAATTATCTGATGCTGCTTTGAAAATGAGAGGTCTGACAGAAATGCTACTTAACGTCGTGTTGTTTTTCTTATACTAAGCCCTTTCCGCTCACAATATTCATTACAGTATTTTTTAATTTCCAGTGGAAAATGCTGCAAGCCATTCTATGTTATTTATTAGTTAATAACAAAATGCATATATGCACTAAAATATTAATGTACATTTCCATATTAAAATATTTAATTTGAATGTATAACAGATTTCCTCATAAGGAAGATTAGGAATGTATAATAGTTTCACAACTGATCCTGAAGTTACTACAAAACTCTTTTCCCATACAGAAGTTGTTGCCCTTCATGAGCATATAATGATGTTCAGAAGATCATTTTGGAAAACAGTGGAAAACACATGTAAAAGTGGTACGACAATGAGTCTGTGAATGTCCGCGTCAAGCCTAGCTCATTGCTACAACACAGGAGAAAAGAGTCATGTAACCAACTGAAGGTCTTATCAGATACTAAAAATTATTTAAGAAGGCAAAGATTTAAATGATATTGATCTGAGCAGTGTGGCAGAATCTTCTTTTGATTAACACAGCACTTAAGGAATGTTTTGTTGAACATGACAAAATTGTCATGACAGAAGGGTGGTTTTTTGAATTATAAAGTGTCCAAATTTGAAAATGTGGTAGTAGCTTTAGACTCTGCGCAGTATTTGTTATAAATGAAACGGGAATAAAGCAGAAAGTTTTATTTGCACATTTTCAACCCAAGATCCAATACTACCTTGCTTCAACTCTAAAATATATTTCTAGCTAGTATTATTCCTTATATTTATGAACTAGAAGAATTGATGTCTAGAAAAGTCACCTTTTTGAGCATCAAACATTTTCTGTTTACATTCTAGACCGTTCTCTCCTCCTCTGCCAATGTTTATGACATATTGTAGATCTTATAATAACCTTCCGGAGGGGACTGTCGTCTCGTTTTAGCTGCGCAGTCTAGCTGGCAAGGAAGGAACTGAGACATCTGGGTGACGTGCAGGATTTCAGGTCTCCACGTGCTCAAGAATGACACCTTTAGCGAGCAAATATATCTTCTAAAGGGCTTCTGATTAAAGCCAAATTAAATAAATGTATGTGCCATTTAACGTCAATGCAATGTATAAAACTGTTAAATTATGCAGCAATTAGCACATTCTGTCTGTCACCAGGACTAATATGTCCCACTGAAATTATGATTTGATGAAGGAGTAGAATTTTCTTTCAATCAGCTGCCGCTGGACACAGCAATAACCCAGTATAGGAGTAAGGGGGAAACGGGCTGTGTGGGAAAGCTGGAGTGACCGAAGAAGGCTCTGGTGAGCCCAGTGCTCTAAGCGATGTCCTTCTGGGTGCTTTTTTGCACCTGGCTCTCTTCAGCGAGGCTCCTTCGCCCACGGTGACGGCGGGTGCTGGGCCTCGGCTGGAGCTGGTGAGGAAAACGCGCCCCGTGTGAGCAGAGGTAACGGGCAGGGAAAGGGGCGGCTGCCTCATCCTTCACAACGTGTCCCTGCTCTGTGTGTGACTGTCCTGCGTGAGGGACCCTACCTGCGCTCTGGGTACCAAAACCAGAAAAAATAAAGGAAATTATTCGGGAGATTACTGAAAAAAGGTTAGTGGTGAAACTGGGCAAACTGTGTGCTTCAGTACCTGCTCAATCGCCCTCTTCCCTTTGCTGTCTGACTGGCCGAGATAACCACAGCGGTGCCGTGTGCCTCTTACAGATCGCGTACGGGGAAATTCTTTATTATGGCTCTTAATGAAGCACTGAGAAGAACGATGTCCCCAAAGATGCTTCTTAACAGAAGCATCAGAAATCAAATAACATCAGTTCATTAGCTGGGAAAGAAAAGCAACTGTTCTGTACACATCTAATAGGGAAATTATTCCTGCAGTCTTCAAGCACCTCAGTACCTAATTCAACAGAATTTTATGTCTGCACGTGTGTGTGTGTTTATATATGAATATGCGTGCGTGTGTGTGTATATATATATATATATATATGTGTGTGTGTGCGTATAATTATTTATTCTACCATATGAATTTCTACAACTACTGTGTGGTATATTATTGCACTAACCAGATCTTAAATCTTATAGACTATTACCTCATTTTTTTAACCTGTAATAAATGAAAACTTTGGGGGAATTTTGGAGTGTGAATTCACTAGCAAAAGCTAGTGGAGCAAAACCAAAAATTTACAGTAAAAGGTTTCTGTAGTGGATTTAAGTAAAACTTTTTTTATAAAGGTTTACTTGAAATATTTATTGCTATTTGGAAGAGTCATCTGTGATTTAAACTGTTTGGTTTTAGTCTAGTCTTTTGCCCTGCCATGTAATTATGTTTTCAATAAATATTTATTTGAACTCCCATTTGTAAAAGAAGCTAGGGCACAACTCTCAAAGTATTTGTTATTCCATCCCTTCCAAAAGAAGAATTTGCCATCGTCTATTTGTTTTTATCACGTTGGGTTGGTTTGAGCTTTATTAATTACGCCTAAATAACTTTAAAAATGCAGACAGATGTTCCAAATATGTTTTCTTGTTTAATCACCATAATGAGCTCATTCCAAATCTTTGTAACTTCAGGGCTTCTAATTTCTCAGTTCAAAAAGTGCTAAAGGATATTTTCAGTGCGCTGGAAGAAAATATAACTGACTGCTTCCGCTTATTTCAGTGGCATCAATTTAAGCAACAACTTACAGATGTTATTGCTTAATTTTATTAAAATCTTGGTTCATATATATAAAATGCCAGATTGAGTACATGATTCTTGAAACTGTTCTTAGGATCTTTAACTACATGGTATTGTAGGAGAGACTGCATCGTCTCTGATTCTAGAAGGCTGGCTGAAAGCAGCCGGCCTTGCTAAGGACAGTAGACAGCTAGATGAAGTCACTAGTTAATAGCTTTGATGAAGCCAATGTCATCTGTTTGCTCTGTTGACGTCTCTTTGAGGGTGGTCAACTGAAAACAACAGTTTCCTATTGTTTCTCAGTCAGTTTTGTGCTGGCTTGAAGAATGCAAGTACATTTTTATGGGGATGGCGTTCTGCTCAGCTTATCACTCAAGCAAGGCAGGTTGGTAGGAATTAATGCTACAGGAACCTCTTCAAGGGCTTTCTACACCATAAACAGCAAAGAGCTATAGACTATATGATATGTCAAATGTGCTTCATACTTGCACTTTGTATGCATACATGTATGTTTGCAAGCATACTAAAATGTAAAATGTCTTTCTTTTTGATTTTCAGATAGTATCTGAAGACTGCTGGAACTAATAATTAAGGAAATGCAGTAGCCCAGTGGAATGTTATTTACTCTTAATACAGGTAAGCTCTAGTAGGTCAGAAACAGCTTTCAGAACTGATCTGAAAATGGTGCTTTAATATTTCGTGGAAGATTTCTGCCAATTCTGTGAAAGAAGTGGTACTCTCTATGCTGGCTGCCCCTTGTGCCTACTCCTTTAGAGATTTGACCCACAATTCTGCAGTGAAAGCGATGATAGGAGTTGAAGAATGCACAGATATTTTAGTGGTATGATGTCTAGAAGTAAAAGCTCAAGAATAATGATGTCCATGACAGTGACAAATTATAAACGTAAGTTGCAGAGTTGCAATACTTCACTAAGCAAAAGAACAGCAGTAAGGATGCTAAAAACCTTTGAGCTGAATTTATCACATGAAATTTTCTGCCAAATGATGACAATATAAAGTCTTAGTATATTAACCACAGACCTGATAATTACTAGATGCTGCTCCTAGATATATACTAGTTTTATCCTAATGTGACAAATAATATAATGAATGCCAAGACATTGGGTTGTCATGGATTTTAAAAGGTATTGATGGTCATTCTTACAAATAATGTGAACATCACGTGAAAATCCCTCAGCCATTTTTCTGTGGCAGAATCAGGATTTCGGAGTTGTGCTTTCACCTTATTTCCAGACATCACTGTAGTAGATTATGGAAGATCAAGATGGATATGGGATGTGCTTCACTGTGATGAAATGAGAAAAATGTGAAAAATAAGAAGCTGCAAATGAAGCAGAGAGACTTTCAGCAAAGTAAATGTGGGGACACAGGGAAATGAAACTGTTGTTCATTTCCATAATAAATTCTTATTTATCCTCTGTGAAACAACACAAGTAAGGTAGCTTAAATTTACATATGTGAAGAAAAAAATGCCCTTTTTTGAGTGTGTGCGTTCTTTGTGTCAGAATACATCCTCATTGGGAGATTTTGGGCAGTTTGTGGGTCTTGAGGTTCTAGTCAAAATGTGTTCCCGCCAGCAGACTGCCCTTTCTGTTTAAAACGCAGTAAACAAAGGCTTGGCCTAGGATAGACTGGAAATCAGACCAGTCCTTTGGGATAAGGGTAGGTCATGCTGTAGTTCCTGCTTTGAGGTACAAAAACCCATGTTCAGTTTTCCAGTCTACTTGAGTATAGATTTTGGTGTCCAAATGACTTTGCCTTTCCCCATTTCTCTTTTTTTTTATTTCTCTCTTTTTTTTTTTTCCCCATTATTTTTTTCCTGTGCCCCATCTGGTAAAGTCTATTTCTGATTTGGGTTAGGAAAGAGAAAACCTGAAATTTTGAAAGTTTTGCAGGCTAGAAAAGTTCCTTTATGAAAAATACTGGTAGGACTTTGGAAATGTTAGGTGCATCTTAACGGTCTTGAATCGTTAGTCTTACTTCGGGGAGGATTTACCTATAAGCCCTCCAGCTAAAGAGTAACTATATTCATGCAAAGATTTTATCTACTGTTTTATTGTCTGTCATGCTGCAACTTCTGCAGAAGAAGTGAACCAAAGGAGATTAAAAGTTGCGTGATATATCCATATTTTCAGTTTCTTTAATAGAAACATTGGGCTGCTCCCTATAACCATTAATAACAAAGATTTGGATTGTAATACTTTTGCATTATCTTTTTTACTTTTTACATGATCTTTTGAAGTTGCCAGGTCAGAATGATTTAATGTTCTAAAGAAGAGCACTGCTGTTCAGTTAATACCAGCTCCTCGTCACTAGCACAGTACTTTATTGATGCTCAGATAAGGAGAACAGACTAGACCAATAAGCCTCCGTTTCTCCCTTTGTGTTTCTGTACTTGTTCAGTGCTAATGCATGCAAATCCCTTACGATGCTCCTAGAAACTGAAATAATTTTTAATTTTTAATTACTTTGTCTTTTGTGAAGAGACCTGCTGGAAGATTTTTTTTTTAATTCCCTTTCTTACACACAGGATATTTAATTCAGTGGTGTTTCTCATGCATTTTAATGTGAACTATGCACTTAACTCCCTCACATAACTGGTGCCTCTCTTTACTAGAAAGCTGTGCTTACAGAGGAAGAAGATCACATTTAAAAATAAAAGAACATCCAAACTCTCAAACATGTACTCCCAATACTCCTTTTTGCCCTTGCAGTCCGAAAGGATGCTTGTGAAATTCAGTTTTGATCCAAAACAAGACTCTAGTATTCATAATAAGTATGATGGTATCCTATTAATCTCAAAATCTTACATGTTACAACTGTCTGAGTAACCAACTTGCATGTGAGTTTTGTGGAGATGTGCATGTGTATATATATATATGTNGCTGTCTGAGTAACCAACTTGCATGTGAATTTTGTGGAGATGTGCGTGTGTATGTGTATATATATATATAATTATATGTATGTATATATATATATATAAGTAATATATACACAATAGAGACTTCCTTGAATTTTTGTACATACTTTATGTGGCTAGACATGAATTTACATGTTTTTCACACAGAACGTTTTAGGATCATGACTAGAGCCATGAGTCCTCAGTCTCAGGGGCTGATTGACTGTCATTCGTCAGACTTCTGCTTTGAGCTGCAGTCCCTGACTGTCTGCTCCCTGCCCATAGGCTTCTGCTGAGGCGCATGATTTATGATGTACAAGTTGTAACTCCTGAAGGGAAAGATCCAATCTACCCAAGGTATGGATGTGGAGAAGTGAGAGCTCAGAATTAATGTCAAGTTATAATAAATTTTTAAAAATCAAGTTCCTAAACAGAGCATTAATTGAGCCCCTCCCTTTTTCATAAGCATAAAGAGTTTCTTTCCCACCTACTTGTCACTTACTTAGTGAATTCAATTATCACCTAGCCAGAAGGCAGAGACACTATTACACCTAGCCAGAGGGGAGTAGAGTGGAAAACAGTCACTTTAATGAGCTGTAACAGAAGTAGGTCAATGAAGAATATAGGTATAATTTACTAGAGTGCTTGTGTGTGTGTGTGTGTATGATTAGGGGACTAAAGGGGACACTGGTTGTCATAGTTGAAAACATCAAACCATAGTTAGCTGAGTGATGTTTTATTTTCACTATTTCATACTCTGCATTTGCTCCATTCCTTTGCCAATTTAAATCTTTTGCTTTAGTTCTCCTCAGTTTATTTATTTTGTTGCTATAATTTAAGGTTGAGGAAACGGTATTATGTGTGAATTTCGATTAGGTCCTTTTTCTTCTTTTTAACAAGTGATGTTAACATTTATATTCACTTTTATTAAAACAGTTCCACACTAACACTTTAATTTGTCTTCCTGAACTAGGGTAACTCTATAATGTACCTTCATACTTTTAGCTCATAAATAAGCAGCCGTTTAGGTTAAAAATAAATCTCATTTTCAGTAGCACTTTGTTCACATGACACAACTTGATGCTCGCAGGACACGTGGAAAAACTGAATGGAAAGAAGAGATTATGAGTGTAGCAAAACACAGAGTTATATTAATCCTGTTGACACAGAGCACTATATCTTAGTGCTTTCACTGCTTTGAATTCTGAATCCTCCACTGAAGAAATGGCCATGCCTGGAGCCGCATTGCCGTTGGGGCTGTTTTGACCAACTTCTCCTTCTGTTCCTCCCCATGTCTTGCTGGGCTGTTTTTATTTTAGATAGCTACTTTACCCATTTTCTCAGCCAGTTCCATGACCAGCTGTCCCAGGATAACTGAAGAGCCTGCTGTAAGAGCAGGAATAAGTGGCAAGGGAGGTGAAAGGGAGATGGGAAGAAGTGTACAAAAGCGCAGTTAAGTTCATTGAACTAAGATTTTTTTTTTTATATATAACAGCAGTGCTGGCCTGAATCTAAATTTACCAACAGTAGAGATATTTTAATCAAAAGGGGCAGAAATTTCTTTTAAGAAAGCACTTCCACTGTAGCAGCATTTTCTGTAAAAGATAAATACCCTTACTATGAATGGTATCCTGAGGAGCCTCTTTCAAAATCCACTCCTGGTCAGAAATGTTGCTATGTTTCAAGACGCTCATTAGTTCTGCTTATTACTCCTTTTCTCTGATGTCCACAGCTGATTTCCTACATGTGCGTGGTGGGGTATTTTAGCGGGCTTCCCAGAAGAGCAGCCATGCCAGAAGCATAGGAAGTGGCATTTCAGCTGCCTCTGAAGGACATTTCTCATTTTTTAGCTTTAAAAGCTAAAAAGCATTTCAACTATTGTCACATCCACATAGACCTGAACTATATACTGTAGTGCACCTCAGATTTTCTGGAAGGATTACCTCAGCCTAGTGAAAACGGAGCAGCCAAGCCGCATTCTCGCAAGTGATGAATGCCCCATCTGAAAGCTTAGTTTTAAGTGTCACGCATGTCCTTAGCATACATCAGAAGGTAGCATGCTAATAAGTTATTTAAAAACAGTGCTGAGGTGCTTTTGCTCTGTCTTCTCATGGTCTTTGGTGATCTCTATATTGCTTTAACTGAACAGTGTTCCTAAGGAGGGAGGCTTCCACTAATTTCATAAAACCAGCTTAGACAGATATTTCTATCCTTTTTCTTTTTGCACATTTGAGAGACCTTTTCTCTTCTCCTTTTGATTTCGTTCTCACCTTAAACTTCATTTTCCCCAGCTGTGTGCAGAATAGTGTATTATTATCTAACACAGTTTAATAACCAAATATTTGCACTGTATCACAGCTGATCCAGCTGTGATAGCAAGGACCTCACAGTCATTTTCTGGTTGATACATGTGGGATTTAGCATATTTTTTCAAGTCGTTTTATAGCAAACGTGAATAAAATAATGGAAAGACCCAAGGTCGCCATTCCGAAGGCAGGCAGCTGGGCAGCTCCCAGTGTGTAAGAAAGAGCCTCATGACATCTGCTCCACGTGCCATTCCTCCAGCCCTGGCCACAGCGCGTTTTCCAAAAACATCACAAAGGCAAAATTTGGGAGAAGAAAACCAAAGGCATGCCTGTGATATGCCATAGGATCAGAACAGAAAAATCAAGGCTGTCAGTGTCCTATGTCATAAAGCAAAACAAAAAGCATCAAGCCCGACCTTCAGGAGTTGGGGATGAGAGAAGGAAGGGGGGGGATTCCTTTTGATCCCAATGTTGGTCGCTGGTTTAGTCATGAACAGGATTACAATTCTACCACAAGAGTGTTTCTAATATAGTAGGTACCCAAATATCTTGCTCTTTGTCATGGGTCTAATACGAAGAAAATGTCTGAGGCTTCACAGGTACTCAGAATACAAGTCCAGAAGGCAAGCTGCGCTCCAGAAGGAGCAAAAGCACCTTCTCAGATCTGGCTGGAAACTGGAAAAAAGCTTTCAAGCCTGGTATTATTAAATGTCCTTACAGTACAAACCTCCTTTCCCCTGCTTGCCAGCCTCCCTGCTTGCCAGCCTTCCTCAATGAAACCACCACCAAGGCTGTTTTGTCTTTACGAGCTTTGGCTGGGCTCCAGCTAAGTGCCTCCTGTGTAGCTGTTGAGTCAAAATATGAGGGTTTTTTTTTCCCTTTTTCACATCTGGTGACAAGGTATTTGTCACAAGTGTTTCTGTTTGTGCTTAATCAAAAGCAAGAACTAAAAGCACAGGAGAGGTTGCAATTTGCAATTACAGCTTTTGTAGTGGAAACCACAACTGCAGCTTTCCAGATTGCTACGCTGCACTTCCTTGTCCCTGTCAGTCCGCTTCAGAATTGAATTAGCAGTGCTGGCTTCTCACGATCCGCGTTATTAATGTACGTTTCCTCTTGGAATTAAAAATGCTTTGCATCCTTTCACAAAGAAGAGCTTACATTTCAGCTTAATTTTTCAAATAGAAATAATTTACAGTGGATTAGCAGCCAGCATTAGGTCAATATGTACAATTTGGGTGAAAATGAATTTAATTTACTTCTGCAGGCTAATGCTATTCAAATAAGTCTATATTCTTGGCAATAATGCCAAAGAGTCATCTTTGCCCTGTGCATTGAGCTTAACTAGACTTATATCGGCCAGTGGGATGTTGGAAAATGTTGTGCAGTGTTCATTAAAAATTCCAAGTCCTCAGGTGGCGAGGACTTAATCCTTTCTCTTAGAATTAAGATTTTTGCTATTTTCTCTAAAACAGCAAATAGATTATTGTACCTTTCCTGCTGTGTTCTTAAAAGCCCTTAGGCCTCCATTTCCCATATAATTTGTTTACTCTTCATATAATTTTCCTCTCTAATAGCATATTTTTCAGTACAAATCACTACTACTGCTCCTGAGTGACAGTTCTTTAAATGGAATTACAAGCAGCTGCATTGTTCTGTTCCAGTTTAACAGTGCCTATTATAAGAATTATTCCCATTGCACCTTGATTGCTAACTTTCTTAATTCCCTAAAATTTGCTTTCTTGAAATTGAATACCTTTGTATTTCCAGATACTATTGAATCATCCCTAACAGTACTAACTGAAAGTAGTTCCTGATTTCTGGTCCTGTGATTTCCTGTTTATTTTCAAGTTCTTCATTGCTACTGCCTACTGCCCAAAAGAATAATTTCTCCTTCAACTTCAAAGGTTAACCAATATAAACTAAGAGAGAAAAAATGTTAGATTAATAATAATTTCTAAAAGAAATTATTTGTTTTAAATATGTGGAAAATATTTTAGAGATTTTTTTTTTTCAGTATCTCCTTTAACCTTGGTGAAATACAGAAGTTACCTACTGAGCAGTTACTCCCAGCTCTTCTTCATTTGTTACCTAGTGTGAAATCCTCATTCACAGCTAAATGCGCAGCTTTGCGCACAGCTAAATCCTTAGGCTTGAAAGTTCCTTTTTTCCCTGTCAAAATAAGAAGACTCCACACTGCAAAAAGCAGTTGTCTGAAAAATTCAAACTGGTTCCAAAATTAACATTTTTCTCTATTTTACAAGAACAGCGAAAGCAGAGCTGTTAATAAATAAGTATTTTTGACTGAAGATTGAAAGTGCTGGTAGAACCAGTTCTTCTTTTATAGAAGCTGTTCTATATCTTTAATTATTCTCATTGATCTTTGTTATTTCTACTGTGTTATTTTATGAGCAAGAAAGTACTAAAACTGCATAGAGTTTTAAAGATGCAGAAGTCGTGTGCACCATGACACAATGATATTTTTGTTTCTTTTTCTGTTCCATTCCTAGTAATTGCCAATGTTTACTCTTTTGTTTTCCTGGGTATCTGATTTATTTTTTCACAGAATTATCTATGGTGAACTTAACATCTTGTTCCCGTGTATTAGTGGTTGGCTTATCACTGTGTAAGTAAAAGCCTTTTTTCCCCTCATGCATCATTTTACAGCTACCTCTCTGAATTGCATCTGCCATTATCTCACTCAGTTGCCTGGTTGCAAGGCTTTTTTGCAGTTCTTCACAGTCAGTTCCTATCTTTACTACCCTGAATAACAGTAGCATCCTGTAAGTTTGTCATCACACTGTTTGCTCCTTTTTCCCTTTAGCAGGTAACTTATAAACATGCTGAGCAGCAGAGTCTCTAATGCATCCTGTAAATCTTTGCTGGGCATCTCTCTCCACAGAGAGAAATGCCTTTTACGTGAGCCCTCCGTATCTTTCTTTCTAGCCACTTATTTTGTTCCTGGGAGGACTTTCCCTCCCATGGCTGCTCAGCTGTTTGAATTCCTTCAGGAAAGGTCTTTGCAGAATGCCTTCTGGAAACCCACAGGTGCTGTATTAAGCACGTCTCCTTAATTCTCATTATTATTGACTCCGTCATTATAACGTGGAAGCGTCTCCAATGTATTTTTAATATGTGACATGCTATAATACAGATATATAAGCTGTATTGATTCCTCTGTAATATATCCTGTTTATTGTATTTTTGTTAATTCTGATTTTTTACAGTTTGTAGCAGCTTTCCTGAAGCAGATTTCGGGTTTATTCATTGGTAATTCAGTAAATCTTTCCCACAAACTTTAAAAAATCACTGTCTTTCTAATCACCTTCCAGTCTTCTGCAGACAAGATGTTTCTGCGTGATGTTGCATGCCATGGCTCCATATACCCCTGTTATTTCACTTTGAATCCCTAAATCAAATCATTTGAAGCTGGTGACTTGGTGGTTGTTCATGCTGCCATAAACTTTCCCAGTGACACATTCATGTGATACAGGTATCTGCACTGGCTATAGTAGGGGTTATAGCACTTAGGGTTTTTCTGTTGTGGGGGCTTTGTGTTTGCGAATGTTTCTTCTGCTGTCTTACAGCTATCTAGCAGACTTGACTTAAAAAGTAGCGTTCCAATAAACAGTGCAGCAAAAAAAAAGGAAGGATACAGACCGGTTTCCATTTTCCATGGGCACCCAAGAATTTTCAGGCTTTTGTTTTTCTCTCTTTTCAGAACAGCTTTCTAGTGACTTAAAATATAAGATCACGGCATTACCTCACATTTTGTGAATCCTTTTCCAAGTTACTGGCCAAAACCATGTGTCAGTAAACAACTGAGCCACCTCTTGCAAGGTCATTTCTGATGGAAGCTTCACCTCATGCCACTTTCTGAAAGAGCAGACCCCTTGGAGGAAGACAGGCTCTTTGGTTCCCTTTGCCCTGTATAGTGTTGGGAACAAATTTGTATATTCTTTGTTATTTCAGTTTTAGGGTGGGGAAGTTTTCGGTTCTTTAAAGGGTTTTAAGTCATAGAGTAAACAAAAAGGTAAGAAGGTGACTGATGATTAATCCTCAGGTCATAGGCTCTCCCTGTTTTATCCTTTCTGGAGTTCTGAAAGAAAAACACCGTTGCAATTAAATTTCTTCAATTACCTGATCCTCCACAGCCAATAAAATGGTGCAGTATGAGATTATTAAGTTGCATTTATACTCTGTTTCTTGGTTTCACCCCATTCAGTTTGAATGCAGAAAGTGTCCGAATGCCCTTTTCCTTATAAAAAGGGTCATAAAGCAGAGTATTATCTCATATTCAAGAGAATATTCACCACCCACAAAGATAAAGTGCAGAAACTGATGTGTATAGGATGATTCTAAGAAAATAGTATCAAAGGTGACAAAAAACACTTTCTTCTTATGACAAATTTAAGATTCAAATAAACTTATTCTAATACTTCTACGGAGGAAAAAGCTAGGAACTCTGAAAGACAGAAGCACTGTCTTTTCAGTGCCTTGTGACTGGTTGCAAGTTGTAATTTCCAGACACTAAAATTTTTATTGATTCACCTTTTCATAAAGTATATTCAACAGGTAGCTGAGCTGACATCTTTGGTTGCAAATTCATCTTGAGGAAAAAAAAGCACAGAGCTCTGCAGGAGCAAATTAAGTAAACAGCCATTTCAGCCATATAACTAAGTAATGGGAAATGTTCTTCGTGCTAATTTACACATGCAAATTAGATCAGGCTCTTGTATCAATAAATCAATACAACCTAATGAATTCCTTGGGTGGAATTCAAATATGGCTAATTGCAAACCAGGTTTGTTTGGAAGAGAGTAGTCTGTATCTTACTTTCAACTGAGGTTTTAAATTATGTCCTGATATGCAGTAATGTTGTTATGTGAAGTAGGACAATATCATCACTAAAAAAACACTTAGCAATATAGTTAAAAGTTGATTTCTAGTATTTCTAGTATGTCTGCTTATTTTTCCTTGGCATTCAAATTAACACATATAAATAAATTCAAACTGCACAGCATCAATAAAAGCACATCAATGGATCCTCATCTTAAGTGGCAGTATATGGACCACTTCTGAGTTCCCTAGCAGTAATTTACTTTTTATTTATTTATTTAGCATTTAGCATTTTATGCAATTATCAGTCTTGTTTTGGTTCTTAAATATGAAATCACCATTTACCTTTGAAGCCACCTTCATAACTGTTGAAAAGTGCAAGCTTCATCAGCATCATACTAAAATTGATTTTACAGACTGATATTTCTAGACATTTTTTTAATCACTTATAAAGACAATATTCTCTCACAGGCTGAGATATGAGGAAGGATGAATAGCATTTAGCCCACAAAGCTAAATAAAAATCACCAAGTAAAGGTCACAATGGTATCTGTATACTCTTGACAGGAATCTTAACTAGTAACTGTTCTAGTGTAAAATACACAATTTTCTAATGTAATCATAAAGCTCAAAGGAACAAGCATGTGGTTGTTCACACCCAACACTCCAAAAACAACCTAAAGTGAAAAGCATAAAAGGGAGGAAAAAAATCATATTAGAAATGGTATCATAAAATTCTGTAAGACTGGCTGTGTCTGGAAGAAGAAAAAAGGGATTTGAATGACAAACCTTGTAAAGAATCCTCATGCCTGTTTCAAGATGCAAATTTTGTAGCTTGGATTGATTTCTGAAATTGTGTATTTTATATAGTTAAGTGTTCCTCTAAGACTTTTTTCAGGGGAATTTAGAGAAGCTAGCAGAAGATCAAGGTCTAGATAAGAAGCTGTTTCCCGTTCTGCCAGAAGTATATCCCTTTCTTTTTGAGAACTTTTTTGAGGAGTACATCTTTCTTAAGAATATTTTTCTCTAAAAATGCATATCATAGACAGAAAAACAGCAGTATGTTGTTTATTTCCCTTTGGAAAAATCAGTCTGACCAGAAAATGGAAGGAAACAGTAAAAAGCCCCTAGAATACACCTGAATCTACCACATATCAGAAAGGGCCTGGGTTTAACCTGCTTCCACCATTTCAGGAAATCTTTTTAACATTAGCAGAGATGATGAAGGACTAGTCAGATTTTTATTTTTGAAATTAGCTGCAGGAAACCTAGGAATAAAACCAGTGTGAAGAAGAATAGGCTGGTACCTGCCAGCCACGGAGAGAAGAGCAAGATGAGAGCTCCAAGTCATCAACCATGAGGGCCAGGGGCATAATAAATCTGTTTAAAAATAAAAAGTCTCAAATGCATTTACTGAGAGTAAGTAATATATGAATAAATTTCTCAAATAAACTGGTAACTTGGGTACATTGAACCTCCATTTGAGCCAGTGACAAGTGCCACTATATTATTCGGATCCCAATTTATTGATTCATAATGGGCTCAAGCTTATATTGGTATCAAGTAGCTGTAAGAGTTTTGGGTCTGTTGTGACTGGCCGATCTGCCACTTAAATCATGCAGGTAGAAAGAAGCAGAAAGACTTACTTTGTTAAACAGAAGTTTGTGCTATATGTGAGGCTTTCTTACGCTCTCAGCGTTCTGGACCCATTAAGAAATGATGCTCATCTTTCCTTAGTATCGAATGGATTGAAACTTTATCTCATGCAGTAGCACATTGTCATCTTCTGTATGGTTCCAATATCATGGTGCATAAATTCTCTGTATTGTAACAACCTTGAGAATATTTCTGAAGAAAATTATGAGCTATTTTCAACTTTCTAGTCTGTGCTTTATAAATTGGAAGGATAGGATTGAATGAATGTACTCATGACCAAAAAAAATCTCAGCTCAGGAGTATTCTTTGCAAACCCCTGAAAAATGAGGCAATCAGGTTTCCACCCATTTGTCCAAATGCCACATTCTAAAGTTGAGGCAATTGGTTAGAAAGGGCTGGCTACACGCAAATAGCTGGGAGTATGCTCATGTCTCGTGTCCTGGAAATAGGGGTAGTAGGAGCTCCAGCCTCTAGAAAAGTTTTGCAAAATGCCCTCTAAATGCAAACTGGAAATTTGGGCTCTTAGCAGATTAGTAGATTAATAGAGTGTGAGAGGCAGCCATCAAATTCTACTTAATTGCATTTAAACAAGTGCTTACAGGTGGAGGTGAAATAAGGGAGAAAGCTGAGGTACTGCCTCAGCTGTTACAAGTTAACTGAATGCCTAGTTAAACTAGGTTTATATGGAAAAAAGGGAAAGAAGGAGGTATTTACAGACTGGGTATATGACATGCTGGAGAAACACCATGAAGTTATATGCTGTTTGTGAACCTTTTTTTTCTAATTTTTTTTTCAACCTTCAGATTAATTTTAAAAGGTAAATTCTGGGAGGCAAAATAGAAAGTAGGGTTGCATTGTATATATGTTTTTACAGTTTAAATGTGTTTGGGTTTTTTTTTTTTTCCTCTATTACCATTTCTATGCCTTATGCCTTTTTTGCCTTATGCAAAAAAACATGTAGCTGTGGGAGGTGGCTAAAACATTAATGTTCCCACTGCTATCCTGCTACTGGGGTGGCAGAGGAAAACTATGATGTGTGCATTAGAGCAGCATGGGAACATTTCTGTCTTACTCAATAACCCACTGCTCTTCATCAGGATAGGTTTCCAAATGGTTGGGGTTTTTAGTAGGAAGAAGCAATGAGATAAGGAGGAAAGGGAAAGATGGAAAAGGAGGTGTTTGGCAGAGTGAGTATGGAGCATGCTAGAGAAATACCATGAAGCTTGTGTTGAGGCAAATGTACAAACCACCTAACCCAATTTCAGCTCCCTCCTGGGCCTGAAGATCAGCCCTACTTCTTTTTCCCATTATCCATTCTGCGGTATTTTAATAGTTTAGATGTTCTATAGTGTTCCTATCACCAGAAACATCAGAATAAGTAATAATCTAAATGGACTCCTGATTGACTTAAATAGGCAACTATAGCAAGGGACAAGAGGACTTCAAAGCTTCATAGGAAGAGGGGAAAGAAGATAAAGGGATAAAGTGTAAGACTCTGCGTGGGTTCCTGCTGATTCCCCTGTTCGCAAACTAAAGACGTGAGGGGTGCTGCGTGTGGCAGAAAATAGGAAGTCTCTATAAGGTAAATGTCGGGGAGGCAGGGTGAATGATTCAGAAGTAGATAAAATGTATTTCTACTGGAATAGGAATTTAAACATGTGGCTATTATCAGGATCAGACTTATTTTCTTTGGTCTGAGCAGTTTAAGAAAATTGGAAGCTTGCATTTTCATGGCAGTTTTACACGTCTATGATGTCTTTTTCTGTGGCTTTCTGATTAATAACACTGACTAGCTTGTCAGATATTTTTGGTGTTTCCTTTCTAATAACAATTTTATGCAGGTGTGTGTGAATGGAAGATGAAATCCTGAAAAACAGAAAATGTTTTAAAATTTTCAAATATAAAAAGTCAAATATCTTAAAAGTACCAAAATATTTTCAAAAATATTTCCAAATACATGTTGTAAAAGCTATGCAGATGGCATTAGGAGAAAGTAAATGCCAGAGGGACATAAATCTCAACTGCTAGCCATATTGAATATGAATAATAATTGCTGTTTCACAATGTCAGTCAGAATGGAGTTTTGTATTTTTTTCTGTATTTTACTATTTGGGCTACTCTAGTCTTATATTTTTGTTGATACTTACAGCAATAGAGACAAAGTGTGATTATTTTTGGTTGTTTTGTCAATTGTTCAAAGCTTCAATTATATGTTGAGTTCCATTCCTGGAGTGGATGGGACCAGCAATACTAAAATTATAATATTATTATAATGTATTCTAACGTGTGGCTAAGCAGCAAATCTGTCGCCTTCATTTTTAGAGCTCTTATTCTCCCGCAAATAAAACACAGGCTATAATTTTCTCCTGAAAACAGCAACAGAGAAAGCAAGACAGTGATCCTTGCTCCTGCTGCTGGCTACAGAAAAAAGCTAGGTTATGTATGACCTCCATGGCATCACCAAACATACTGAAGCAAAAAGGACCAGCCAAGGGAGAAGAAAAAATTATTTTGAGGGAGAACAGAATTTGATTAAAACCAAGAAGGAAAAAATAACCCTTAAGAGTAGTCATTTTATTTCTGTCTATAAACTATAACCCAAAATGTTTGTTTTTATCACAGCATAACAGATTTTTCTTTACTCAATCTGCAGTATATAGACTTGTATTTCAAGATTTATGTATTTTAACCTGTCTTTTGTCCTTGAAATCTTCCCTGTAGGAGTACAGATAAATTACTTGTTTATATTGAACATAAACCTTATAGCACCTTTCCCTGAGCAGTTAACTTCTAACAACCTGGCAAATTAGTAAAATTCACTGTCGTATTTTCGTATTTGCCTGTATTCTGGGTCTGAGGAAATTCAAGTTGTGGGATTGTGGTGGGTGGGTGTGTGTGTGTGGTTTTTTTTTTTTTNAAAAATCACTGTCGTATTTGCCTGTATTCTGGGTCTGCCAGCATTCAAGTTGTGGGATTTTGGTGTGTGTTGGTTTTTTTGTTGTTGCTGTTTTGTTTGTTTTTTTTTGTTTAGGGTAACAAATGAGAGCTTCACTGTGTCAGTGGTTGCAAGGAGAGCAAGGGTAACAAATGAGAGCTTTACTGTGTCAGTGGTTGCAAGGAGAGCATGGCTTCAACTCTGAGCCTAGTCCTACTTAAACTGACCATTGACTTTTAATGACTGGTGCTGACACTCATAGTGAGTATCCAAAAGTAAGCACTGCTAGAATCAGAGAGGTTTGCAGAACAGAAACTTGTCCTTCTTCCAAAATACATAAACCGATCTAATTTTTCTGTGCAAATCTTGTTTCCTTTGAAAAAGAAGCTGTTAAAAATAATGAAAGCTTGGAGGGCTTTTTGTGGGAGCCTTAATCATTTTAGCCAATTCTCCTTCTGAAGTATTCTGCTGGTTTTGTTTGTTTTTTGTTTTCTTTTGTTTCTTTCTTTTTTCTTGCTATTGAACTATATATTTTGACCATATTATGCCCAGCAATACATGTTTATCTGCAAACTTAACAAGATATGAATGTATACCTCTTGCTGCAAGCCAAGGTAATTTTGTGAATTATCATGTGGCATTTTGTGTGTGTAAAATGTTTGGTATTAACTACTAAGCAATTTTATTTCTTTGCTAGGCTGTAGATCCTCTTAATGGGGGAAAAAATGCAACATAGATAAGACTACAACTTACGGAAGTAACACTTATGACTAAAGGAGAATGTTTTCTAACTTCCTGGAAAAGCTGTGGCATATGTTGATTAGTAAATCTGTTTTTCACAGAACACCAGGAAGTTTGTTAATAAAGGGTATTACTTATAAAGGTGTGAAAAAATCCTGTATAAACAACACTTTACCGACTGAGTTTAACTGGATGATGCCTTGTTAATTTTTGTAATGGAAGGT
Organism: Crypturellus undulatus; assembly: GCA_013389825.1. Lineage (NCBI taxonomy): Eukaryota > Metazoa > Chordata > Aves > Tinamiformes > Tinamidae > Crypturellus > Crypturellus undulatus. Next base: position 384,303 of record VWPW01031452.1, read on the forward strand.
GACATTGGTATGAAAAAGATTTATTATGCTAGTCAAATGAAAGTGCATGTGTTGAATGCTCAAGTTTAACTGTCAGTACCTGCACAACAAACCTAATTAAATGGAGTGTCATTAAAGATGATTTAAATGAAAAGATAATGAAGCAAATGACATGAAATGTGCTTAACAAAATTTATTCTAGAAGAATTGGAAGGTTGTTATAATAAGAGTAGTATTCTTCCATGTTAATTTTTTTTAAATGTCTTATTAAAATCCCAATTTAAAAAAAAAAAAAAAAAGCCATATCAACTCAGTCTTTAGTTTGGGGCACAAGAGTTTTTTTTGTTTGTTTTGTTTTTTTTTTTGTGTGTGTTTTTTTATTGCTTTTATAGTTTCAGATGTCATAGTTTCACTATACATAAATTTATGGCTTCTGGTTGTTGCTGTCTGTGTACACCTCTCCAAATGTAGTGGTGGCAAATGTAGTAGCCCTCAGCTTGGCAAACAATTGAATGTGGATGGGATTTGTGGGTATGAACTTTATGACTTGAAGCCATTCGTAGTTGGAATTGCTATTGAATTTGCATAAGGCATTTTCTTTGTGAAAGAGGAAAATTGAAGCCAATAAGACTTCAGTTTGCATTCAGTTTTATGTGCTTGAATTGTTGTTTGGTTTGTTTGCTTGCTGAACTGAATCAGCCTTTTACTCATGGAAATAGGGTTGAGTACTATTGAGCTGCCATTAAATCACTGAGGTCAGAAAAGACTAATCAGGTATCTTATAATGCAAACCAAAAATAGGAAAGAATTGGGTACCTGTGAACATTATTCAGCATTTTGTAGGTGAAGGAATAAACATAAGATGTAACCTTTGGAAGCTTATTCTGCCAACTACAACCAAGGCACCCCTGCATCCCTGGGCATGTGGCAGGATGCCAGGCTAGTGCAGAGGTACTGAGGACTGGCTTGATTTATTCGCATCCCTGTATGATGTCTCCCTTCTACCCAAAGCCCTCTGCAATTTCCTGGCAGTTTCTCAGCACTCACATGCATTGTTTAGCATAAGATTTCTAGAAAATTCCTCTGAATAACATAACACCTGAAAAAATATTTTAGGAATGATACCTTTCCCAGAACACCTCCCTCCTCTCAATTTTAATGCTTTTATCATTCTTCATCTCTTTCTGGGAGCTTTCTGCTACAATGGGAACAGTTTCCTCTCCCTGTCAAGGTTTTCCAATGGGATTTAGATCACCTAGGTTGGAGATAAAAATGTCATCTGTATCACTGACTAGAAGTGAAAACTGGCATTTTTGAGACACCTGCCAATACTTCATTCATAGCGGTAAACAGGTTGCAAAGGAAAAGGTCATTAGGAACAAAAACTCTAAACAAGCCTGGCTCGGAAACTGCTTCTGAGCAGAGTAAGGTGCCCGTTTTTCACTTCTCACCATGTTGTTTGCTTGGTGAAAGAGACATTTGGCAATGAAGTGACTCTCCGCAGGCTCTGTATTGCAGGTGCTTAATTGCCTAGCACAATCACTTGTCTGTGAAATAAGACAGTAAATGGGACTGTAGCTTCAGACTGTTCTTCCAAATGGAGAATAAGATTTACTCTTAGGCCCAAAGGTAGCTAAAAGTGCTGTCAGCCATTCTACAGGAGATTGTAAATGGTCTTCTGATTAATATCCCATAATTGAAGGTTACCATGTAAGTGTTGTATTATGCTGTAGGAGGAGAAAAGGCTGACTGCCAATTATCTATTTGTTACCCTTACTGAACTCTGAGTGATAGACATGGTACTGAGCTGAGACTTGGAACTAGGCTTTGAAGTCACCCCCTGTGCGTTGAGGTATGTGTGAGATATTTCCAGTTTGGGTCAGTGCACGATTGGTACAGAATACCATTGCAGTGTTATAAATTATAATAGAGGTTAACTCATACAGTTATATAAGTTTTGTATGTATGTGCAGAAGATTAATTTGGTACAGGAAAACCTCTGTTCTAAATAACCGTGTTGAACCTTATGTCTAAATACATTAATATTTATCCAATGATTAGTCAAAGTGCTAGAAAGTATGGTTATAAACAGAGCTTCAGATTGAACATTTTATGTATTTTTCAATTCATAATCACAACCAATAAAGCAAAAAAAGAAAACATTCTTTGCTTGCAAAGCATTTGAAGTCACTGTAGTTTCCAGTACTGATCTTTGCAGAAATACTACTGCTTCACATGAAAGCTTCTCACTCTGATTGGTATGAACACTGAAAAATTAAAAAAACAGCTCTACTTAGAAAATTCTTTTTCTGTCTTTAAAATGTTGCAGTGGGGTGTGTGTGTGTGTGTTCCTTTTTTGTTGTTGTTGTCTGTTTTGTGAAAGGACGGTCTTCTTGCAGAACAGCCACAATCCAAAGTGGTGACTTCTGCTAGGACAGGCCAGAAGACTGTTAGTGAAGTCTGTCTCAGGTTTTAATTTCTTAAATTTGTCCTTCTAGCAGGTGATACTGTGATGGCAACAGTGTCTCAGACCTGGGAACCTAGAATGCCTGGACATGTGTTGAACACTTTCTTCTTGGTGTTTCCCTTTATTCTTTTTTTCAGTGATCTACCTGATGGCTGGCTACATGTATAGCATTTCTTTCCTTACTGAGGTGCTCAAATCTTGCTGAAGCTTAAATATTGGTTAGAATGAGCACAGAAAGCTCAGAATGTGCAAAGGTAGCTTAAGTTCAAAAAAATATATATTTGTTATAGGTTTCCTGTATCCTTGGGGAAGTTTTGCTTCAGCCCTTATTAGACTCTGCAGGCTCCTGCAGTTACTCTTGTATGTTACATTCTGTTGTCTTTCCTTCCATTGCATCAGTCTCTTGAAATATGGTGGATATTTCATTCTTTAGTCCAAACACAGTTTTTAATGGAATTTTCTCAGCCAGTATGCTTTCAAGTTGTAAAGAGTACCAGTTCTTGGTGGGTTTGGTTGTGTGCATTTAAGGGCAGTGCAGGCAAAGCTAACAGTTGAATTTGTACATATTACACATTCCATCTCTTCTGCAAGTAAATTTCCCTGGAGTAGCCTGTACACATTAAAAATAAATGTTGCTAGTATTCTTTTGATATCATTTTCCTAACTATGTTTAGAAAACAGTAAACAATATAGTGTTTGACCTAAAAAATGCTTTTTATGATCATGAAAATTTGGACTAGCTATTAACATAAAATTAGATGAATGGGTCTAACTCTGTAAGATAAATCTGAACACAAGTTTGCAGCCTGTAGCCAAAGGGGTTGGTTGAATCCTAGCAGGAATGACAGTAACTTTGTAAGCCGAGTGATGTGACTCCAATTTTCCCAATTTGGGTGAATCCCGAGATGAGGTAGTCTCTCTGGGTTGTGTTTTACATACAGAAGATGGACATTTTCAAGGTGCAAAGGGCTGGAGCCATTTGTCCTTGTGCAGGCTGGGTGGGAGCTGGCAAGTCCTGCAGCCACCACAGGTTCTCCCCTGGCCAAGTCATGGGGCTAGGAGCGCTCATGCCCAAGCTCAGGAGAGACGTGACCCAGCTGCTGAACTATAGCATCCAGTTTGCTTTCCTTTTTAAGCTCTTGCCACATGCCAAGCAAGACTAACTCTCCTTGCAGGACTTGAACAGGAAAGGTTGAAACAGAAGCAGGCGGAGGATGGGAAAATGGAGAGCTCAGCCTGCAGAGAGCTCTGCAGAATCTCATCAGAAGTGTGTTTGTTTTTTTTTTCTCCTCTCTGTCCTTAATTGCTCTGTTACTACTTTCTTTCTCTTCAAGGTTGTTTATATTTGGAAGCGTTATTTGGTTTTGCTGTGTGCCTAGAAGGTGAGAACTTTGTTAGAGCGAGTGCAAATATATCCTTAATGTATCGCAGATAGAGAAGATAATGCAGCCATGCATAAGAATCACTCCGTCAGGAGTGTATTTGAGAGCATCTGGGAAACTGCACAAACTCTATTCCAGAGTGATGAGGTCTGTTACCTGAAACATGAAGGAGAATTATTTTATCAATCTTGCTTCCTTTCTTTTCCTCACTATCTCTATTGCTTTCTATTTCCTCTTACTTCAGCTGCTTGATATGAATTCACACTTACTCTTCAGGAGAAAAGCAGGTACATTGTTGTGTCCGTTTTTCAAATTTCTCGAGAAGGAGGTACGCAACATCAATCGTAAGCAGCGTTTAATATCAGGACTATAGAGTAGAAAGATAATAAGTATTACCAGCTAGCTGGGGTCTGGGCTCATCCCTCGCAGGGCTTCCACCACGGACCCCGAACATATGATACACGGCGCTTTTATACCTTTTAGCTCCTCAGATGTTTCCCCCTCCCGTTTTCCTGTTCTACAATGTTGACGATGTTCTATTGCTCAAATGTTCTTAAACATGTTCTAGGAGTACTAAAACATCCTGATAAGCAACTTGTATTGAGACATCCTCTTCGTGTGGAGCATCGTGGCACGGTCTGTTCTTGGTTATTTATGACGTCTACGAATTTCTGCTATTTGATTAGGCTTTAAATCATTAACCCTTCAACATCTGTCTGTACTCTTCTCTTCTCAGCTTAATGGTGATTATTATGTTTTTTGCCTCTCCAGGCTGGTCCAGCCAGCTCTGCCACACAGGAGACTTGCTCTGAGGGCTTTTTTTAATGCTCCCCAAAGACAACTATGTGATCTGCTCTACTGAACAGAGTAGTGCTGCGTCCAGGAGAGCTGCATGTCCAGCCGGGACTCAGAAATTTTAATCTTTCCCCCAGGCAAGTAATACATCCTATGGCCTGAACACTATGTTTTTATTGTGTGGGGATGTTTTTATTGTGTGGGGGTGTCTGTTTTTTCCCAAATGACTGTTGTTTTCTTTAGTTGCATGGCAAGAATCTCCCAAGGAAGTAAAAGGCCTAGTATCATTGATCATTGAGATTTATTTGTAGTCTCTGTTTTCCTAGCCTCTTTTGAGTTGACTTTTCCTCCCTGTTTGTGATTGTAATGTTTTTTTGCCATGTTCTATAGCAGCTTTGTCGCAGGGAGTTGGTCAGTCTCACTTGGTCAGGCTGAAGTGCTTTTCAAATGATCTGCAAGCTTGTTGGTGTCCAATGTGGACAAGGAGGTACCTGCTTCACAGGAACTAAGCAGTGGATAACCTGATATCAGCAAATGGAGGGGGAAAAAAGGCAGTTATCGTCAACACCTGTTAATTTTAGGTTTCTCCAGCTTCGTGTTAGTCATATAAGTCAGTCTCTTGTGCATTGACTGTTCATAAAAAAATCCATCTACATCACTCACTGGTGAGTATTGTATTTCATAGTCTGCAGACTGCTTTCAGGTCCTCAGAAATAGTAATTTTGGAGTTTAAGGGACATCAAAGTGTTATTAATTTGGTGTGTACATTTTTAAATACAGGTGATGGGGAAGTATCTGTATCCATTGCTTAGACGTGTACACGTTCCTGTGCACTGAGGTCCCCAGGTCATACGCGCACAGGACGCTTTTCCCAGGGAAGCGCACGCTCCCGCGCAGGAAGGCAGAGCGCGAACACTGCGGCCGGAGGGAGGCGGCCGAGGCCGTGAGCGGGGCCCGGGGCTGCGCGCGGGGCTCGCGACAGGGAGAGTCGAACGGCCCCGGCGCGCGCCGCCCCGCCCCGCCCTCTTAACGGTCGCCGCGTGGCGGGAGCGTTAGCGGCGCCATTTTCGGTGTGGTCGGTCGGTAGGCGGCGCTCTGCGGTGCCGCACAGGGAATGAAGCGGGGCGCAGAAGGGGGCCCAAAGCTTCTCCAGAAGGCGCAAGTGGATAATCTGTACGTGAGCTGAGGGAAAAGTGCGCTCNCGAGTGAAGCGGGGCGCAGAAGGCGGCCCAAAGCTTCCCCAGGAGGCGCAAGCGGATGGGAGGATAATCCGTACGTGAGCTGAGGGAAAAGTGCGCTCAGAAGTGGCAAAAGCTGGGAAAGGTTGCAAGTGTTGCACTCTGCACGTGGCCCTTGAGAAGAGCTGTAACAAAGTTGCCTCTTGACTGTAGTCTGTCCTAAAGGAGTACGGTTTGCAATGTTATTGGTTTTTTTTTGTCTGTTTTTCTGACCAGAGCTAATGCAAATAATGCTTGGAGATGGTAGAGAGAGGTGGTGATTTATGTAGATAAATCTCCTGAAAGATGATCCAAAAAAGGGTCAAGACACATGACTGGTTTAAGGACACCTAAGGTTACAGCAGGCATGACTCAGCCCATGAAGGGCGATCAGCTGTGCCTTGGACTCCCCAGCACTGCATCCTCCTGAAGGTGAATAAACAAGGCTGCTACTGCCACCCAAGTGCTTCCAGCAGGACAAGAGAGAGGGGTAGCTGAGGAAGGCGGCAGAGCCTGCTGATGCACAGCACTGTCTTGCAGACTGATGAAGCTTCAAGGTTAGTGAATTTAAAGAGCTCATTAAGAAAGCACGAAGCCAAGTGTAGGGAATTTGTTGCCTCAAAGGATCATTGCTGAGTTAATGTATTTGGCTAATTTTATTATTATGAAAGCTTACAACTATTGCAGTTAAGGGAAAACATGAAACTTGTTGAATGTCATAGCTGTTTTATAAGGAGACAAAAGTGTCCAGGAGACGCATATATACCAAAGTAGGTATAGCTTTGCAAAACTCAACCTGACAATTCTGTTGTCAGACTTTTTTGTTTTAATTTTGCTTTGAAGCATCAGTATCATTGTTTGTGTATGTCCCATGTCTGTAGGATTATAGCTTTCAAAGAAATCTACTTTGAAATTGAGGAATGTCAGGAGTTTCTCTAAGTATTTCTCCTACAACAACAAGCGTTTTGCTCACACTTGCAGCCTATTTTTCCTTTTAATGAAGAACCTAATGCTACTTTGTAGGTGAGCTGAAATAAGCATTGGCTGGTCCAAATATCTCACTTGCTACAGCAACTATGATATTCAATGAGAAAATAATTCAGAGAAAATAATGGAAGAATATAAATATGGAATGTGTTTTCAGAGGAGCAAGGAATGTGAAGGTTGACTCATATGATGGAATTTTCTTCTTTTGTGTATGAGAGTATCTGCCACAATGCAAACTACCTGTATATAATCTTGCATAGATAACTTGGTACATAGTGTGCAGTAAGCTACCTACAGTTTTATTCTTATTTACATTAAAAAAAGAAACTGTTACTGTCTTGGAGTGTATTTGTTTGATCCTCAATATACTCAGGGAGAAGTGATACCAGAGAGAAATATTCTCTCAGAGCTGATGGTTATTAGCAATAAATTTAGACTTAGTGAATATAATTTTTCCCAACTTGGCTTTTGTCAATTAGTTTCTGACAAATAGCTTTTGTGTATGAATATCTGCAAGCTACAGCAAACCAGAACTGCTGGGACAAGTGTCAAAAATCTCAACCATCTGCTGTGATAAGAACCACAAGGCTCAGAGCACTGTGGTGGAGATAACAACCATTAGGAACAGGGCCAATATTTCGATGTTTTTTTCTATATCTCGATAAGCTTCTCATTCCAAATTTAGAAACAGAGAATACTGGGGGCCAAGATGCTTAAAATCTGAGCAGACTTTTTCTTTGTAAACTGTCAAGCCAGCTTGAAATACAACTGCAGGTACTTTTTTTAAAGAAGAAAAAAAAGTAAGCAAATGCTGCCCTTGGTTATTCCAACTAACCAGAATTTCTGTCTTGCTCTTTCAGCATGGTGAATTATGATTTTGATTCCAAAGTACCTGGTTTCTGAAACTTTCAGTATTGAGCATAATATAATTCAGAAATCAATCCAACAGTGATAATAATTCTATTATATGCTATGTTTTGCTAAGATATTGTAGGAAGGAAGCATGAGTTAAGAAAACAAAGTGGATACCAATCTCTAAGTTGCTGAATATCTTTAATTTTTGCTTTTGGCAAGGCATGTGAAATGAGATGCAGTGTTTGTAAGTAACTACTTGCATATAGCACAAAAGACACTTGGAAACAGCTGCAGGATATCCTTGTCCTACTGTATCCTTATGCCTATAAGTTGGGGTCTAAATCTACAAGAGGGTAGAAGTACAAAGATAGTTGGAAATACTTGGACTCTGCTTTTGCAGGCATTCTTATTTTGGGAGAACTGATTTATTTTTTATTTTTTTTTTCGTACTAAACTTTCCTTCAGTAATTGCTTCTCATATTACTCAATGGTGTTGCTGATACATTGAAGGATAATTCAACATTACTAGTGAATGCAGGGTAATCAGCTCCTAAATCTTTATTATAATACACAAGAACAGATGCAGCCAAACTCTGCAAAAAGGCATACTTCTCAGTTCTACTTTTTATGACAGCAAAGCTCTGTGAATGTTGCAAGCTGTGTTTGAAATTGGAAAGAGATTCCTTAAGATTGAAATCTGGCAGTCTGGAGAGCAAAATAAGCAAAGGCCTGCTGGGTCAGACAGATGGTCTGTCTACACTGGTATTCAGTTTGGCACCAGCAATAGCCAGTGCTATTTCAGGAGAGCATGCAAGTCTGCCCACTTTGTGTAGTATGTTCCCCTTGTGTCCCCAGCATTCTCGGTTATTGGATTAGGGGTGCTAGGGGGTAAGTACCTGCTTCTTGCTTTTACTCATAGTCTTGGACCTGTTGGCTCTGGAGCCCTCCACTTTGACTAAGTGGACAGCCCTTGTCCACTTAATGAAAATGTATGTTCTTGTAGCTGTCTAAACTGATCTTCTTGTTTGAATGACTGTCTCCTGATACTAGGATTGTAGTATTTGATTGTGCATTGATGTTATCCACTGCCTTAATGAGTGTCTAAGCTGCAGATGTACTTTCCCCTCACTAAATTGAAGCATCCCATCACTTTTCATCTCTTTAGATGTCTGCCTCTCTATATTTCTTTAGTCAAAGTATTCCTGTTGATTATAGATTCAGAATCAAAGTCTTGAAAAAATTCATTTCTTGTTTATTGAGAATTTGAAATTAAAAACAAGATCAGATCTCCTATGGATTTATTCTAGTGTAGTTCTGGAGTGAAGCTGACCAATCTGAGCATTCTGTTTTAATACAATCTACTTGTTGCAATCTACTTGATCAAGATCAATTTTCAGTTGAAGCTGTCACCATAAGTCTCTAGCCCATGAAAAGAGAAAATGTTTTTCAAATCCTCTTTATTGCTTATTCTAAAATAAATGGAAAAATATGATCATTTGTTTACTCAATTTTGTATTAAAACCATTATAAGCAGCTGCTTTGGAGAAGATATTTGGAAGAAGTATCTACTTTTTTTTTTAAAGTATCCTCTGCCATAACTACCTCTAAGCAACAAAAGGATTGCATCATTTTCCCTTAATCTTTTCTTCTTGTGAATAGTATCTTACCTGACCAGAGACTAGTAATCATATTATATGATGTTATTTCTGTACAGCAGGATTCTTGTGTGACACAAACTATTGTACTTGAGGGAATTAAGTAACCAGTTTATATCTTGGAGATCTCACCTTGATCTGTTCACACTTGGATAGGTAAATATAAAATCCTTTTTAGGTAACAATAGTATCAAGTCTTTAAGCATGTTTTAAATGGAGTTACATGTTTGTTTCTTATGGAAAACAGTTCCTAATTTAAAATGTTGACTTAACTTCACTTAATATTTAAAATGTTCTGTTTTTCTTTTGGGTAGAAGAATGCATAAAGGAACTTGTCTAAAATATTGACAGCTGCTATTTAAGAAACTACAACAATCTTCTACAAATAAGAGGATGGCATCTTTGAGGTTGTCAAGCAGCATCTGTCCTCAAGGTCACACATTCCTAAGTGCAGACAACTTGTCATTTACCAGGTAGTTTGATTATGTATGAAATGCTGTTTCAGGTTACTATCCTACTTTTGCATTTAGTAGGTACAAATTTTTTGCTGAAACTTCTGTTAAGTTTTAGTTGCTCAAGTAATAGAGTGGGAGAAGAATGGCAGCAAGAAATTTTACTTAGCATAATGTATGTTTCTCAAAATCCCAAGGTCATTGAAATTACTTAGAAATAAGTCAGTGAGCAAATTATTTAGAAATAAGCAAGTTGAAACTCTTCTTTAGTCCCTGTAAAAGTCTCCTTGTTCATAGTATGTGGGGGGGGCGGGGGGGGGTGTGCGTGTTTTAAAGACCAGTCAGATGATAGTGAAATATGTAGGAATTCATTCAATAAAGGTTGGTATGAGTCTTATTTGAGTATCAGTTAAAAAAAATATAGCACACGCAGCCACTTGCTNTCATAGTATCTGGGGTGTGTGTGTGCATGTTTTAAAGACCAGTCAGATGATAGTGAAATATGTAGGAATTCATTCAATAAAGGTTGGTATGAGTCTCATTTGATTATCGGTAAAAAAATATAGCACACAGCCACTTGCTATTCTAGCATAACAGCGAAGTAAGGTCAGACAGTCAGCTGGTGTTCATGAGAGTACCAGACAGCAATGCATCTGTTCAGTAAACAGATGGTGAGGTGTCCCAAAGGAAGTAATCAGTACAGCGGAGGGTATTTTTGTAGCCAGACACCTAATACTGTATCTCTTATTTAAAAGCAAACAGATCATGATGCCTGTAAGAGTTGTAACAGAAAAGGGCATTGTTAGTACAAAGGGCTGTACAGTAATCATCTAACAAAACATAATATTTTAAATTGAGAAGGCCCAAACTAGGCCATACATTTGACCTGTGGTGCAAATAGGCAGGGAAGAGTGTGTGAGCAAATGTGTTGAAGATAGCTTGTGCCAGTTTTACATGGTACTCTGGAATTGCAGTATTAACAAATGAAGCTTTCCTGCTCAGCTATCTATAAGAGAGAAACTTAGGTCATTAGGCAGACATCTGGCACCAAGAATACTCAAATCCTCACACAGGCTGTTACTGACTCAGAGCAGTGTGTTTTTCAGGATGCATTAGAGGCCCACCTGTGTCCTGTGTGGCTGTTGCAGGTCTTGACTGCCTGATTTCTAGATTTCTCACTCAAGTGAAAAAAATTCATGCTATTTATTAGTTGTCTAGTCACTCATTAATCACAGCCAATGTTGTGGTCATTCTGCTGGCAGATAGGTTCACATGCATGTTAATGTTTGGCAGGCCAAGGTGCCTAATTGCCATTCTGTTTTTTGTCCAGTGCCTGTGGCTTTTTAAAATGTTATGTATATTCAATGTAGTTGAAAATGTGTTGCTTTCTGGATCTGTACAGACATTCTCTGGTATCTTATGCTGTTTTTCACTAATTTTGACATAATCTTTGTTTTATTGTTTTAATTTTTAGGACGACTCAATTTTTCTGGGTTATGTACAGCTTGCAGTTTTCTCTCTGGTGTTAGCTATTCTTTCTGCTAAAGACTAGATTATCTCCTGGATTCCCACCAGAGGTTGTTACAAAGTGTTGCAAAACATTAAGATTCAGTTCAGTGCAACTTCTGTCTTAAGGACTCCTGGTAGCAAAATGTTTGAAAGAATGTTTAAATGGTCTATTTTTCAAAGCCCTCGATTGTACACTCTTTAAAGCAAAATTGCTCTTTACGAAGCCAAGTATTTTGTTGGCTGCCAGTTCCAGATCATAGCTGTGCCTATCCTCTTGGCCTCCAGTGTGTCTGACAAATGCCTCAAAGATGAGGAAGGAAGTTGGATAGTAACCAAAGCTATAATTGAAGACATTAGTTACGAGACTAAACTATTTCTCCTTATAACAAGGTCACAATACAATTATGCCAATTACAATATTTTTAAATGGAGTTCTGCTAAATTCATTATTATTCCTTCCTGATTTTGACATAAGGAAAACTTTGTTTAGATTGCCCTAACTTTAACTGCAATATTATCGTTTGCTGGTGTTTGAGAACTGTTCCCATTACACTAATACAAGCTTAATTTAATCTTCTGGATCCATTTTATTTGTTATTTTAATCAGCTTGGTTTAAACCAAGGTGAATGTTCCTTAGATACAAAAATTCTAATGACCTCACTGATTTGAGTGAGGAACTATATCTGTTTTTGAATGGCACTGGGTTTCAGCTGACACAAGCTGTGACCAAGTGTAATTTTTGCATAGGGCAAGGTCCTAAATTTGAGACTGTTTAGCATAATCACAGAAGAGCACCTTTAGTTCTATATAAGAGTATGCAACACAGTCACTGGCATGGCCCTACCAAGTATGTTCTCTGCTAAAATCCCAGTTCAGCTGTGAGGAAATAAGTGTTCTAGAAAGACCAAATAAGACTTATCTTTGTCAAATGGGAGGTAAAGCCTCTGTGAGAGATACCATTCCTTTGATTTGTTTGCCTGTGCTACCACTGATTTTCTGTTTAGTCTTAGATATAGTGCCTCTTTTTATAATTGTATTTCAAATATGCTTTAAAAATAGCAGTGGTTTGGATAGCATTGTGTATTATTTGAAAACATGAAAGGAGGGCTGGTGTCATTTTGTATTTTTAATTAACAGGAGAGAGGTTCTAAAAAATGTTCCAGTTCTCTGCTATTCCAGTTGAATTTTATTCACCAGAATAAGATTGTATTTGAGTCATTTAAAGAACAGATATGCATTTTCAACTTGGCTTGTATTTCTACTAAAGGTAGAGGTAATAGAAGGCCGGGGGAGGGGGGTGCAGGGAAAGAGGTGGTATGGGTAATTTCTGTTTGCCTTCCTGAAGGTACCAATTTTCAGGCAAAATCAACTGTTCATATTTCCTTTCTGGTGCCTACCATATTTATAACACCCTATGCTGTATATCTAATCTTCAAATATAGTTTGTAAAATAAAATGGATAATGCTATATCTACTTTACGTAAGGGAGGAAAGAAAGTTTTCAAAAGAAAAAGCCCAAAGTGAATTCTGGCAAGCTAGCATCATGTTCTTTTTTCATAAGACAAGGCTGTTTCTCATGTCACTTACCTTGGGAATAAACAGGTCACACTGTCACATGATAAGGAAACAAATTTGTCTTCAGAATGTCTGAAAACAAGTAATGGTGAAAACCTGTGTAGTCTAATGATATCTATAAAGCTTTTAAAAATGCAAAAGTCAGTTTTTGATTTGGAAAATCTGCACACACATGGATAGCATTGATTTCTTTAACGTTTTTTTATTGACTCAGCTGCAGAGGACTGAAGCCTTTTTTGGAGGAGGACATTTTGGAACACAGTGATTTCTAGAGGTAGAGAAACCAAGCTAAAAGGGGACAACGTCTGTTTCTGATTCTTTATGCTTTGAAGAGGAATCATTTCTCTGCTATTCTAAAAATTACAGAATGTGAAGTAACACTACTGGCTGAGGGCGGGCCAAGGCAGAAGAAAGAATTCCTTTGCTTTTAGGGGGTATATCTAGGTTCATTTACAGATCAATGTGCTTTGCAAATATTGTGTCTGTCTTCCAGTTCCTTGGTTTACCCACATAACAGGGCAAAAATAAGTTGTGAAGAGTCATACTGGAATGAAACCTATGCCTTGCATAGTTAATTTTAAGACTCTCTTTAAAGTTTTTAAGTTGTAATTCCAAGAAGCTTGAAGAACAAATAGGAGGTCTGCTGAAAGCAACTGCAGAAAGGTGCTATCATCTAATCATTGAGTATTTATGATGCCTGTTACAAAGTATTCTTTCTCCTTTGAAATGCACTATAAGACTGAAATATTCTTTCTTGGAAATGCATTTTAAAGTTCTATAAGCTAGAGTTCTCTTACCCTAAAAGTTGTTTTTCTTTGGTTCCCAGTCTACAGAGAAAAATAGATTATTTTGTTATCTATTTATAACTAATACACAAATTGTATATGTATGAAAATGAGTGTGTACAAGTCAGTCACCATATATGGCAATATATATTTAAAATGTCACCACGTTATCTATTTAGACAAGTTAGATTGATGACTGTGTGTGTGTGTATATATATATTTACACACACATAAAAAAACCAGTCATATATAGCCAGTCTTTTCTATCTAGATTTGAAATGTATTATTATACAGTGTTATATGAAGAAATATGTAAGCAGTGTGGCAGGCTTGTGTGATGCTTAGCATGTAAGCAGTTGAATACCTTGTGTAGTAGGAGGATTTGGAAAATATCTGACAAATGGAAATGTTCATACTGCATATGTCACTGGAGTGGAGGAGACAGTTTCATTTGCCTGCTAGTTTATTGATGTGGTAGGTTTAAAAAAAAAAAAAAAAAGATGAGCTCAAGCAAAAGAAGAGTTAAAGCATTGTAGGTTGACTATATGCTGTATTTACAAATGCTTCTGACTAGATCATCAACAATGAAGACCTATATGGAAAGTATGGAAAATACTGTTATAGGTTTGTTTTCTTTCTTTAATATCATTTAAACAGGAAAATGAGACCTACAAACTTTGTATCAGTTCTGTTTCACTTGTAGAATTCTGGCATGTTCTAACAAATAGGATTATTAAATATTGATGTCTTTAATTCCAGTGGATAGTTTCTATTTAAAGTTGCGCTCTCCACTCTTTCTGCTTACTTGACAATTAGCTGTACTGTTAAGTGTCCAGTGTGGTAAGTACCCTTACCGTTTACTTAGAACCTTGAAATATGCCTTTGCTACTGCAGTTTTGACTACCTTCTGTAGAGTTTGTTTGGCAAGACCTATTATATGGTTCTGTATTTATTATTTAACTTAAACACAGTAATTTTTTCTACCTGAAAGAGTGCTTTTATATCAAATTATACTAATTTGTATGTTTTGCGGTGTCTTCACTAATATTGCCAGTTTATGATCATTCCTTTTACCAGAGAGATTAGTGTTAGTTCTCACAGTAGTGTGTAGGATTTTAGATGCCATTCATAAAAATTCAAGTGCTGATGGTGTTCAGTAGAGTAAAATTCTTGTAATGATCTAGTGGTCTTCAGAGGACAGGTATGTAACTTGAAGTGTTGGTTCACAGATGTTTCATTGATGAGGGCACAGTTGATTTTCCTGTGTTTAATTGTAGCTGGTATAGTTACAGTCATTGCAGAAATCTGTAATATTCCCCTCCCCCTTCACTCCCTCAAAATACCTTTTCTTTCAAGATCTGTCACTTGCAGTCCCAGCAAAGACTTTTGAGCAGGTGATAAAAAAATAAATTTGGCCAAAGAACCTGCTACTGTAATGCCATTGAAATCAAGATTATATCAATTTAAATCAGCTATACCTAGTTAACACTATACTTCAATACTTGAAAACTTGTAAACATGCATCAGTCTTTCCCCGTATGTAAAAATATAACGGGATAGCTGTATTCACATTATGTTCAAAACTATGTATTTTTTGTGGCCAGCTTTATTTTAAAGTATGCTGTTGTTCCTGTTTTACACTTAATAGGGTGTCAGTGGTCCTGTTGTGACAGCTAAAAGCCCCCTATTTACAGTTCTAATAAATCAGGAACAGTCCCAATGAGCTATAATGTGGTTTTGTGTTCTTAAGAATAAATACTTCAGCTCCCACATTTAAAGAAAAGAATATGAATGAACATTAAGCATTGCTCCATCAAATTTTTAGATGCCAGAATAGCATATTTTAATGC
Source organism: Crypturellus undulatus (assembly GCA_013389825.1). Classification (NCBI taxonomy): domain Eukaryota; kingdom Metazoa; phylum Chordata; class Aves; order Tinamiformes; family Tinamidae; genus Crypturellus; species Crypturellus undulatus. Next base: position 399,812 of record VWPW01031452.1, read on the forward strand.
ATTGCACTTCTGTATATCTTTGCTATCTTTGGGAAACCTTTTCTTAATTGTCACAACAGACTATTAGTAATAACCTAGTTAAATTAAATTTAAATTAATGCAGACAGCTCATCATATAAAGACATTGATATGCAAAGCACAATATCCTTGGGTAATTTAGTAAAATACAGAAGCTAATATTAAGAGTCTTAGAAAAAAGGAATTATATCAAGTGTAATTTAACCTAATTGAGATTGATTTAAAATCATTTTATTTCAGAGGGAGATCAGATGCTTAAAAAGAAGTTGTCTTTGGCTTGCACAGAATTCTTAGTATTATAAACTTTTTCCAGTCATGCCTTCTGAATATACTGGGTAAAATAGATTACATGCTTCTCAAATTGCATAGATCATTTCAGTAGTTTAATACAACCTTTAGTATTTCCCTTCTTTCTTCATGGTAGCTGTCATTCTTGTGGACTCTGAATAAGCGTAGAAGTGCAGTGTTATTGTTAATGTCTTTGATTTGTCCATGTTGAGATATATATTTTAGCAATCATTCTTTCCATCTATGTATACAGATGAAACCTAGTGATTCTTCCTAAACGAGGAAATCTAGGCTAACATTCCAAGATTTTTAGCAGAATTTGGATATTATTCTTCCTCTTACTTTCTTCATAGTCTTACTACATTTCCCTATGGTCTTGCTACACCTAAATAATTATGGTGTAAGTTTTATTTTGAGTTTATTTGTTCACGGATCTGGTACTTCATTCACCTACAAGTTACTGACATTTAAAGCTCCTTGTTTCTTGTAATATAGCTGAATTTGAGCCTGTGGAATAAATATGGGCATAGATCACAATAGTGATGTATAATCAGAAGTCTGTCATGTTAACAAAAGTACTGTATTCTAATGAACATTAGAGAGAATGAAAAGGAAACAGAAGTGTTATAAAAGCCTACTGTTTAAAACAAAAGTGGAACAACTACTGAAGCATGGATTAATTAAATATCAAGGGATTGTGCATTGCATGCTGGTCCTTTAATGGTAGTTAAGATGATTGGTGTAGCACTGGAATTATGGCTGACATGTCGTACAGTCAATCAATGAATGAACTGGAAAAGATAAATTCAAAGCAGCATAAAATCCTGTGGATCAAACAATTTAATCAATATCAGTGAAACTTGGCCAGGCAGTGGATAGTACTAGCTTTTTTAATTTACTTTCTACTTTGTGATTTCTGTTTGTTTAGTTAGCTTGTAATGTGGTTGTGCAGTGTTTGTACTGAAAGCAAGAAAAAAAAAATGCAAGGCATATTTGCATTAAAAAGTATTAAAACTTGAAAACAGAAGCAAGTAACCAAAATTGTATTGTAAGAATTAAGTATGTCAAGTGTGGTTGAGCTCAGTGCCCAGATCGGGGCTCTCCTGTTCAGGTGCATGTAGGGTTGCTCAGAACATGAGTATAGGCTTATGGCACGGTGTGATAGCTTGGCTTTTAGTACAGCCAAGAATATCGCTAACTTCTATGGCCTTGGTTTTGCTTCTAATTTAAAGCATTGCCTGTCCTGCAATTTTCAAGTTAGTGCAAAGGAAGTAACCTCTCCAACAGTCCTGGAGTTAGAGGTCGGGATGAGAAGTTACTGGCACAGTAATACTCTGTTGTGTAGCAAGACTAAACAGAGAACGTTTCTGTAAGCAAGATTAAACAGAGCAAGTCACTATGTTGCCTGCCCTTGAAAGCTCTGTTTTATACAGCTCTACTACCTGTGAAACAGCTGATGACACAATATCAGTATTTCTGCCAGTGATGAGACAGAAAATGGGGCATAAAGGAAGCTGGTATTGTTTTCTGAGCAGCAGGAGTACAATTTGAAATTTTCCTTCCAGTCAGAATTTCAATACTTAAAGCTGCTGTGATCCAAGACAGTAATGCAGGTATAGAAAATTGACACAAACATCACTTCTGAAATAATGGCACTTTGAAGAAATGGAAATACTTACAGCTTTCTAGCAATTTTAATTAAAATTAAAAAGCTATTTAATTTTTGAACTCTTTTGATTTTATATTTTGCACTGTAAAGAGCTTAGAAATACTTGCTGCCAAGAAGGTGGGAAGATGACTGGACATGAAACTGGGCATGATTCCAGATGTCTTCAGAAATTTGACACAATCAATGTGTTGTGGGGATTTTTGAATTTGAGGCATTTTCAGTCTTCAAAACTGACATTTGCTCTTCTAAAGCTGTTCTGTCAAAAGACTTCTGCCAGGGATGGATTTTCATGTTTTGCTCTCTTCCTGTCACAAAGGTCTGCACAGTTACAGAAATGTGGGGGATTTTTGCATGGGCATCTTGTTTTCAATCTAGAGCCAAAAGTTTGTAATATAAGCCTTTAGAAATGAATAAATAGAAATCCATATATCAGTGGAGGAAGTGTGCAGTGTGTACACTTAAATTATAACTTTGCAAGATATATTTAAAAATTTATCTAGGCAAAGAAGAGTATGCAAAATGTAATAAGAAGCTGGCAAATATTACTTCTTGAACATAGGCTCTTTTGCAGATTAAAAAGCTCAGAATGAGAAACTCACTAAGAAATCAATTCCCAAGTGACTGTATAATCTGCAGAGGCCAGCTTCAGTGCTCTTTTGTCCATAATTGTATCAACAGCTGGTAGTTCCAAATTTCTAGCAGCTTGTCTTCTCCTTGCATATTCATTGAGATGTTGCTTCTTGTAGCCTTGCTACTGTGGTCAGTAGCAAGGAAGTGGTGGGTAATAACAAAATCCCTGGGGTCCTGACAGATGTTTCTTGGTATGGGAGGTTTTGCTGACAGCAATGAACCTTGTGGCATGTGCACAACAAAATGAAATCTACATTCTGCATAAAAATAAAGCATTAGTCTAACTGAAGAACTGACTCATTGATTTTTGTTTAGTCCCTAATGTAAAACCAGACTATCTTTTTTAACATAGACATGTGCAAAAATGAGAAAAACATGTTAAAAAAAAAGTTTAAAATAGAGAAGGCTGAGGAGTTTGTGGCAAAAGAATGGTTATAAAAAAAAAAACCCTTTTTGTGACAGCCTTTAGATTCTCTCAAAATGTTAGAGCCTTACAAAGCAGTTTAGTTTCATACCTTCTCCTTCATTAAATCTGTCTGTGTTTGACACTGTGTCTAAGGTCCTCTAGCTCTTTATTTTGTGGCTATATTTCTTCTATTGTAGTAGGGTTGCTTTTTTGCAATGATTGCAATTTTTTGCTGCAGTACTGCACTGGGTGCTGCAGGATGTTGAATAGGACACAACTACTTTGGCTTTGGAACTTGACTGGATCAGACAGAAATATGCCTTGTACATGGGGATGTTTCTAGGTATTTAATTCAGTAAATGAACTTTTCAGGGTTTGCTCAGCACCAGATAAGGGTAGATTCTTAAGATGTCTGTTGAATTCATAGATTATATTTTTTAGCGCTCTGACCTGGAGAAGGTTGCATAACAAGACCACCTAGATCATTTTGTAAGGGACAGAAATACTTTTCTTTTTAGTTGTGGTTGTGCTTGATGATTCAAGAGAATAAAAAGTAAAAAGAGTGAACCTAGAAAATTATGTCTCTCTTAGTTTTCTAGACCCGCTCATTTTATTTAATGGGAAATTTGTAGTGAGGAATTAACCGGATAGAGGTTGCAATACAAAATGTAGCATAATTTTGTCCTATGGCAGAGTAAGCATGGTACTAACAAACTTGAAGGGGATCATGGTGTTTATATGCATATTTACAGTAGTCAGTGTACACCCTTGCCTAGCTGTAGATTTCATAAAAAGAATGTATTATAGATGCACTACCAAATTCTAGCAGTGATTAATACTGTGATTCATCTCAAATTTAATAAACTGTGCTTTCTGAAAATTTTTACAAACTTCCTAAGATACCACATTTCAGACCTTCCATATGTATAGTAATCTAGTATGTCTAGTAATCTCTTAAATCTAGTAATCTTTTGTGTGTATATTAATCTGTATTTCTCAAACATCTCTCATGAGATGCATTCTGCTTATGCATCAGAACAACAAGCTTAAAGCAGGCAAGAAATTTTTAACAGGGAGTTTTACACAGATATTAACATTGAATTGATTTTTTTTTTAAGCTGTTGTGTTTATGGCTTGCATTTTTATTACACCTGATTAAATTACAGGGAGGCTTTGAAAGATGAAAGATTAAGATGTGCTATTTTGAGGGAGGTAAAGGATGACAGATAGCAAGAACCATTTGGCCAAGATAATGCACTCAGTAATCATTAGTCTCCTGCATAGTGCTTGTGGCACTACATCTACAAATGAGCAATGCAAATCTGATTTTATAAATACTTTCATAAAATAAAAGCATTGTACTGTCTGCTTTGTTTTGAAATTACATTTAATTAGATTATTTTGATAGTCAGCAGGTATTTGGGAAAATGATCCTGGTTTCCCCAAACTTTCTGAAACCAAGGCAAAACCTCCCCCCGTCAAAAATCATTGAAGTTCAATTATGACAGGACCACATTTGTATTGAATATGCAGAACTGGCAATTCACTCTGTCAAAACCAAAAAGTTGAAAGTTACGTGGGAGAAAATTCAAAATCTGACAATTAAGAATTAAATTGAGTTCAGCTTTTATAGGTAACCCTTCTGAAAATAAAAAACCTTCACATAGAATTTCTGTCATGACAGCCAAGTAACTGCAAATAATAAAATTACATAACAGAGGAGTTGGCCATCTTAGGTCCTTGAAAATCCTTTGGGCAGTTGTCTTCAAGGGTTTACGTAATTAACTAAATCTATGTATTTTGCTGATGCTGTTTTAGCTCTGTGGTTGGATTAGAGAGAGCAGGATCTTTGGGTCAGCCTAACATGGCTAACATATGCAGAAACTGGGTGGACATCTTTCCACTGTTCACATTTGTTGGAAATTTTGTTTGGCAGCCTAGTCCTCTTAGGAAGAGTTCACAATTGTTGCTTTAATTACATCCGTCTTAAATGGGGATGATGATACATTATATATTTTTATATTTACTCTGGATTTGAGAACAAAAAGTAATAAAAGATGAAAGTGCAGTAGATGAAGTAATGCTACTTTGAAAGTTTCAAGTCTCACAAATGACATAAGGTTCTCTTTAAAAGCTGGATTAACCTAAGCTTTGAACTAGCCTTATTTTTAATGAAAAGGGCAGCTTTTTTGAATGTAGTCCCTAAGGGTGATTATCATTTTCTGGGAGCTTATTAACATGCAAAGTGGCATAGACTGAATGACAATATGAGCCTTGGGAACCAGCTGTGGGGACAGTAATGCATATGTTATCATAGTCTGTGCAATAATATTCAGCTGTACCAAGGGATGTGTTGAAAAAGTACTCTGACTTACCCAAGCATTTTATATAATTTTAATTCTTGCAATATAATCATTTAATTTTATACTGAGCTTATAGCTTCACCGTAGTTTTTAAAGATTGGTTGTAGTTCATTAATTGCAAAAAGTAAAATCATAATAATTGCCAAGTATGGTTTGGATGAACACAGGAAATTTCATTTTACTTAGGATACACAATTTTTTGTTGGATATTTTCTGTTTCTACTTTTTATCTGATGTTGGGGTGCCCAGTTAGCCTAGACTTTGCAGAGCTTTTGCTATCATGTGCTTCAATAACTTAACAGAACTGATAAAGGAAAAATTAGAAGCATGTTTCACTGCATACCTAGCTAAGAACAAAAAAAATATGGGATGCACCAGCTGAGTTCCACAAAGGGTATGAAAGATTGAAACAATAGCTGAATATTTTTCTCAAAACTATAGTTAGTAAATACTAACACCTATGTCATCTCAAGTCACAAAAACATTTTTCTTCCCGCAACACTTTTTGCCTGCTTATGGCTTTGTGTCCACTGCTTTTCAGTTTCTCTTTGTGTATCACCTTCTCCCTGGAAATTAAAATTGCAGGGCTCTTCAGTTCCCTGACTATATGAAATTTATTATTCTGAGCTGGCATTATATATGTAGTCATAAGTATCAAGTTTGAAGTGGGTATCTTGTATTTACAAATGAAAATGTTCCACTACTGTTTTTCAAATAAATAATGCAGTTCTGAATTTTACTTTTTCTCAAAGTTATCAGGGTACAAAAGTTGGGGATTGAACTTTGAAGAAACAAAGAAATAAGTTAGAAAACACGTTTGCTAACTCTTAGAGAATAGGCAGCTGAGCTTTTATGTTTATTTCTTCATTGTCCAAACAAATTTGAAAGAAAAGTAAGTTATAGGTATGTAAATAAACATGTGAGATCCTTCATTCTTTTAATGAATGTTTCACAATCCGCTGAATAACTGTTCAAGAAATCAACATTTTAACTATTGAAACTAAAGAAAATGTTGCCTGTTGGAAGACACTTTGTGTTAATTGTTAGGTCTACCTGATGGATGCTTAAATGAAGTACAGGAAAATTTTAATTTAATTCTGAACACCATTTTAAGTCATTTTCTTTTAGCCTGGATTGTCTTTTTTTTTTTTTTTTTTTTTTTTTTTTTNNNNTTTTTTTTTTTTTTTTTTTTTTTTTTTTGTATGTTATTCAGTCAGTCACAATGCTGTTAACCCTCCATTGACTTAACCTCCCCAATTGCTTTTGGTATGTAGCAACACTCAGCTATGAGTACATTCTTTGTAACATGTGAATCTCAAAACAGGCTTTTTTTTCAGAATATCACTTCTGACAATGCATTCATCAAATTGGCAGGACACACAGACACTTTGGACTGTGTAGTTCTCAGGATCGTGTCACTGTGCACAGTCCTTGTATTGACAGAATCTGCATGTCTCCCTGAAGTAGATAGAAGGCTCTACCAGCCAGCCATGCAGAAGCTGTCTGTTCCAGCAAAGAACAGAATTCTGTACAGCCTTTGCCATCATTTGAGGAGGTACTGTAATGCTTGTAAACTTGACTTTTGAGAGCATATTCAAATGAAGTGCTATACCTGTATGAAACCACCCTTGCCTTTGCATTCTTAGTGTATAGTAACTTTAATTAGAACAAATTTAATGTAATTTATGTCACATATCACAGTTATCTATGAAAGAAATTAAACTTAGTGTTACTGTGAAGCTTTGTCTGGTGAATTTAACTGAATTCATGTTCAGAGTGAGATCTGGTAGGGGACAATTTTGATATGAAAGATGAAGTTTTGAAAAACTCCACACTTGAATTACACCACCTTGAATTACAAGGTTTTCTTATGGTGGGTATCTCTGATTTTTAGGCCTTTAAATGCAACTCCTACCTGCTTTAGCTGTGCCTCCAACAGGCAATGTTGTTAACAGTTCGTACTGGCGTTTGTAAGGTAGCACCCCATAATTAGTAAATATGTGATATAGTGGAATTTTCTCTACCCCATCTCTGTGCTCCTTAAAAATCCTTACCTCTAGAAATTTTTTCTCTGCCTTATGGTTAATACAGTATCGTGGCATAGGGAACCCTCAGATCATGGGCTTGTATCTTTGATGAAGAGCCCTAAGGTGGAAGATGTTTGTCTCTTGCTGCCCTTCTGACATTGAGGTGAAATATACACAACTGTGTATGCTCAGCCCAATTTAAAATTTACTTTTAGATTGCATTAGTTTTTGTCTCCTAGTTAGGTCTGAAGTATGGACATTACTTTAAATGGTTAAATATCATTCAAAATACTTTAAATCATTCTTTTAAATAATGCATACTTTGACTTACTACTGTACATAATACATGAATCTTCTCATTGCAATAAATTCACAGCAATTAAAGTAGTCTTACTTAGCTGAGCACCTATGAAGAGGCTAGCCATGAAAGATTCCATTCTCCTGTCACATGAAGCTTCCCCGTTGTCTTTCTCTTATTTATGTTAAACTCTTCAAAGATCCTTCTCTGAGCCACAAACTGTGATGTGAGATTATTAAAGGGGCTTCAGTTGATCCTCGTTTCTGGTCCTTGGGGAGAAAAAGAAACAAGACAGTGGATCAAAGAGAAGTGTTAAACCTTAATAGATTCTGGCAGAAAGATCTATACCAAACTGCAGAAGAGCTGTACTGAAATGTACAGATATTGATAAGACAGAGTTATTTAGATAATCTATTTAGAATGGCTCCCACTAAAGCAATGTGTTGCTGAGTCCCATGTAGTCATTTTTTCCAGTCTCAATGTTGTTTATATAACTTCATAGTACTGTGGAAGCGGAGGTAGAATTGATCAGAAAAACTAGATTTAAGGGAAAGGAAAAGAAAATATCAGTGCTGTAAAACTCACCACTGAACTGTAACTGTTTCCTTCCAGATTTCAAGGGGATTAAGGTAGCATATCTGCATGCAGCAGTCTTGGAACAATATGCTCCATTCCTGTTCTTTCAAAGCTCACAGACATAATTTGACCTCTGTGTACTCATTTCTGAGCTTTATTTCAACAGGCTCCAATTTACTGCAGAATTTCCCACACTACTTGTTTTTTGATTGCAGACATAATTAGGAAAAGGCATAATTAAAGTCATAAGTCCTATTTATGGATATTTGATTCCTATAAATTTGATTGTTTACATCTGATACCTGTAAGAATTCACTGACACAAGATAATGGATTCCAAACATCTAGATACAACAAACAGCAGAGGAAAATTCAGTTATCACCTGATTAACTAATTTCTAATTATACATGCATAGTGTAAGCAGACATGGTAGAATATAAGAGATCAAAACCCATGATCCTGTCTTCAGAAAGCAAATCTAATTTCAATTAACATATAAATTAACATTTTAAGCCACATACTTCTAATCTAGCAAATTATTGCTCTGTTTGACTCCCCAGTGATGTTCTTTTATTTTCCAACATGTTCACAATATGACCTGCTTAGTATCTTCTCTTCCAGTAGAATCCAAAATCAAAATAATATTTTGTGTATTGTCATGAAAGAAGTCATCTTGGCATTTAATTCACACTATTCTTAATGCATATGCAGTAGCTCTGCAGCTGTGTATGTAGCAACTGTGTAAAGTGCCACTGTATTTTTTTAGCATTGTTACTGCTACCTGATGATTACATTATTAGATGCAACCTTTCCATATATATATATATATATAATCTTCTATCAAAATCATAAAACCATCATGGGTAACTAAAGCTGTTGTTCAACCAGATGATTGAGACCTTACCAAAAACTAGCAGCAAACCTGATTAAATTCATCTAAGCTTGGGTTTTGTGAGCTGGATGAGTCCTAAAGCCATGAAGCTATTGGTGCAAAGCCGTAACTATATAGCAGAACGAAAACTGAGAATTAATAGTGTTAAGTGGATTGCTTGAGGCTGAGCAAGAAAATCAATAGTTTAAAAGACAACCAGGAATCTTAGATATTAAAGCCTTGTTCTGTCAACTAGGCCAGGACAGCACTGTTGCTTCTAGGGATCCCAGCTTAGAGTTAAATTTAGTTCAGACAATACAAAGCATGGGTTAGAGGGGCAGATGTGAACAAATACGCTTTTTGTGCCTGTATTCAAATGCTACTTAATATTTTAGACTTCTTGTAATTTAGTGGTTTAGAAAATTTAAGGTATCCTCAAATACTCCTGGAATTTTAACTTGCCCCCAACAGTAGATAGGTGGTCTCATTTTCATGCCTTGTGTTTTATAGTATCAAGCCATGTATAGAAGTAACACTGATGGTTCCATAACCAAAACTGATCACTGTAAAGCAGATAGGAGACTGATAGTGGAAGAGGCAAGTCAACAGCTTTTCCTCAAATACCAGTGTATTTTAAGTGTCAAGCTGGATTTGATGTTTAATTGAAAAAAGATCTCAGACAAAAATAACCCCCTCCCCCTGATGATGGTATAACCACAGGATCAGTTTCGTCTTTCTCAAACTGAAACGTTAAGTACCCAGAAGGAAAATTTTTGTGTCTTTTGTTTTGTGTTTGTTAATAGCCTGCTATATCATGGTAGGTACAGACAGCATTAAAATATATTTTGACTGCTTTCTGCTATGAGACTTAGCTTTGATGTTCAGTGATGTTTAATAAACAAAATGAATTGCTGAAATACTTAACCCCAGCTACTGTAAATGGAATATAACATGGACAGCATCTCTTCTGGTAGGTTTGAGTACATTTATGTCACTTCTTTGTGCACTTGTGACATCAAGGATGTTAAAAATTAAAGAAACTGTCACTTTTGCAGAAAATAATAGCCATAGAGAATATTTCTGTGCTTGGTTTTCTGTTCAGATCACCCTCACTCCAACAAAAGACCTAAATAGCTGACTCCAGTAATCTCTTGATTCCCCAGAGATTTTTTAGAGCATATTCTGGAAGCAGTTTCTGTCTGAAGTAGTCCTGTGTTGCTGCACTCCCTCCGGATGGCAGCAATTGCTGGCACTCTGTTCTGAGAACTTCTCATGCTAAAAGCAGAGAAACATCTGGGTCAGCTTAAAAAAGGTAAGAGTATGTTGAAAAGGGCTAGGGGCATCTTCCCCAAAAACTAAAATGTTTTCCCATAACTCCCTTTTTCTTTGATGGTTTCCTGCTTACACAGAGAAGCTAAAGATGATGATGAATCTGTGGGTCCATGTGAAAAATAAGGTTAAAATGGGAAGGCAAAATTGTTCCCTTTTAAATTAGGTCATGATTATTATAAAATTTGCAAGTTTTATGCTCTCTAATGAGGTTTCAGATTCCATGTCAAGAGGAGTAAAAAGCATCATAAAAATAGTTCCTTGATGTTTTTGTGTGCCTTGGCACATAAATGTGTTATTAACTCTATTTATTGAGTTTGTGCATCATATTTGCTGCCATGAAAAGGGAATGAGGATAGTACCTTTCCCAAAGATATTTTCAATGTGAGTGACAGATGTAGAGAAAACAGTACAAACTGGCAAACTGTAACTTTGAGGTGTTCTGTTGTTAATTAAACTAATTCTGAGAAATTGTTCCAATTTATCAGATTTAATAGGAGATATGTTCAGAATTTATTCATTATTCACAATAGTGATAATTTAGTCTAGTGAAATCCTACACTCTTATCTTTACTTGACTCTATTTAGAAATGTAAAAGCACCCACTTGCATTATTCCCATTTTCAAAATGGACTTTGAACTTAGAGCAATGTAATCAAAGATGGTAAAGTAAACATAATAATGCCTAGTTTTCAAAAGTACTAAGAAATTGAGAAGGCTATTTGCTGATGATTTTAGAATTACCTAACTGGCATTTTTAGCTGATTCTGAAATCTGAGTATCTGTTGATACTTTTAGGCGCACAAATATTCTTCAGGCCTATTTTGCCTGTTAGGGACTTAGTTGTCACTGAAAGTCACTCAGGCAGATTTGGCCGTTTGGATGGAAAGGCATTGATCTTAGAGCATGGGGCAACCACAACATTCAAGTGGTAGACTCAGGCTTAGTCTTAGTGTGTAGTTGTTTTTAAAAATAGCATCTTGGGAATACTGTATAACTTTGGGTCTCTTGGAAGGACCGTTCTTTATGATAGTTAAGCAGTTAGTGAAGTATTTTATAAGCAAGTGTACCACATTTCGGCCATTCTGATAATTATCCTAGAAGAAAGAAACTTATGAAACCATTTCTTCTTTCTAACTTCATTTAATCCAAGCTGATATAATTTCATACAATTGCATACTGAGGAGACATGCTGCTAGTTTTGTCTCTGTTCTCTTAAAGCACTGGCTGTATGGAAATCAAAAGCTATATATATTATCTAGGGGCCAAGATTAAAATTCAGTACAATGTGCCTCTGTAGAATGCTTAGATCCTATTGACACCAGAATATGAACATTATGGAACATCTTTGGCAAGAGCAACTTAAGACTATCTTTGTAGAAATGTTTCTTATTTTAATAATGTAGCAAATTAAATCTCTGAGAAATGTTAATAACTTTAGCTACATCAATAAAGGATTTTTGTTTTTCTTTGATTTTCAGGAATAAGATAGATTGTCTGCTGTTTGTGAACTTTACTGATCTTTAGATTTAATAAATTTAGCTTGAATAATGTATATATTAAAGAATAATATAATATGACACCTGTTCTTTAACTATTCTGGTATAGTTTTTGAGACATTCTGGATATATTTGTGGGTACTTGAAAAACAAGAATATCATGCATGGCCTGACATGCACCCAGCAATATTCCTGGAAATCTGTTATCAAATGTATCAGAAGGGTGTTGTGTATGAAATAATTCAGATATGTTAATATATACTGATCTCTTATGGTAGCGATAGTTGAATCAGTGCTGGTTTAGATGAAAACCAGATCACTAGGTCACTTATCCTAGAATGCTATCCAGAATAGAAATTCCTGCAGTCAAAAAGTATGGTTTTGTTACTTTTGGTTCTAGTGATTACATTTTGTAAATTATTTGAAATCTCTTTTAAATCAGTTTGTATGAGATTTTAACTGTTAGTATACATTATGCCTTAAATATTTGCATAAGAGATCCTAGTAAAAGTGGAGATATCAAAGAACCATGTAAATATACAGATCAAAGGTTGAGTTGATATTGCTAGACCTAAAAACAGAAAGCAATACTGGAGTCATAAAGTCGAGAATGACTGAAAATTCAGGGATAACCTGGCTTTCCACACATTCTGGAAAACCAGTAATTGAAATTACACAGTTCATAGCATTTCTCTTGCCTATGAGGAGAGGTTGAGGGAGCTGGGCCTGTTCAGCCTGGAGAAGAGAAGGCTGAGGGGGGATTTAATCAGTGTCTATAAGTCCCTCAAGGGAGGCAGTGAGGAAGATGGGGCTGGCCTCTTTTTCAGTGGTGGCCCCCGACAGAACTAGAGGAAACGGCCGCAAACTGAAGCACCAAAAGTTCCACAGGAACTTAAGGAAAAATTTCCTGACAGTGAGGGTGACAGAGCCCTGGAACAGGCTGCCCAGAGAGGTTGTGGAGTCTCCTTCTCTGGAGATCTTCAAAACCTGCTTGGATGCAGCCCTGTGCCACGTGCTCTAGGTGACCCTGTGTGTGCAGGGAGGTTGGACTAGATGACCTCTAGAGGTCCCTTCCAACCTTAAGCATTCTATGATTCTATGTAGAAAAAGTACAGATTTCCAAAAGCCAAATGATGCCTGGATAATTGACAGCATTAGTGCAACTCCGTGTAAAAGGATAAAGTTGAAAGGTGAGAAGCAGCAAGCAAATACCAGAATTTTTATGACTTAACATTTTTCCGTGAGAACCTGAAGGCATAACACTCATAAAACATTACAGACAGCAGGAGATCTAGTGAACATATAGCATCATAAAAAGATGTCATTTACTTTAAAAGAGATGCTTTCTGTTGAGTAACTATATCTCAAGTAATGTGGAAACCTAACTCACTAAATCAGAGGGAGGTCATACAGTAGGAAACTGCTAATCTTGCCCCAGATGTGTTTTGTTGTAGCTGGAGCATGCATATAGTAGCACCAACAATGACTGATCTTTAAGGTCTAGAACCTAGTAGATTCTGGAGCAACTCTTTATGTAAAGTGAGTGCAAAAAGAAATTGTGGGGCTTAGAGACAAAATAATTTCACATCTTTAAGATAGTAATACCAAAATTGTTCTATACATATACCACTAGTTTTAGATCAAAATCAGAGAACAAGCAATTCATTATTTCCATTAAGATATGTCCTTACTGTGAAGAATTAAAGTTCCTTATTGTCCCGATTTCTGTGTTATTACCACTCTGCTTTTCTGACCCAAAGGAATAAAATTCATGCTTATGCTTGAGAATGGCTTCAGTGGTGCACTGCAACTGTGCCCCTCCAGCACATTACAGTATGCAATATGAGATGGTGGTTGGCTATGGTGACTATGATGAATGTTGTGCAGAGTCTGGACATTACATCTCATTCTACCCATCCCACTGAAAGCTGCAAGAACTTATGGTATGGAAATGATTGTCTTTGCAGTCCTTTGATGAGAGGAGTTTATGATTTCCTGTAAAGTTATGGGAGATGTAGGATGAATAATCTTTGCCCTGAATGTTACTGCAAAAGTACTTTGCAGGCTAAATGTTTTTAAGAAGTTTCTGTGGGAAGAAAAACTATAAAATTCATTGATATTTTATACCATCTTTATGTGCTTTTAGTTTTTTCTTCATCTCTGCTGGACTTTCAAAACAGTTTAACAAAATCTATACTGAGACATAGCCAGAAGTTCTGGCTCACCTTGCCTTCAGTTAACCCTAGTGAATTCTCAATCAGCACTTCAAAATTGCTTCCGTAAGTGTCAGTATTTCACTTGTCATTATCTTCCCTTTTCATATCATATAGCATTGAAATTCTGTACTAACCTGAACCCAGTGAAATAACAAGGTCTCTTCCTTTCTTAGCATTTTCAGAAAAATAGCTGATTTTCCACTTTCTAGGTTTAAGCATTTATTTGGTCTGTATGAAATGAATGGGAATGAATGTACAGTAAGTAGTCATCAGCTCATACTTTATTTTTAAAACATGCAGTTGCAAATAGGTATTTCCCATTAGAGGCCTAGTGATTTTTTTTTAAGGTTCTGAACTGTACAGCTGGTTTAAAGAAGGGAGAAAAAAATCTTTTCTGTCCTAGGTATAGTTGGAGCTCCATGCATTCCTTGTGATACTGTTTTGTGATTCTCAAAGTATTGCTGACACCTCTAATTGATTTTCTTGACTACCCCCATTTTATATCGGCATGTAAATTTACATGTGAACAAAAATGCAACTTTCCAAGTATGTGAGACTCTGTAAATTTGAGAAGTTTGTAAGAAATGTTCTTTCTCTTAGCTTTTGAATATGCTCATCACCATTAGATGGCAGCGGTGAGCAGCATCTCTCCACTAACTAACCTCTGTTAAATGGTCATAATGCAGATTTTAGTGAAGGCTACATAAAGTTAACTACTTGACATGCGCCTTGCGCTTAGAGATATATGGAAGGCTTATTAAATGTAATATTCAGAAGAGTTAATGGGTGTTGTTTAAACTTTTTCTGCATGGAAATAGAAGTTATATGAGTGTAAATTACTGAAGGAATCTAAATAATGCAAAGAGCAGTTTCAGTGATAGTGTGAATAGATGCAACTGTATAGATTCAGTCTGCATTTGACCTTCAACATTCTCCTTATTTTTAAATCCTTGATGCAATTTGGAGATACAATTACATGATTTCTTTGTTCATCTCAGAATTTTTTAGTCTTTGATGTAGTTGAAATATGACAAAGTTATTACACTCTTAAATATGTAACACTTTTTCATGTTGGTTTTCTTTCATTTTATAGAAATTAGCTTTCTTTTCACCACCGTTTTGCTCCTTTTTGGAAGTAAAAAGACAAAATTTTAGAAGATGATGTAAAGAGAATGATGATGGGGAAATCAAAGTTATTGAGAAGGATTGTCTTACTGAAGAATCAGAAATGAATTTTATTTGAATTAGAGGCTTTGTGGGCAAAACACTGGCAACAGTAGTGTCTAAGTTTCTCACTCTTAGCTGATGGCACAGAGACTCTCAGAACTCCAGTTGCACTTCATGTCTTAAAGTGGCAGTAGGGAAAACATTGAACAAATAAATTAGGACTTGAGACCTAACTTCATTAGGCAGGTACATTGGCAGTACCATTTGGCATACTCCTAAGAGACAATGCTTCCACTGCTGCAAAAAATTTGAAGCAATGGTAATTACAGAGTGGAATGAACTAGAAGTCTGTACCCTGCCTTTTGTCTTGGGCAAATCATAATACTTGGGCAAGGAGTGAGGTCATTGTGGAACAATGCCAGAACTGTGCTGATACTGGCAAATGTGTCCTTTTGGTCTTTGCTGATAGGCACTTGTCTGTCTTTCCCTTTTAGTTGTGGGACAGCTCAGGTTTGTAGAAAATCTGACATCTTTCTATGAATGTTGGCTGAACCATATGTTGCATGAAGAAATCGCTTCTTTATTCTGGTATTCCCTTAGACTGAATGTATTTTTCAGGCTGTTTGTTCATTTTGGCTTGAAGAAGGTAGTATAAATGTTGGAGAAAATGAGTAGTGATTGCCTCCTGCAAGGAGGGAGAAACTGATTTATTTTTACTTCATGAGAGGGAGATATCCCATCTTGGAAAACTAATTCATTATGTTTGTTTATCTTCTGAAATTTTAAAACTTACTAGGAAAATGTCACTTTATCAAATTCAGTTATGCAACTGAGGCATACTAAAACCTTACACTTTTCTTCTTCCTACAAGCTTTCTATATTTAAACAGAGCCTTTTCTACAGTAGCTGCCCTTGACAGAGATAACTGGAAAGCAGTTTGCTTTCTTCCTACCCAACTGATTTATGTTTTTAACTTTCTAGACTAAATCCTCACCTTACAATGGAACACCTGAACCATAAGAATGGTCACAAGAGTTTCTCAGATGAGAAATTGCTTAGAATTTTTTGAACGTATGCTGTCATTCATTACCATCTCAGTGCCACTTTAATTTTAATGGTGCGTTTTCAGACAATGGGGAAAGATCTCAGAAGACCATATCTTAATTCTTTAGGATTTTGTAAAAATGTTCTTCAGTTTCCATAGCTACTTTAGTCAACTTATGATATTGATGTCTTTCATTTAATAATCTCTTCACTCTGTGTACAGTGAGTGGTACTGTACAGAGCACAATGCCACGATTAATTGCAACAGTGTGGCATACACTGGAGCTACTTGCACAGGTTTCAGAATTTGCATCTTCCATGATTTGTGATTCAAATGTGCATATTTTTGATTCTCCGTAAGGAATATTTTTCCAGCGTAATGTCAATTATGGGGAAAAGATTAGTTTGTTTTTTGTTGACAAGAGATTTTTTTTATTCAAGTTTTATTCACGTTTGCACATGTGTAGAATCAAATTCTGACTCTCAGCTTTTCTTTTCAGAAAGGACTATTGCTGTTGACAGGGCTATAGTATCATATGTGATATAAGTATGGCCTATGCTTTATTTTAGTAGATATTTGAGGAAAAACATACAGCAGGATTTTTTTATGGCCCACTATCCAAAGTAAAACTTTATGTTCTATTCTTCATATGCTACTGGCTGAAAGTGTATTTGAAGGTGCACACTTCAGCATATTACTTTGTAGAGGATCTGTGTATAAAGGATGAATTTATAGTTGCCTTGAAGTTAATGGAAATTTTGCTATTGACTTAATTGGGAGTAGGATATCACTCACTATAGTTATTCTTACCTTTTTGTTTATTGAAGAGAGGGAGTTAAAAGATTGACATTATAAAATACAGTCAAGTCAGGCAATCTGACTTAGAAGTTAGCTGCTGTTTAGAGATGAATTCCCCTGATAGTGGAAAATCATTCAAATTATTATATTTTGTGTTCATGCTAACAGCATATGCAATGAATGTTGGAGAAAAAAAAAAAAAAAACCATTTTTCCAATTTCTCCTATCCTTCCTCTGAGAACATATGGGACATGAAGATACAGTGGCACATGAACACATACAACTTGATGGTTTATCTATAGTCATCTTTCTTTCTCTTGCTGTTGCAACTCTGAATTGTCCTGCCAGTTCAAATTACACTAGGATCATGCTCCCCTAAATGATAAAAGATTAGTGCTGATGGCAATGTTATACCCTGTGAAAAAGGGTGCTTTTGATCTATGTGTTTGACCTCTCAAAACTTCTGGAAATATGCCAAGGTGAGGTCCAAAGTCTGCTATCTTTTTTGCAAGCCCCTGCAAATGGGATTCATATTCATAATAGTTTATGTTACAGAATTTTCTGTGTAAGGAATTTAAACTGATAACAGAATGATACTTACATGCTTAGTTTAAAGACTTCGATGTGTTCTTGAGGAAAAACAAGAAAAAGAAAGTTCAATGTTGTAAGGAATATTTGGAGATACTCTTTTGCTATGAACAGATACATTAAATAGACTGAGACACTAATATATATACTTTTACCATTACAAAGGCCTGTTCTCATCTGTCATCTGATCCTTTTTTCCAAAAACAGACAGAAATTAAAACTCAAGACTCCTTTGGATACGCTCCTTCAGATGATCAGACTAGAATATTCTTTTTATGAACTATCGTCTTCGATATGATTTGATAAGAGCTGCTGAAAGCATTGTCAATGATATTGGCTTTCATGGGAAACTTCAATGTACATTTTTTTTCTCTTCTTCCTTTCATCCTACTGTAAGCATAATAATTGAGAAAGGCAATTGCAAGATTTTCCATAGAAATTCTATTTTGAGTGTTTAAAGGCATGAAGGTAAGATTTTTACCTCTGACATAGGAGAGTTTGGGGAGTGTGGGGTCTGTGTGTGGTTGTGCGCCTATTTACTTGGAACAAAAACTTAAACCTTTATCTTAAGCCTTTTAAGTAACACTTAAAATTACATTAAAGTCAATTTTGGTAGGGAGAGCAATCATTTTTTGGTCCATTTGGAACAAATTGACTGTTTTCAACATGAGTTGAATGCCTAGTATCTCTAGATTCCTTTGCATACCAAGCCTTTATTGCTAACTGATCTTTTGAGATGCTTATTATGCATGGCAGGGGGAGGGGGAAGTATGGCCTATCTTCATTTAGAAAAGAGAAAGTACAAGAAAAATGTAGAACTCCTATAACAGAACCCAGAGCCTGGCTTAAAATAGTGTTCCAGATTAGTAACTTTGTTCAGGAATGGCCCTTTTGTGCCTTTTCATTGGCCTTTTACTTCTGAAGAAATCTGAAAAAAGCACAGAACTTAATACTAAACTCATTCATTTAATTTGCCTTTTTTCTGCATCTACAGTTACTGATTCTTCCTCTTAATGGCAACAGTGCTGTGAGCCGAGTTTTTATGCAGATGACAGTATCCAGAGTTACTGTAGTGAGCATTGAAGAGCTTTGCAAAAGATATAAATCCTCATGCTTTACAGCTTAAACAATTTTCAAAACATGTGAAACTGTCCTCAGAAGCAAATTCTGTCATAGCTGCTCAATACAGAGTTTTTTGTGTTCCTAACACCATTGTACCTAATGGCAGGCTGACAGACCAGATAGGGCACTGGTCTAACACATAGCAAGTGCAATGTTTATCATGTTAAATTTAAGTTTTTGCCTATCTTCTCTAAGTTATGTGTAAGATTTAGATCACAGATCCTTTCAGATAGGATGCTACTGATGTTTCTGTATACCTAATCTTAAAGAAATGATGACATATATTTTCTCTGTCAGTGAAACACACTTAAAATTATTAAGCATAAGAAATAAGACAGTTCACTTTTTCTACAAATCATCAAGGCTTAAAATCAGCTTAACCAAGCTTTTCAGTGAATCTCAGAGCAGAAGTTCTGAAAGTGCTAAATACAGATAGGCAACTATCTACATTTAAATCAAGAGCAGTGATTTACTTCACTACCATCAACAGATTTTGAAAATACCACTGTAAATTCATAGACATATGTCATCTTTTATGAGTGGGTTGGGAAGCAGTCTGTACTGCTGGTGGAAATGGAGAGAGCCTGGGGTTCAGTGTGCTTAACTTCCTGAGCATTCACCTCACTTTTCTGCATGGTTTTGCTGTTTTCTGCATGCTTCCCTGCTGTTTCGTGGCTGGCGTTTTGTTCCTGATTCTTGCGGCTTTAATGCGATAGCACCTAGGCCAGCTACTGGAAAGAGAACTTGTAAACTTGGCTGTGCTCTGTCTTTTTATCTTTTTGTAAGATGCAGAAGAAAATGGTTTGGGTCATGTCTGGCTGGGGAAGCGTCCCCCTTCAGTGCAGGATATGTTTATGAACAAGACCAGTTTGCTCCTTACTGTCAAGGTTTAAAACTAGAGAATGGGCAGCTATGATAGTAACTGGCAAGACATGGTTGACTTTAAGTAACTACTATGTAGCTACTATTCTGACTGAGAGTCTAGGCAGCTTGTGACCAGTCCCATCCAAGGCCAACTGAGAGCAACATCTAACACAGTTTAAGCTCCCCTTTACAGATGTTAAATTGCTGCCTCACTGCATAAGTCACGCTGATTTTAATATAACTCTAGGTCCACATGGGTTTCACTATACAGTGTTTATGGTGTTCTTCCAACCTGGGAGTCAATGAAGTTCTCTAATGAGCAAAACCAGCTTTGCCCTATTTCCCAACCTTTCTTTCAGAGGAAGATCATATCAAGCACTTGCTTGTTTGTTTGCTGAAGAGAAAAATTAGCATTTCAAACATGGAGGAAAGTGAAACCATTTCAAAGAGATAAATGATATTGTAAAATCTCTGCACAGATTGCAAATTTTATCTCATTAAATGCTAAATTCAAAATAGATAGGAAACAATAACTCAAAAAGGCATGGAAAAGTGTATTATAGGCAGTGTTATCACTTTCATTTTTCATTAAGCCTAACTCCTTCATTTCCTTTTTAATAAATGATAGCTAAAATTATACTATATTTAATTATACTCTTAAACTTCAGGCTGATGAAAATCTAACTTGCATGATTATGTCAAATTAGCCTTGAGGATGAAGACACTTTTTAGTAATTTACACAGCATGGCCTATGTTAACTGTTGCTTGATTTAATATATACGTATGCATATTATAAACTGTATAAAATACTTATTGAAAGTTTTATATATATCATACTGTTAAGCTGTATATAATTCAATTTGTGCATATGCTCATATGGAAAGGTATGTGGCCTTGAAATCATTAGAACTAGCTTGAACTTCTGTCTTTCACTATTTCTGCTATCATTTTGTGCTCATGATTTAGTTTCCTTTTTCTTTACTTTCTGAGGCTTCAGTCGCACAGAGCATCATGGTGTTCCCATGACGACTCCATTCCGCATACTTCTGCATGCATGACTGGACTCTCAGGAAGGGAATCTGTTAGCAATTTTTTTCCTATATTGCATGTGCTCCATGGTGTTACCTTAACCAAATCTTGAGTATGACTGGCTGTAAGTATGGTCAGAAGCCCATTTATTTCACACTACAGAAGAAACTGAACATGAATTTAGCATTAATAATTAATTACTTTCATAGTAATCCTGCAAAGTTACTTGGTCACAAAGCAAATAGCCCACTAATTTCAATAAGCTTCTGTTTAAAAACACTGCAAGTACTCGGCAGTTTTGCTGGAGAAAATTCATGGAATGAGTTCATGTGATCGTAAATATCACCTCAAAATTTGAGAAAAGGGTTGTTAGCAGCTGATTTGTGTTTGAAGGATGTTCCTCTTATTGTTTTCTATGGAGATTTATAGTTTGCTTGAACTTCCTGTCATGAATTTTATCACTACATTGGCTTTCTTTCTTTTTCTTTTTTTTTTTTTTTTTTTTTAACAATGGAGATGGAGAACAGGGTGAACTGAGAATATGTTTTTAAGTATTTCAGAGTGTATTTAGATAGGAACAGATTCACCAACTGGCTTTATCAAGGAAGGTGTCAAAGCAACCAAAGCAGTTACATGCAGGGAACAGTTTAGATCCTGCAGAGCTATGGGAGGTGAAATCTTAAGGAGAATCTAAGGAATCAAAGGCTAGTGACAGAACTTTAGTGTCTGGGAAGGTACCACGGCAAACTTTGGAACTGTCTGCCACAACAATAAAGCAGGGTCATAAAGCATATGCAGTACAGACTTTTTAAGAACAAATCCCATCAGAGAAATCCAGTTTCTTCCTTTGATCAAAAGGCTAGCAAAATAGGTAAACTGAAAGAAAAAAAAAATGTATTTTAGCAACAAGATTGTGATTCTGTTCCTTATGGTATTTCTGTAAATCAACTAAGGAAATTCTGTCTGCATTCAATCACTTTTGTGGTTCATCATGATTTAAGCATACGTAGAGCTTCATTTTCTAGTGTGCAGACTGAATATACATTTTATATTCTCCTCAGTTCAATTCTATTCAGGATTTTCAGGTTAGATGGCCTCACAAGGAAATATACGTATAACTGTATATGTAAAACATACACAAGACTTAAACAAATTTTTGCATGTGATAGCTTGAAAGGCCTCTTGGAGGTCAGAAATAGAATATAAAATTTTCTAAAAAGGGAGAAATTGTGTGATTTCAATAAATTGAAATTAAATACCCTTAGGAAAGAACTTCAGAAAACTTGCTTACAAAAAAAAGATTCACAGGAGAAGCAGAAATAAATCAAGAAAATACTATTGATCACAGGGTGAACAGGTATAAATATGACACTGTTGTGGAAAGTATAATCATGATGTGTTAACAAAAGCCTTGTAAGTGAGTGGAGATATTTTGACTATATATATTTAAAAAGAAAATGAAATTCAAAGCTATATGAATGCAGTCATATTCAGAACTTCTATTGAGATGAAGTACTACACCCAGCTTTTGACACTGCTCTTGAAGGAAAGAACACAGGAAATCATATTGTTTAGCTTGGAAGAAGGAAGAATAATGGTAGGAAAATGTAGACACTGTAATAGTCCTATAGTATGTTTAAAAAAAAAAAAAAGCTTTTTTCTCCTTTAGAGAAGACAAGTAACATGCTTTTTCTGTGCCCTTGGAGCTAGGACAAGGAATAATGGCAAAAAAAAAAAAGCAGGGAAGATGTCTAAGTGGAGTAGCAGTGAAGCATTTCAATAAGCCATGATCTTCATTAAGAATGATACTGCAGAAACATCTCTTGGGGTGGTCAAAATATAATTAATTCTGTCTCAGAGCATGCATAAGGCTTCTTGACAGCCCTTGCACTCTTACAGTTTTTGATTTTTATTACAAGTATTTAAAAAATCAGTCATGATTATATTACTGAGCGTCTGAAACCTTGCAATATGTTGACTAGAAATAACTATATACCCTCCTGCATTAGAATTTGTAAGCACAATTTTCCCAGCCTGCAGCAATATAGACCAAAGCATTCTTTATAAACAGCAGTATTAAACTCCTCAGTATAGCACACAAAGATATATTAAAACAAATACAGTGTATCATTGTCTTTTCAGACAAGGCATTGAAGAAAAAGGAAATGCTTTAGGCAAGATATCCCTTCTTCAATCTTTCTCAGTCTGGAAAAAGACCAAAGAGGAGAAATTGCCCCTTGCACATAAATACATTTGAAAGTTCTCTAAATGGGAACTCTGTAAAGAGGCCTGAGATGGAAGTAGAGCTATAAAAAGGCTTTTTTCCAAAGAGCAATCTCCTTCAGGTCACAGCAAGTTAGAGAAATTTTGAAAAGCCGTGCAACCTAGTTTATGCCTCTGCAGTTTATATTCTTGAGGTCCTGAAATGTAGGAGACTCTGAAGAGAAATTTCTCTACTGGGCTCCCTTTTCACAAACCTCACCTCTGATGGCTGATTGTAATGCTTCAGTTAGATTTCAAATGGGTGCTGATCTGTCCACTGGGTTACAGTCTGAGATAGATCAATATCTTAATTTAATAACATAGCTGAGTAAGGAGAGAACCTTCATATTATACCAGACACAAAATCAATCCATGAGGAGCGCCTTATACAGGCACCAACTCGCCTTATAGAACAAGAACACTTAGTAGTGCTCTTTTTTTCTTAGTGCCACATAGTTTGGGTATTTGAGACAAACATCTAGAGTAATCCTTGGAAAGCTTTTTTGCTACTCCTCCAAATACCAAACTATGACACTTTCTAAAACGGTCTTTACTTGCCCAGAAAAGAAATTTCAGCTGCTAGCTGGAATAGCAACCTAAAGTTTACGGTAAATTTAAAAACATTCAAAAAGGAGTTAAGAAGGGACAAAGGGTAGTACTCATGGTCTTGTGCTGCTGCTTACTCATTCTAGAAGGAGTGTTCAGATTGCTCACCCAAGTGGGTGAGCAGAAGCAACATGCGCTAAACAAAACAGATGTGAAAGAACTGATTCACTTTAAAATCTAACTTCTCATTCAGTGGTTTACTTTTAAGATAACCACTTGAAAATCTTTCCTGTATTCTCCTCCTCAGCCTTGTTCTGACCTACAGGTCTTGTAGCTTTAAGAAATATTCTTAGACTTATTTTAAATAATAATTCATGATAGCCGAATGGTACTGCTAGTTCCTTTAGCTGTCTATAAGCCTTGCCTTACACTCCAGGACAAGTTTGGTTACAGTAACACTCTTGCATATTTAAAAATAGCATATGCAGAAGTTTTATTAGTTATTAGCAGTTATTTTAATAAAGCTTTAAAAGTAAAATAAAGTAATTAAAAGTAAAATAATTTGTTGTATGCTTAGTTAAGATAAATATGTATATTACTTAGGATCTAAACTGCAACCAATCATAGAATGGTTTCAGAACGCTTACTCTTGTGCAAAGAGTAAGCACACTGTACTTGATAAATGGAGTAAAATTTGAGTTATTCCGAATTGACTGATGCATGGAGTTGAAAACTGATAGTCTGCTCCAAAAAAAAAGCTCTCTAGGATTTTTGCATAAAAGGAGTCATTGTACACCACCTCCAATTTGGCTAATCAAAGACAAAGGGGGGGAAAAAACCACCCAAAACACAAAAACAAACAAAAAAAAAACAATCAAAGCTCAAGTAGGACTTAGCAAGCATAAGAATTCTTACGTAAATCTTAAATATTGGCTTCTCTGTGTAGAAAATGTGAATGGCCCCTTGGAGTGGAATAAAGTTTGAACTCGTAAGTAATGTTCAGTTTTCTTCTAACTACAGGTCAGTTAAGAGAAGTGCAGTATTTTGAATTCCAGCTGTTATCAAGCTTTCTGGACAAAATATCTATAAATTGGTTTCCTTCAAATGTATTTTAGTTTTCTATGTTTATATTCCTTAAAGGAACTTAGTGGTTGTAGCATCATGATCAAATACTCCATATATGATTTAAAGGAGAAAAATGGAGAATGGATAAAACAGTTCTTTTAAAATATTTCACCATTTCATTATATGTTAGTTAAGTTTTAAATGAATAATAGCTGTACTCATGCATTTCCCATAGATCAGGAGTTTCTGCAACTTCTTGGATGCTAATGAGGGTTGTGTGAGAAACTAGTGTAATGATTTTTAGTTTCTGGAGGGAGAAATATGTACAGATCTCCTGCTTCACTATGGAGTGCATTCAAAATACTGATAAATAATTTTCAATCTTGTTATTTTTTACTATCCAGAATAGCTTGCTGACTTTTATTTAAAGCACACTGTGGCATGCTGCAAATGGGAAATAGAGAAGTCCTTTCACTTGCTCTTTCTGTTTTTGGAAGTTAGGCAAAGTTAAGTGCTGTTTCTTTGGTATTTCTGTAGAGCTTGTAATGTGCATCAAACTGCTCTCCCCTTGCCCACCCCACTCACACACTGAAGTTTGTACAGAATTAACTGTGGGAAAGATGTAAGAAATGCAACAGGGCTGAACACAGGTCTCTTCAGTTGCAGTGAAGGCACCTGGCTTGAGACTTCATCACAAACTGTGCCAAGTTCCCAGACCACATTCTTTCTAGGGGGGCGGAGCATCTGGACCATGCTGTGCCAGATTTGCTGCTTCTGCTTGCTGCTTCTGCTAGCTAAGCTAATGAAATTACAGCCAGCGTGGATACCTCTGTGGGCATTACACTACTATTTCTGGGCACCACTTAAACCTATTTTCCAAATTCACTGATGCCGTTAGAAGTCTTGAATTCATAGCATTACCATTAAACTTGATTTGTTTGTGTGAGTCTGCATTGCTGTTGAATGGGGAATTTACAGTCAGATACTAGTGGGGAGGAGAGTGTGATGGTTAAAATTCATGACCTATATACAAATATATATATATGAAGGAAAGGAGGAGGAGAAAGGAACTAGACAGTAAAATTAAATGCAGTGTGTTCTATTTTTATAGAGACTGGCAAATATATGCAATGCTTCACAAGGTGAAAAGACATTAAAAATTTTTCTGCTATCTCTAATAGGGATATATTTGGATCTTGTGATATGTAGGGTTAGCAACATCAATAGGAAATCTGATCCTGCTACTCTAAAGCTGACTTAGAGAACTGTTGTGGTCAGAACTCTGATGTGATAAACCTTATGGAATACAGATGCCTGGGTGTGTTAATATGGCTGCAGTATTTTCATTTGTGTTTGTGAGTTCTGTTCCTTAGTATTTCTCTGAAGTCAGCAAAATTGGCATGTTTCTTATGTACTTCTGCTGGGAGAGGGGGAAACTGTTATAGCTTCAATAGACTTACCTAGTAGAACTTCAGCAGAATCAGATTGCTTTCTAACTCTGATATTTTCAGTTATCTTTTGACTTTCTTTAAGTTCAGATTGTAATGGATGTATCCAGCATGCTGGACCTTCTTGTTCCTTGGAAAGAGTTTGAACTGCAGATAACAGATTTTTCATTGTACAGAGAGAAGTGTCATTTTGGTATGTGAATTTTGCTGGCAAGTAGAAAGGATAGGAAGATGGGGCTGGCCCCCTAGGAGGATGGGGCTGGCCTCTTTTCAGTGGTGGTCACTGACAGAACCAGAGGAAATGGCCACAAATTGAAGCATAAAAAGTTCCACGGGAACTTAAGGAAGAACTTCTTGATGGTGAGGGTGACAGAGCACTGGAACAGGCTGCCCAGAGAGGTTGTGGAGTCTCCTTCTCTGGAGATCTTCAAGACCCGCTTGGATGCAGCCCTGTGCCACGTGCTCTAGGTGGCCCTGCGTGTGCAGGGGGGTTGGACTAGATGACCTCTAGAGGTCCCTTCCAACCTTAGGCATTCTATGATTCTATGAAGATGACAATTACATTAACCGGACTTGAAGGAGAATGAAGTTTCAGAATGTCCTCCTATAAAGTCCTTTATTATGAGAACAGTTTGCCCAGGCTAATGTAATCAATTTTCCAGCAATCTAGATCAATCTAAATGAATGGCGCTGATTCCAAAAGGGGATATTCTTCTTATCAGTTTGACTCACTTAAGGCTCTTCAGCTTGCATTAATGAATTAAACGGAAATAAATTGAGAAGAATTGAAATCACTTAAATGGCAAGAATTATACTATTGGAAAAGTTCAGAACCAGAAGGAACTGGATGCTAACTATGAAGCTGTAAAAGGTCAGAATCAGGGATGCTCAGCCATTAGTGTTGTGACTTCTAGAAATGTGGGGGACATCTATCTTCTGCATGTGCAAAATGAGTTTGGGTTTCAGGCAACCTCAGAAGAGTAGGGTGCGGCTGGGAGTTTTGATGGGGGAAAAAGGTTTGGATTTTACTGTTCTAAAGAATTGGATAGGCTGTCTTGTTTGTTTTTGTCATAAGTGATAAGGTCTTCCAGAGGGGCTGGTGATAAGGATAACAGGAAAGCTGCAGTTCAGAGTTAGCACTCAAAATTCATAGAATCACATGAGAAAAACTAGCAAGTAGTTTTACTCACAGATGCTAAATCCCTTATCCAAGGTGCACGTGCACACACTCACACACCAATGTATTATCACTATATTTTCTCTATAAATAAAACCCTGACAAGTAACTAAGAAAAATGCTCATCGGTGCAAGGGGAAAACAGAAGCATGCATAAACATGGAAGGAAGACCCAGTGAGGAGCAGCTCTGTTATCTCTCCATTATCTTTGGTTTAAATATAGGGGTATCTATCAGAATCTCTAGTAGTGCTAAAATTTTAGTAACAATTGGTGAAATTGTTAATGACTTGCATAATACACCACATGGGACACCATTAAGAGTAGCATCTAGGCTCCTAGGTATGTCATCTCTCCAATGACTTAAGATAATCTCATGTCTACAAAACTCAAACCTGTTTTCCCTGCTTCTTTGCCTATACTTGCTGTACTTGCTGGAGTTATTTCCATGGTGATCTTTTCTTTCCCTGC